>VXBN01009100.1:116657-253210 GCA_013397395.1 Sinosuthora webbiana
TTTTTTTTTTTTTTTTTTAATGCAGTGGGCGCATAGTTTTATTTCAGCCTGTGACTCAATGATAATTAGCTAAAAAATTATCATTTTTACAGCTTAGTTTTCTAGACTCCAGCAATAACAGAACGAGTGTTCATGTCCCAGATATACTCTAAAATGTAAGTTTTAAGTACTGTCCCTGTAATATCCACAAGAGCTCAAGAGGGTCAATTATACCAAGATTTATGTTGATATATCTGAAAAAAAAAAAAAAGTGGTTCAACTCTTGGGAGCCCATTGGGAACATCCCAATCCAGTTCTGCAGCAATTAACAACCACGACGACTAAAATTTTGGGTTTTCAAAGGTCATTTTTGCCCCCTGCAGCACAGGGACACACACACCCCACCACCATAAATTTCCATGGCTCATTCCATCCGTTTCTGATGGAAAATTGGAGAAATCCAAACCATTTTTCCACCCTTGCCTCCGTTTGCAGAAGGGAGAGGCCACGGAGCTCAACCCAACCCAACCGCGCCAGGGCGAGTTTTGGGATTCCCAAAAATCACATTTCAAATCAAACTCTGAATAATTCCATCACGCTGAGCTCGCTATTCTCCTCTTGCACAAAGGCACGGGAACATTCCCATCCCCAGCTTTCTCCAACTTTTTCTTCCGCTTTTTTTTTATCCCTTTTCCTCAAGGTGGGTTTGCTCGAGGGCTTTGTTTGTTTGTTTTTTTTTCTGAGGTAGCCCCTGTCATTCAGCACCGATCCCCAGCACGCCGGGATTTCGCCTTTTGCTCCGTGCAGAAATAACGATATCACCATCCCGAGCCGAAACAAAGCCGGGCTTCATCTGGGGGGCAGAGGGATATGATAATCAGGGAGAAATCAGAGACCAGATCTTAAACAGGGAGAAATCGCTGAATTTCCATGAAAAATCAATGAGGAGCTGGAATGATTTTTTTTTTTTTTTTTTCTTCCCCCCGCGGTGGAAGAAAACTGATATCAAAGTCAACAAGCTCCGAGCTTACCCCATTCTGTGGAAATTTCGACATCCATTACCTGCTTTTGACCTTTTAGCAGGGCAGCGGAGAAAGCAGTGCTCAAACACCCGGGAATGGCACAGCACCCACATCGAGTTTCTCTTTCACGCACGAAAACCAGAGGGAAGAAATTCTAATTAATTAATTTTTTTTCTAGCTTGCTCTCTTAAAAACCACGTACACAAACGAGGGACGTGGTTGTAAGAATTAAAGAGTTTTCGTGGCTTTTTTTTTTTTTTTAAAGGCCCCCGGGTTTGCTCGCGGCTGAAACTCTTGGAAAGCTCAGGAGAAAAAAAAAAAAAAAACACAAACAAACAAACAAAAAGGGGATGTGTAAGCCCTGGGGGTCGGGTTACCCTGCTTGCCTATTCATCACCGTCTCCTCCAGGAATGTTTAACCACATTTTAGGGTCCTCGCAGGCTGCGAATTGTTCGGGTTCGGCTCCTCTTCGTGACGGCGTCAAAAAAAAAATGCGCAGCGTTTTGGGGAGTAAAAGATCGTGGGATGAGGCTCGGGACGTTCAAATTGTGGTCTCGGGCAGTGGTGCAAGTCTAAATAAATACTGAAAAAAAAAAAAAAAACCCTGCAGGAAAAGTTCTGCACGGGCTTCTAGTTAAAGTAAAACCGTAATAATAATAGTAAGGGAGTAAAAACTAGCGAGGGCCAAACTGCCTAAAGCAACCCTAATGATAATTACATTGTGGTAATGAGTGTGCAGGCCAGTTTTAAATCACATAAAGACAGTGGCTCCGTGTCTGTGCCTTCACAGCGTGTCAGCAGGGATAGATCCCTTGTATAATCCTATGGAAATTCCTATGGCTCTGACCTGATGCTTTATTTAGGTGGATCAGGGCTTTAGGGTGGATCTTCCCCATCACTCCTGGCTGCTTCGAGGCGTTTTCGTGCCTTTATTCATGGTTTTGTTAAAAGGAGATAGAAACCACAGGCTGGCTGTGATGCCATCCCAGCCTCACATCCACCTTCCAGCCTTGGGAATGTTTCAATCCGATGCCTCCAAAGCAAAAAATCCCATCACAGGCAAATCTCTTCATGCAAATATTGGGAGGGGGTGAAGCATTACCTGATGAATGAAAGCAAGGAAAGTATTCCTTGCCCACGATTAAAAAAAAAATATATATATATATTGGTTTTAGAAGAACACATTCTATTTATTCAGTTTTGAGTTTGGCTGAGGTTTGTTATAAAAATAGTGCCGTAATTTTTTAAGAAACATTTTCTGTTTGGATAGATTAACTGTACACGCAGGCACTTTAGCTTTTGATTCCTTTCAGTAATAGAGTAATATTCATTGCTGGCACACAAAACTCCTCCTAATAAAAACAGTTTGGGAAATCGTCCATGCCAGACAGATAAAAATCTCTTTGAAATGTGGGGAGGTGATGAGCATCAGTCAGAAAATGGGATTTTCTTTGCCCCCAGGTTCCAGCGCTGCAAAGGCATCATCATCTCCAGTGCTCTGCTGCAAATTCCCGAGTTAAAAAAGGCATTTGGGACTGGTATTATTATTCCTAGCTGATTGCAATAGCCAGCATTTGGTGTATTTAGGACAAAAATAATAAGGGAGTCCCATCTCTGTGGGGGCCTCCCTCCCTCCATGTACTCTACATCTGGTGCCAAGCAGGGTCCTGGTGCACCCTCCCCAGCCCACCTTGTTCTTTGGGTTCCCTCAGGCTCTCAGAGAACTGTTTTGCTCCCCTCGAAGTGTGGGAAAAGGCTGAGTGAAGCAGCAGGGCTGGGGAGGCGGCACAAGGGATCCTCTCCCCTTTGCCTCTGCGCTCACCTTTGAAACAGCTCCTTGTGCCCGTTGCCTTTAATCTCTCTTTCACAGGTTTTTGCAATAATTCCTCCACTGGCCTGAGAGGCTGAGAAGTTTCCTTCTGTCGTTTTATGTCTGTTAAATCAGGGCAAGGTTCATCTGAATTAAATTTTCACAGTCCCCCTGAAAATCCCCCCTGCCCTGAGCTGAGGCTGCGGCCCTGAACCCCCGCGCTGCTGCTGTCAACTCAACGTCAGCAGGAGCAAAAGCTAAAACAAATGAGAAAAGTAGGAAAATGCTGGAAGAGACAAATGTTTCTCCTATTTTCTGTGTCGGTGGGTGAAGGCCAGCCTGGGCTCTGGCTGGGTCCATGTCTTTGGTACCCCTCTCATCGATCCAGCCCGCAGAATTCATCCCGACCCCAGCACGTTTGTACAGGCAGGGCTGTTACTGGTCCAGGTTTTGCTTGTATTTGTTCCTGCCTTGCAATTCTCCTTTGTAAATCCTGAACCATTTCTGTGCTGCTCATTTCAGTCCCTTTCAAAGTTGCATTTTGGGTGTTTTCTTTTTCATTTGCAGTGTTTTTACTTCAGCACGTCCACGGATGCGCTGCCAACACAACCGTGAACGCACCCGAAACTGAAGGTTCAATTTAGCAGCTCACTGCTCTTTTGACATTTTAATTTCATCTCCTTTTTTCTTTCTTTTTTTTTTTTTTTTTAAGAGAATTAGTGGTAACTTTATCTCTCATCAAATTCCAGGATTTTGTCTAATTCAATTATGCCTATGGAGGCTCTTTTCTTCTTTCTTTGGCTTCACTGAAGTGACACAGATGATTGCAGATCTGTTTCTGAGAAAATCCAAATCGCCCTGGAATTATCTGCATTTTTGCTCCTTTTCTGATTCTTCAAGACTAGAAAGTTCTGAACTATTTATTCTTTTTACATGTTATTATTAAACCACTTCAGCGATCACTTTCAGAGATTGGCAAATTTTTTTTCCCACAGCAGCGGTGATGATAATACAAAAAAATATTAGGAAGCAGCACCTCTGTGCTTTAGCCTTCCTTGCCATGTTCCCTGTCAGCTTGCATCCCCTTCTCCTCATCTGTGGGATAGAAATAACCTTGGGACTGGGAGAAAAGTGTGTTTCTCATAAGAGCACAGGACAGGAAAGCCTTTTCTTTAAATCAAAAGCAGTTGGCTGCTGCAAGAGCCCGGAGGCAGAAACTCTGCTGCTGCTGTTGATGTCTGTCAGCCCCTCCACCTGCCCACAGGCAGAATTCTCTGGGGTTAATACTGACCCCAAAGTCCTTACTTTTAATACTGCTCTAATCTGAGACCTGCTGCAAAGCTCCGTGCTCTCCGTGTGGGAACGGCCTGAGCTTTCCTGCAGGCTGGGGAGAGCTGCCTGTGGCAGTGGAACGGGTCAGGGGATGTTCCCCAGCAAGTTCCTGACCTCCTGAGCTGGTTCTGCTGGGAAATTGGGCTGGGCTTTGCCCAGAGCCCCTCTCCTGGAGCTGCCTTGGGGTTTTTTAGGGGGTGTTTCCAGCCTGCTTCCACCACCATCCTCTCCTCCATCAGGCACATCACAAGGACAGCAGCAATGCCTGGATGGTCAGACCACTTTGGCTTTTCCCTCTTGGCAGGGAATTTCACCAATTTTCCTTCTGAAATGTCCTTTTCTTATGGAACTGAGGTTCCCTTCCCCTGCACAACTCTTTCTTTCCTGGGTGGGTGGGAAATCTGTGTGGGATCTGTGTGGAAATATCCCAAGGGAATAACAGGGATCCCCCCTCATTTCTTTGCAACCCAGTAACCCTCATGTGCCGAAATACAGAATTTGGGCTGGGAAGGACCTTAAGGATCATTTAGTTCCAACTCCCAACAAATCCAGCCCCCCAGATGGTCCCACAGCATTGCTGGGGGTGCTGCATTTGAGGGTGACGTGACCCTGTGAAAACTGATGCTGTCGGTTTTACACAGCTTTGCTCCAAAGTTATCAAAGACGAGGAAGGGTGTCAGCACCCAGGGGTTGGGAAAGGCCGGGAATTCCGGCACCGGCAGGCCTCGTGTGCTCTGCAGGTGGATTGGTGTGTGGAAAGGTCACACCTACCGACTCCTTAGGCCTCTGGTGGGAGAGATAAAGCCATCTGGTCACCATTTGACAGCTCGGGTTGTAATTACACCATTTGGCCGAGGAATTGCTGGCAGCCACCGTTTGAAGCTGCCGTGACTCAGCTGTCCCAGGGCCTAGATAGGGATCGAGCCGTTCCACAGAAGCCAGGCCTGCTGGAATTCACATCTCCTTGTCCTGCCTTTTTTTACCCTCCCGGATTTATCTTTGCAGATCCTGACTGTGAACTTGGCAGTTTGGTGTGGACAACCCAAAACCCCAGTGGGCACTAAAGCAGGAACACCTGCCGGCCCCGTCACCTGGAACGGGAGGAGAAGACCACGGGCATCTCCAGCGGAATTCCACCGCGGAATATGGAAGTGTTTAAGGGAAGACCTGCCCCAATCTCAGGGTAGCAGAGATCTGAACCTTTAAATTGCAGCCATTCCCCGGGCCTGACGATAAGTAAATAAACAATTCACAGCTGCGAGGGCTAAACACAGAACACATCTATCTCTCGGCCCGGGCCTGATTGCTGAACAAGTAATTAAGTGAGAAATGCGAGCCCTCGATGTCACCGGGAGACGATAAAGGTCTTCGGCTGTAAATTAACTGAGCTCCTCGATATTAACCCTTCAGGAGCCCCTGGGTGGCACTGGGTGCCTTAGCGTGACTCCAGCGCAATTTGCATGCAATTATTCCTGACATTTGCCCCTGGGAACATGGAGCTGTTGGTTTAATAAATTAAAAAAACAAGGGAGGGAGTTGCTTTGTCTCTTGTCCCTGAGCTCAAGCAGGGCACCCTCTAAGTCCCAGTTCCCGGCTCTGCCAGGCTCGTCCATCACATTCCCGCTGTCACTGTCCCTCCTGGGGACAGCAGAGGTGTCACAAACCCAAAATGCATTAAAGCCTCTGCTCAGGCTTCGAGATAAGGGGGGCTGCTGGCTGGGATGGGCAGATACCCATCAGTGCCTCCAAACTGTATTCATTCAGGATTCACCTTCAGAATCAGGATGTAATGAGTGACCATAAACTGAAGTGTCACCACTTGTTAAGTAATTCATTGAAAGGGTTGTGGGGTTTTGCCTTCTTTAGTTGTGGCTGTGGCTTTGGATTTTTTTCCTTTTTTTTTTTTTTTTTTTAATGAATGAGAACTTTACTTTGCATGGCATTTGATAATTTTTTTTAAGGGCTTAGCTCCTGCAACTTTATGACTATAATCAATGCATTTTCAGATCCGTAACTAATTATTTTAGCACAATGAAAACTTCATCAATGTCCAACAAATGTCCAGTTTTCAACCCAAAGGACTGCAAATTACACGACAAATAAAAATAATTCAAAGTCAAATTTTTTTTAAAATTAGTAATTCTTAAGCCATCCAATAATGTTTGAGTGCTAGATACCAACTTGGCAACTTCTAGGGTTGATTTAACTTAACAGAGTTTTGCTCCTTAGACAATTCACTGGCCTAGATGACCTGTTTGATGCTGGAGCTGGATTTGATTTGAATCCTGGACTATGAAGCCATGGATCTATGGATCTGGATCACACTCAGATCACTCCATAGTTAATTTTTATGCAGGCCAAAGGAATTCTTGGACTGTCTGGTGGAGGGAGGAAAGTAGGGAGTGATTAACAGCAGGAGATGGTGCCTCAGCTTCCTTCCCACTGGAGCATGAGGTTTGTTTGGGACTGGCCTCATTATTATGAAATTTTTTCAGATTTAACTCCCAGACTTTAACTCTTCTCCTGTATTTGTATTTCTCCTTGTATTTGACAGCTTTTCTTGAAGCTGTGGCTGGAGCTGTGCTCGACATGGTGCTGTGGGAGCCTGTGCCCCAGGTCAGGAGACCAGACACCGAACCCCTGGTGCGCCTTGGCAGCTGGGAATGCTCCAGTGAACCAGGAATGCTCCAGCAAACCCTGCCAAAGCAGCCCCTGGGAGCTCATCACCAGCCCTGCAAATGGCAGATGGGATCAGAGGACAACCAGCCAGGGATCTCCTCGTTGACCAGGAAAGCCTTGCCATCCCCAGTCCCAGAGAACCCATAAAACCCCCTCAATTTCACAAGAAATGTCACAATTTCTGTTTAGCTCAGAGCTGAGGCCACGTGGAACATGGCTCATCCATTTTAGATCCTGCTCCCAGTGAGAGGCCCTGGGAACTGGGCAGGCAGACAGCAAACTTTCAAACCCCAAGCTGTGAAGGAGCAGGAACACTCCTAAATTGTCCCTGCTAAAAGGGAACCTCCCTTTTGGGTTTCAAATGCTATCTTTGTTACCACCCTTGGTAAGCCTGCTAGCAAAGAGCTGAATGTTATTAGAAAAGAGCTGAGCATGGGTGGGAAGACAAGAAAACAAAAGGAAATGGAAGTCCTGGAAATTGATTTTCCATTTGAACCTGTTTTTTTCTTTTCTTCTAATTTTTAATAAGACGTTTTATGAAGTTTATTGCACTGCTATCTATTTTCTTTTAGGGCGTGTTATCTTTTGTGACTTAGTTCAGGCTAAAATAAACCTCAGTTGCTAATTAAGGGTAGAAGTGGAAATCCAAAGATTTGCTTCTCATCAATGCCAAGCAGTAAATCCTTTAATGCTCTGGGATTTTGCTCTATAGCTCTAAATTTCCCATTGGTATTTAGTAATCTGCTGATTGCATTTACTTTAATTCTTTGGTCTTCAGAGTGTTCGTGTCGAGGCACTCACTTACAGTAGCTCTGCGTGTTAAGGGCAATGAGTTAAAAGCTGTGGAGGGTTTTTTTTTTTTTTTTATTAAATTCCAGCTCTGTTTTTCCTATTGAGTTCCCAACTACTGGGTTATATCACACTAATAGGAGCTGTACTCTGGCTGGACAAATGGCAGCGTGTTGCAGTGTCCTGGGGGAGCCATGACATCATTTTTAATTTGCTTATCTGGACTCAGGAAAACAGGAGGGTGTTTGGTGAGAAAGTGAATTTATTTTCGCTCCAACCCACCTCTCCTTGCTGTGACGTTATGGGAACTCTGTCCCTGTGCATGTTACACCCACTGGATGCTCCCTGGAGGTCTCAGATGTTCCCATTCCGCCACCTCTGAAGGAATGGAGGGGTTTAATGACCCATAAGCCCGTTTTCCCATTCCCTAGGAGCAGTGGAGGAGGGAACCACCTTTTCCTTTAATGCATCCCTCAAGGTTTGCCTGCAGGCTGAGAGAAGCCAAGGACACTTTCCAGGCAGTTTTGTGGTTGGGTTTCACAACCACCTTCTCACTGGGATCAACAAGAATAAGGACTGGGGAAATTATTTAGAGCACCTTGGATACCTTTGGCTGTGTTTGGACTGCATTAGCTCAAATAGGATTTAATTTTTAATTTTTTTTTTTTTCATTTCCTCATTCCAGCTGAGACTGGAAAAGGTGTTCTAATCTCATGGGGTCTAGAAAAAAGCCTCCTAACAGAGCTCATCTAACCTTTGCTGTGGGTGTCTCTTTTCTCATGGAATTAGGACAGGAGGCAGGAATTTTAGAATGGGAGAGAGCTTTTAAGTGACATCATTCTGAGTAAATGATAGTTTACATACAGATAACGTTGGATAAGTAGTTACTAAATCAGTAAACGCTTTTCTAAATTGACCCAATTTTTTTAGCATTTGCTGAAATCGTGGCTGTGTCTTCTCCAGAAAGATAATCTTGACATAAAGCCTTTAATAACTCTGTGGAACTCAGCCCACTGGGATATTTTATTTTCCTTGAGTGAAGCTCTGGCTGTTCTGTCCACTTGTTTTGCAATGAGAACCTTCAAAATGGAAGTGCAACAACATTTTTCATCATTTATTTACTTATTGCATTTAATCCAGAGAATCACTTGTGAACTACAACTTGCACTTGCACTTTCCCATTCCTAACACAAACACACATTTAATTAATTTAACTCATTGAGGCTATTTTAAGCCTCAAGTCTCAAGCTCTGGATGTTTAATTTCTCTTTATTGATTTGGATAAACTAGGTTTGAAGAAGGGAACCAGAGCTGTATTTTCTGAGTGGTTTGGGAAAACAGAATCAGTCCCAGTAGCTTTCAGTCAAACTCCTGGACACCTGGAACAGCTGACTTGGCGTTCCAAGCCAGTGAGGACCGAAGGCTCCAGCTCCCTGCAGTGGGGATGACCTAACAGCACGAGGAAGACCTGATTACATCACGGAGATAACCTGTTCCCTTAAAAATAGCAAGGTCAGGGAGGCAATAAAGCTGTCAGCATGGCAATCACAGCTTGTGCTCCACCAGCTCCCCGGGCTGGGGACCAGGAGGGTGGGGACCTCCCAATGAGGATGGCCACGTTTGGGTAAACAAACCCATGGCAATCCCCCGGTCCTATTGTCTGCTCAACAGCTCTATTTGTGCCAGTGATATTTCCAGGTTAGCTCCTCCTAGGCCCATAAAAATCTTCGTTTTATTCTTTTCATTGTTTTTTTTTTTTTTAATTATGGTTTTTTTTCCCCCTGGATGTAATGATAGATGGAGTGCCCATAAACCTTCAGAGGGCTCCATGTAGGACATCCCCAAGCACCGAGCCAGGTGTGGATCAACTGGTCATGGAACAGGCTTCCACCCAGGCCTGGGCTTGGCTCGGGTTTCTTGTGCAGTCTCTGGGATGCCTCACTCTTTGTTCGGATCCAGCTGTGGGAATATTTCACACCGGGGGCCAGGCCAAGAATGGAAAACCATCCCATCTCTTCAGCCGAGCAGCCTCGTGGTGCAGGTGGCAGCACAGCCCAGTATCTTCATTGTGCTGGGCTGGTGGGTTTTCAGCAAAGGAAGATGTTGTGGAGGGTTCACATCCTGTTGGTGCCTCAGATACGTTTCAGCTATTGC
Organism: Sinosuthora webbiana; assembly: GCA_013397395.1. Lineage (NCBI taxonomy): Eukaryota > Metazoa > Chordata > Aves > Passeriformes > Sylviidae > Sinosuthora > Sinosuthora webbiana. Next base: position 126,424 of record VXBN01009100.1, read on the forward strand.
TGTTTTCCTTTGGATAACGTGTCCCTTGGCTCGGCCTCCAGTTCAGCTGGCTTTGGACAATAGGTCAGAGTGATGCAACAGATTTGGGGGCGACTTTTGGACACGAGTGTCAAACTGTGAGGTTTTGATAAGGGTTGAACGTGTGCAAAGCAGTGCCTAGGGGTAAAACATTTCTTATTATATCCAAAAATGAAGCGTAAACTTGTGACACTGGTAATATATAGCGAGGCTTTGTCTGTTAAACACCAAGTCTTCAGCAAATTTTTGGTGAAATTTCTGGTTTTTAAGATACTTTTCAGCTTAAAGCCATGTCAGGGGTTGAGTTCGGAGCTGAGAAAGACCAAGAGAGATGCTGGCCTCATGTGAGTGAAATGTGGCTGCAGTCAGAGCAGCTGCCACTGCCTTGCACAGCTTTTCCCTTCCTTTGGTGGTGGCTCAGTGTTGCACTTAGAACAGCTCCAGGCAGTTATAACCCGAAATTCCTGACAATTACATCCACCTTCTCCCATCCTGGCCAGGAAATGCACTTAGAAATTAAGCTTTAAATCCAAGCTTCCACTGCTGTTGAAAAGGGCTAGAGGTGGGATGAGATTATGAGCAATCAGATGGGATAAAATTGGGGTTGGCCAAAAAATTTAGTCGCAATTCAGAGAAAACTTTTAGGAGTTTTTGAAATATATTTGCTACTTTGCATAATATTTTGTTATATTTTCACACTTACTGATTTTGATGGGGCCCAAAACCAGAAATGCTGTGAGATGAGGCTGTTTCCATGGCCTATTTTTGTTCTGTGCTGGAGGGGGGAAAACCTGTACTTGTAGGATTTTCATCTTGGAAAGAAATAAGAAAAAAGATAATTTGTGAGTGTTTTTCTAAATGGAATAATTAATCTGAAGCTTGCCTAACACCAAGTCCTAATTATCTGTCAATGTTAATTCCATTGATTGTCCATAGGTGAGTCAGAGTCCTAAGGCAAAGAAGGAATTTAACTGGAATGGTTTTTCGGTTTTTTGGTCTATTTACAGACTGTGGTATGTCCATTTGATCAAATGCCAGAATGTGAAACTGAAACCCCAGTGTTTTCTTCTCGCTATAATTGGAATCTTTTTAAGACAAGATTCCAACGTTTGAAGGTGTTCACTGCAAGGTTTTGGTTCTTTCCCATCAAGATTTCAGGGCTAATACAAAAAATATTCAACTCAGTGTTGGCCACCTTCCTCTTCCATTGAACCCAATGGGGATTTAATTCTTTGATTTCAATCAGGACAATGTTTAGCACTTTTTGGCTGCCCAAAGGACAACCGTGGCCCAACCACCTGCTCTGGATCTGCAGGCTGAGCTCCACAGGTGTTACCAGCCCTTCCCAAGTTGTCTGCAAACAGGAATTTCTCCCTGGGTCGAACAAATTCCGGTGACCCAAAACACGGCCAGCACTTGGGGCTCCTTGGGAGCAGCCCTGCCAGGGAGGAAGCTGAGGGCTGTTAATTTTGGGGACGACAAGGAAATCTTTTAATGAAAGGGAGGGGTTTGTCCTGCCTCGGGGAGAGGGTGTGAAGTGGAGCAGCCCCGGGTTTGCCATGCTGGCTGGGAGAGCGTGAGAAGAATGGTGCTTGTACCTCTGCCAAGCCCTTCCCTGCTGCTCCTTGAGAAACCAGGCTGCAAAAAGCCTTTTTCCTGCAGAGTGTCCCAAGGACTGTCTTGAAATCAGCTTCAGGAAATGGTTAAATTCTTTTATTATTTTTATTTTTTTTATTTTTTTTATTTTTTTTTAAGTCTAACTTGCTCCACATTATTAAAAAATAAAGTTATGATTTATATGGATCTGTTGCACAGGGCAGAAGACCTACATCACCAACAGGGCTGGTGGTGGGGTGGCAATTTCTCTGTGCTGGAGCAACCAGTCAGCCTCAGTTTAAATCCCTTCCTCCATCCAGTGCAACAATAATATCTTTTGGACAAGGGATTTTGGAAAAGTTGAAATGTTTGCTTTGCAAAACAGACATAAAGTTTCTCCTTCAAGGTGCTAAATTTGTGCTGAGCTGGTCCAAAACACGACTGCATCTGGCCGTGTCTCGTGTCTGCTACTAAAAAAATGTCCTAAATTCCAGACAACCTCTGGGGCTTTGAAATAAAACTCATTAATCCTGCATTTGAATTTAATATTTGAAATTTTATCCTAATCTTTTTTTTTTTTTTCTTCAACATGAATTAACTTTAGAATACTTGGAAAGGAGCACAAGGGTGGGTTTTTTCCTTCTTTTTTTTTTTCTGAGAGAGAGAGAGAGAGAGAGGGAGAACATTCTTAACAAAGGGTATAAAATTAAACTAAATTTGACCTCTGCCTTTAGCAGATTTTCCACCTGGTCTGTGCAGGAAATCAACTTCTATATAGCAGCTCTTTCATAAGGAATAACATACATGAGTCTGTAAGTGACAGTTTTTCTTGGGTGGACAACAATGTTAGTTACTTTTCATGATTAATTGATAAATGTTTTGATATGGTGCCTGGGCTCGGAGTCAAAAATCACTCCAGTTAGATGATCCAACACTTGGGAAGCCGAGCCAATTACAGCTCAGGCACAGTGAAAACAATTCTAAAATATTTGAGCCTAAAAATGTGCATAGTTGTTAAGGAATCTTACATGTGGGTGTATGGTGGTATCCTGAATTACAGCGACTTGGTGGGCCAATTTCTTCAGGAATGCAGGGAAGTGCAGGGACTCGAGACTCTTGCATCTATATTTCAAAAGACTTGGGAAAACAGAAAGAACCACATGGGCTCTTGTGGCTGGGCACGTGCTGAGGAAAACCAGAGCATGGGCCAAAATGTACTTTTCGTCCCTTGGGTTGCACAAATCCCTTTGCTTTTTTGGGAGGGTTTTGGGTTTCGAGTCTCCTTCCCTTGACTCTTAACCTCCTCTGAGCTTGCTCTTTTCTTTCTTTCTGCTTCACAACTTATTTTCTACTCCAGGCTTCCAACTTCCGTCCTCAGATTTGCACCCTGACTCTGCCCCTGATGGATTTTTAAATGCTCCATGAGGAACGGGATTTTGTGTCTGTGATCAGGTTGCCCCTACCAGCAGGGTGGGCTGGATTCAGAGGTTTTAGGTACAGCCCAGCACCAAAAAAACTACATTAGACACAGCTATTGAAGGTCCTCCAAAAGAATAAACTTGTTTGAAATTAGAGTTTATTTTCTCAGATTATTTGTAGTAAGGAAAAAAAAAAAAAAAACCCTGTATTTTTCTTTCTGCAGGTAAGTGAATACAGAGGGGTTTTTTCAGTAGGATTTTGGGGTCATCAACTCAAAGAGCATTTGGGAAACTCCCTGTTGCAGGTCGCTGTTGCCTTTGTTTGTGACAGAGCCGTTCCCAACAAAGTCAATGGAATTAGAATATCTGTTTTCTCTTCTGGTTCCCCAGCTTTCAGTTCCTAAAATGGTGGGGGATGAATGCCTGGAACTCAGTGCTACCAGAGGTCTGGTGACTGAGGGGCAAATCCTAAACTTCAGAAATCTCGGGGGTTTTTGGCTGTTCATCATTTTCCAAGCAAGGATCTAATCCTAGCCCCAAGCATCTCATTGCCTTCAATAGGTTTTTATTCCAAGGCCAAGCTTCACTTTAGAAAAATTAATGGATACAGCTTCTACTGGAGGCTGTTGCACATCACTAAGGCCATCAGCCCCTGAAAGGCTTGAAGATGTTTGAATAGAATTAGATCTAAATATTACTCCATTTTAGAGCCCTTGACTCTTGATATATGGTGAAGGAAGTGAGGAGAGCTGAAGAATGCATTTTCAAATGGAAGAGCATCCTTCCTCTTGTATTCCTGTGAAGATCCAGTCTGCTATGTGGTCAGAAATGCATTTTCCCTGGAAATTATCTAATTTCAGACACCATTTGAATGGCCTGGTACCCCTTCCCAACCCTCCCTCCATCCCTGACACCCTGTTTTGATCCTGGCTGCTGGATCTAAACCCACTCCTGCTTTCACTTTGTTCAACACTGGAGAATTTCATTGCTGTTGATGCAAAAGGAAAAATTCTAACGGCACACTGTAAGCTTTACTGCTCGTGACTTCTTAATCGTGCAGATTTTATTTCATGTTAAGCTAGCAACTGAACTCCTCTAATAAACAGAGTAAAATCTAATTAGGCTACTGGAGGGGAATAGAAGAATTTATACTCCTCCAGACACACAGACATTAGGAATTCTTCCTCAAACACACACTCAGGCTTCCTGGCAGCCGGCCCCCTCAAAGAGTGGCTAATGATCCTACTAATTTGCACTTAGCTGATACTGCAAGGAGTTCCTCGAGGATGGAAAATATACTTCTTCCATGAGATCATGCAGGGCAGCACGGCCTGGTGGACTGTGCAGAGAGAAAAAGAAATCCCAGCTCCTAATCCCACGGCTCCCACTCCTCTCTGTGTGGTCTCTCTCTCTCTCTCTCAGTTTCACCACACACAATCTCGCTGTTCATTCATGGGGTTGTGGTGATTACTCACTCCTTTGCCTGTGTTCCCAAAGCAGGAGGCACAATTAAGCTGCACTGAAACGCTGTGGTTAGAGACTCAACAGTAACCTCCAGAACATCTGTGGAGAAGATTGACAGCACACAGATGAATTTGGCTGTTTTTTTGGTTCTTCACTGGGCTCGTTGTTATTTCGAGTATTGCCGGGGGGAGGGAGATCAGAAAGCACCCAGCCCTGGAGAATTTGACCCCCATGGAAGGGGACACATCTTCCCACAAGAGGCCACACAGCCAGGCTTCACCCAACCCCTCAGGGACATCTCCAAGTGCACAATCACCCCTGGCCTGCACACCCATGGTGCCTCCAAAAGGGGTGCTGTGGTGGAGTCACCATCCCTGGATGTGTCCAAAGAACTCGTGCATGTGGCACTTTGGGGTATGGTGTAGCCCTAGTTCGTGCCTGAGATGTTTTGGTTTTCTGAAATTCCTTTCCCAGGGAATTTTCTGTAAACAGGAGATGTGTGATTGTAAATGTATTTTGTTTACATTATTTCCCTAGGAGGGGCTTCTTCTTGATGTCCCTCTGGTCTGACCAACGTGATTGAAGAGGTTTATCTTTGTTTCACCAATCAAATTGGTCTGTGTAAAAAAGTACATAAGGGAGACATATCCCAAAAACAGAGGAGTTGTTTTCGACCCTCTGAAGTCAGAGCCTTGTGTCATTGTGGTGTACAACAGTGTCAGTATGGTGTAGTGGGCACGGTGGTGAGAGGTCAGAGTTGGGCTGGATGGTTTGGGAGGTCTTTTCCAACCTTGATTAGCCTGTGATTCTCTGATAACACCTCAGGTTTTTACCCCTTACAAGCAAAAGCAGCTCAGCCAGGCAGCGGGGTCAGGCTTGGCCCCTCTGCTGATTTGGGCTGGGGTTGATGCGTCGTGCAAGGGGCAAGGAGTCCTCCAGCAGATTTCCTCACTGTTCCCTGCATCGGACATCCCAGATGTCCCACAGCAGACCCAGCTGTCCACTGACACTGGGAACCATGGGATATATGTCCAGAATTGACTGGGAAAGTGTGAATACCATGGAAGCAACAGGTAAACCCAAGGCATGCAATCCTCCCCAGGAGGGGACTGGTGCCCAAGGCTTGTCTTGAAGCCTGTGTGTTTTCCAGCAGTCTTTTTTTCAGGTGGAGAGCTCTCATGTCCTTTTCCAAGGACACGCCATGTCCTTTTCCTTTTCAAACGTGTCTTTTTTCCAAGACTGTTTAGCCCTTCCAGTTTCTTGTCAGAATTGTTCCTACAAACCCATCAGTCATTTCTTTGGTTTGAATGAAGGGCAGGAAGAGAACACAGGAGTAAATGTTAATATAAAACCAGAATAAAAGCCGGGGGTTGTTCATAAGCAAATAGAATCATGAAATTATAGGATCATGGAATGGTTTGAGTTGGAAGGGACCTTAAAGCTCTTCTTGTTCCAACCCCCTGCCATGGGCAGGGACACCTTCCACTAGATCCAGGTTGCTCCAAGCCCCATCCAACCTGGCCTCGGACACTTCCAGGGCTGGGGCAGCCACAGATTCTTTGGATAATGAAGTAGGACATGACCCAGCCCCTGTTAATCTCGGGAGACAACTTTCCCTTGATGACATTAGGGCAGAGAGCCAGCAGCTCTGGCCCCAGGAGACACAAATGCTTCAGGAAGGATTCAGGTCCCGCTGAGCACAGGTTTGTTCAGGGAAGGGTGTAGCCCCAGGAGCGGGAGGAGAAGACCTTCCTCCTCGTATTTCAGATTTTTAAAAATCAAAACACAAAAAGTTCCAGAAAACAGCGACCCTGCAGCGGGCTGAAGCTGATGTATCTTTTTCTAACACACGGAGCGTTTGTGAAATGAAATCCCTGGCCTGAAACCTGGAGGCATCGCTTACTTTTAACTTTTGCTTTATTCAGGCAAACCTCCAGCTGATGTGAGAGAGCATTGGGTCACATTAGGATTTGGCCCACAAGGGCAGAGCAGAGCCAAGCTCTGAATGTCACATAAACATATTAACTGGAGACTTGGCTTCCTCCAAGGTCCCAGGGATGGAACAGGGACGTGATCTGGTCTTCTGCGAGGAATACAAGGAGGTTAAATCTGTCCTGCCTAGAGCATTAAGAGAACAGGATCCAAACATCTGCACAACCATCTGTATCATCTCTTCCTCCTCCTGGAGATGTCTGGAACATCGTCTGTTTTGTGTGACAGGTAGAAACGAGCTAAGAAACTGCTAAAAACCTGTTCTGTGTGGCTGAAAAAAAAAATTCAGAATTCGACCCCTGGGTTGCTCACGCTGAAGTGGAAAGCATGTTCTCGCTGCTGCCGAGGTATGAAGAGGGCATATTGTTCATTTAAACCACACTCTATAGTTTCTGCAGCAGTAAAGCATTTTTGAAAGTTTACAGCTGTAGGAGAAATTCCCTGGAGCTTATCCGTCAGTTTTCTGCCAATCAGAGAGCCGAAGGCACTCGGGTTTGGGCCCCAAAAGTGACATTTTAGTGTTACGCGTCTGAAATTGCGGGGAGGTTTCGAGAGAGCATCCTGACAGGTTTGGAACTCCAGAGAAATGATTTGCTGGTGCCAAGCTACACAGTCTGGGAAACGCTGCACGCCACACTCGCTCCTGTGCCTCTGCCAGAACCCAAAATATAGATTCAAAAGGGAACAAGAAATATGGCTGAGGACTCTGGTTTGAGGGTGCATTTCAAGCAGGATTTCTCTCTCTAATATTTCATGTATGGACTGCTCTCCCAGCCATAAGAATTCCATATAAGAGGGGGGTCCATGCTCGAGTAGATCATGTAGCAACACCATGGAGAAAGGGAGAGACTCTGCAGGAAAGAAAATGTCCCAGGCTGACCAAAAAAACATCTCCAGTGTGGAGGAAATGGTGAAACTTGGGCCAATCCACTCTAAGCCCATTAATTTATAAATTTAGAAGTTGTTTCAGAGTGGTTTCTGAAAGGGAAAAAACACAGGCATCTGAGAAGGAGTGGATGCTGAAGCACTGATGTGGGAGCCGTTCTCCAGGGAACAAGAATGCCAGGCCATGCCTGCCTCCACAGAATGGTCAGAAAGAGCAGATTGAAAGACCTTTAGAATTATTATTTCAAAGTAAATAAATAATTTTTTTCCATCTCATCACCAAAAGAATGGTTATGAGATGGAAAAAAAAAAATTACCTTTTGTTTTTCAGTATTATTTTATTTAAGTAGAGCTGAGAAGAGCTGGGAGAGGAACAGGCCACAGTTTTGGTCTTAATTAATGGTTTTAAATTCTTCTTTAATGGGATGATAAGAAGAGAGCATCTTTTAATTGAGGCCTGAGATGAATCAATTTGCAAAAACTTATTTTAGCTGGTTAGGGAAGGAGCTGCCCTGCCATAGGCAGATTTATCCACAGGAATATCCCTGGAATGCAATTGCTTCAACCCCAGTTGGGGTTGGAAAGGGCTCCTTGAAGGGGAACAGCTCCAATGTGGTTCTCATATCTCTCCTGAAGAGCCCTGCCAGGACTCCAGGGGAGAGGATCTCTGAGCTCAGCCCCTTCTGATGTCCTTGAATGTGGGAAGTTTAATATTTTCAAACACTCTGTCACGGATTCGATGACTTTGGCCCAGCACCTTCTGTTTATTGTTAATGAAAGTCAATAGAAGTGTGGAAAAGTACAAAATGTCAACCTATGACCCTGTGAAATCCATGGCAGGAGAGAGCAAAGAAACAAAACCACCCTTTGGTACAGGCTCTGTCCCTCCTGCCGTGTCGGGATCCAGAAGTGAAAGGCTTTTTTTTTTTCCTCAGGACTGGGGTTTAGCAAGTCAGGAATTTTGTCTCTCCTTGTTTTCCTTGCAGTTAGTTAAATCCTTAGGCTCCTGTTAACACTGAACTCGAAGCTGATTTTTTTGTGTTAAAACGCTGAAACCTAATTTTCGTTTAACAATTTTCTCTCGGAGGCCAACATCAAATTACTGTGTTTTCCACTGGCAGCCCCCAGTAATTTGGTAGGCAGGAGGCTCACACATACTTAAAGTTATTCAATACATTTTGTTTTACTCTGTACAAGAAACCCAGTCAGAAAAGGTTGATTTATGGTATTCCTCGGGTTTCCTGTTACTTTAAACCACCAGCATCCTATGGCCAAGCCCTTCACAGGCAGCCAGCACATCTGGCCCAGAGTGCTTCTGTCACCTATGGCCAAAATAGGCCATATTTATAATCAAGTCATCATAGAAAAGAAAGAATTGATTATGATGAAAAGGGGAAAAAAATTGGAAATCTTAAAAAAATTTATCAGTGGACATTTGTAAATATGTTCGGGCGGGTATTTTTTCCAAACATCCATCCCAGACAAAGAGGAGCCCACAGCACACTGAGCAGGAATATTAGATGTGTGCAATCATTTCTTTTTTTAGCCTAATTATAAATTACTGATTGCTTTGACTTTCCCACTTCACCCATTTTTAATGTCAATTTTCCATTTATACAGACAACCCACCCCTGGCTGAAGCCAAAGCTCCACGGTGAAATCCCACCTGCAATTCTGCAACAGCCTGTAACGAAGTGAGTCTGCTCCTCACAAAATTGTGTTTTAGCTGCTCTCCTTAGGGATTTCAGGCTCATGCAGTCCCTGTGCCTGGGTTGTATCTGTGTATCCATCTGTCAAACGGGATCAATGAGCCAAACTCTCCCTGAATATTAACTTCCTACATGTTTCATAAAATAGTCAGAGGCAGAGATTTGGCTCCATGTCCTCCTGAAAGGGAAAGCTGGATTGCCTGTCTGTGCTGTAAAAATCATACGCAAATCCACAGGGCATCAAATGAGGCTCACAGCACAAATCCTTAATTTTCCTCATAAAACCCCAGGTCTCAAATATGCTGTGTAATAAAGGGAGTGGAAGGCCTGCAATGCTCAGGCTGGTCCAGGTTGTGAAGTCAGGCAGTGGTTTGGGGTTTCAAAAACTGGCACGAGCAGGGATTTGTGTGCACCCCAAAGGGGCACGGGCAAAGCTGTCTTTTCTTCTCTGGAAGATGCATTTACAGAGATTCATTTTTAATAAGAGAGTCGTAAAAGAAATGATGATAACCAACAGATGATAACCAACGGAGGCTCAGCTGTGTCAAACCCTGGGACGCTGCTATGGAAATGGGAGGAGCTGCAAAGGTTCAGCATCTTTGAAAATCTGATCACTGAGTATTGCTAGGCAGCTTCCTCTGCCAAGGGAAAATGAAATTTTCCAAATCTGTGCCAAACTCTGACGTTCACGAGCAGTTCCTCGAGCAGGTTTGGATGATGTAACCAATAATCATGAAACCCTCCTCCACTTTCTAAATTACATCTGGTTGGGATGAATTTTTTATGTGGATAACACAACCAAAACCTGAAGGACTCTGTGCTAAACCTTATTATGCAGTTGCATAACGACATATAAAATTCAGGAAAAAATGGAATTCTGCCTCATGAGGGTGAGGAGAAGTTGTGACTGCCCTTGGAAGTGTCCAAGGCCAGGTTGGACAGGGCTTGGAGCAACCTGGGATAGGGGATACTTCATCCCTGCAATGGACAAGGTCGCACTGGTTGAGCTTTAAGGTTCATTCCAACCCAAACCAGTCTGGGATTCCAAATGCAGAAAACTATTTAAGCATTTATTTAACTTCAGGCAAATTGTTTAAACCTGTCTTGGGGCTTCAGATTTGTGCCTGAGAGTTGTGAAAACTTCGGGGGCTTTGTATTCTCTGTGTGTGCCCAGCCAGGCACTTAGAGATCATTGGTAAATATAAAACGAGCATTTAAATACAAACACAGAAGTTACACACTCAGATTTAAAACTCAGCTTTGTTTTTTGCTGATAGAAGAGTCACATTTAATAGAGAAGAGACCAGACAGTGAGGCCACGTTGTCCTGGCTCCAGAAAAACTGGGGAGAGAAAACTGGGAGAGAAACTCAAACATGGAAAACAAGAATGTGTCAGGGACCACTTGGAGATATCAGGGTAAGAGGGACTTGACTTAGGGGTTTAAAGGGGCTCTTATCTCCCAGGAGGGACTGATAGAGGAGGATTAATGGTGTTCAAACACTTCCTGGCAGTGACCTTCCTGCAGCCATTCCTTTTCCTTCACAAGGGCTTTGTTTGCCCAACAATAGCAGGGATTGTAATTTATTTAATTGTGATTTTACTTCTTCCTTTTATCGAAGGATTTGAAGAAAATCAGAGCTGGTGGCAGTTCTTGGATTGTCTGTGAAAAATGGCACAAGAAAGCAAAAATTCTGTGAGATTTCTGTGATTGGATCAGGGTTTATGGCATTGATTTCCTGCCATTACAGCAATAAATCTGGCCCTTGCCTTATGAATCTTATTTTATTAATCTGGCCCTTCGTGCTCATGAAATGCTTTCAGAAATCAGGACTGGACACCAATGTTAATTAGAATATTAATTTTCTTTCTTTACAGGATTCTCTTGCTTTGCCTTTGTATGTGAAAGTGTGTATAAAATTCAGGAACGTGGAAGAAACTTCATAAATCTTTTTCATGGAGTAAAGATTTCTGACTGAAATCTGTTCTTCATCCAGGGCCATCAAGTGTCAGCATCAGATTTGTCTTTAAGGGAGGTTGGAGTGAGGTGGAATTTGGTTCCTCCTCCCAAGTAACAAGTGGAAACAGCCTCATGTTCTGCCAGGGGAGGTTTAGGTCAGATATTAGGGAAAATTTCTTCACTGAAAGGTTTGTTAAGCTCTGGGAAAGGCTGCCCAGGGCAGTGGTTGAGTCACCATTCCTGGAGGGATTTATGACACGTGGATGTGTCACCTGGGGACATGGGTTAGTGCTGGGGTAATGGATGGACTCAGTGATCTTAGAGGTCTTTCCCAAGCCAAATAATTCCATAATTCTAAATTCTCAATTTCCCCTGCTTTTCTGACTTCACTCTAAGTTTTGTTGGTTTGTTTGTTTGTTTGTTTGTTTTTCTGGTATGATTTTATGCCTTTCATTTTTTTACTTTCAATAATCCCAATGGGAAGGAAGAAAAAAAAAAAAAAAAGTCTTCTTTGGAAATATTTGAAATATTCTCCACTGGAAAAATAGTATCTTTTAATAGATGGATAGTCATGCAAACACACTGCTGCCTAGCACAACAAAACCAGCCTGGATCCATGGGAATGACTTCACATGGCATCGTGGGGAGGCAGCAGGAGTTTTGCACGGATTCAATACACCGGGTTTGAACCTCTGGGGATGAGGGTTCCAGTTTGGGCTCTGGTTGGGAAGGAAAATAATAAATCTGGGAAAATCGGTGTGGTGGTCTCATTAGCACGCGTTACAGAGATCAGCCACACGATTTGGGGCCGTTGGCAGCTTTTTGCTGGCTAAATCCAGGGCTGGAATAACAAGGTTTACTGCAGGTTAGGCTTGAGGAGCATTGGAAGGGGGAGAAGTTTGCACAAAGCCTGGCTGTGCCCAGGCCAGTGTTAACATTCCCTTTACTTCCATTTGCTCTGAATTCACTCAGATACTTGGATCAAAATCATTTTACAGTTTTTTCTTTAAAAAAAAAAAAAAATTTAAAAAAAAGAGGGAGTAAAAAGGAGACAGACATGTTTTGAATTGTAAAACATGTAACAGAGCCCATTCTCAACAAGTTTTATGGCTGTTCAAGGAAATCCCTGAGGTCTGTCTTTGAATTAGCTGAATTAGGAAAGATGTAAAACTAATCAGAGTGTTGCCATCCTGATACTCCTTTGTCTGAAACACAGGAGTTTTATCTTTTGGTCAAATCATTATAAATAACTTTTTATAAAGGACTAGTAAATCAAGCAGTTTGCATTTCTTGAAGGAACTTTTTTTTTTTTTTTTCCCAATCAAACAACCTCAGCAAACTGCATTTATTAAAAAAAACTCCCCGTGTTTCCTAAGCAGTTTGCAATGCAGTTTGCTCCACACCACATCTGAGCAGAGCAGGGGGGGATGGACTTGTGGAGGTATCCCCCCTTCTCCCTCCCGGGGGAGCCTCAAATGAGCCAAATATTCAGCTGATGTAAATTCAGTGTTGTTCCAGATCCTTTTTGGACATGATATCGTGCATTAAATCAACAGCCAGCCCTCCACGGCCCACCCCATCCCCGGGCCTGGCTGGGGCTGGAATTAAAGCCTGGGCTGCTCAGGAGTTCGTACCCAGCAGCCTCAAAGGATTAATTAGGGCTGATATTTATTTCTTTTGATAGGAAACCCAGATGTGTGCAGCTAAAGGCGAAAAAGCAGAGGCAGAGCCATCCTGCTTTTCTTTCCAGCAGCCAGAGGAAAAGCAGCGTTGCCCACCCAGAGTTAAAGAACGGGAGCAGAAAATTATCAGCATGGAACAATTTGGGGGTTCATAATCTGCTAAACCACTTCACCTGGCTGATTATGGACTAATTCAGATAACCACTACTTTCATTTTTTTTTTTGTAACGGAATATTGTAAATACATGGATGAGTGTTGATGTGTTTGAGGGTTGATTTATTTGTCTGAAAGCTGGGAAGAAAAATGTGGAGGGAATCCTCTCGCATTCCACAGTTGCAGGAAGAAATCAGCTTGGATTTCACTCTAAGTACATGTTCCTGAATAAGTTAGAAGAGCACCTGTCCGTTCATTAAGGAGTTTTCCTTCAAATTCATTATTAAGACTGGAAAACAGACAGTGAAAACACTTTAAATCATGATGAAGTGCAGTACCACCCCTGGTTCCCACAATGGAAAATGCATCTCCATCAGGAAAGTGTAACTCAGAAAGATGTTACACTCAGCATTTTTATTTTGAGTGCCATGAGCACCGCTTTGGCAATATTGTTTTACCCAGAATATTCCCAAAATTGAACCAGGATCAGCTGATTTCACTTTTGAACCATGGAGCACTTTCATACTTGTGCAGGATTTCTTTGTCAGCCTTTTGTTTCAGTGGGAAAAAATGATCCAGTCCTGTAGATATTTTGATTTCTTCCTTATCTTTCATTATAGAAAGAAAAGAAGCAAAAAGGAGCATTTCCAGCCTTTAAACATAACCTGATTTGGGTGTATTTAAGTTATTCATTCCCAGCCTGCAATTCCCCTTCTTTTCCAGTGATAAGATGTAAGCAGCAAATCTCCAAGGAGCAGGGATCACCCCAAAAAAATTATTGAAAAGAAACATGAAAAAATCAGGGTTTTAAATAATTTCTTTGCCTTATTTCATTGGAAAGCAAACTCTGAACACTTTCAAGATAACAATTCAATATTTTCCCAAAAAAATTCTATTTTTTTTTTCTTTTTTTTTGTGTGTACCTGAGCATTGATTCCCAGCGATGAGACTCCCACTGATTTCGCTGAGTTTTGGATTAAATTCCTGGGCAAGATCTGAGCCAGTGATGTAATGACACAAAACTGGAGAGCCCATTCCTTTTCCCTGATGCAGCCAAGCACTTTATACTGGAGAAATGCAACATTTTTCCCATCTGAATAATCCCTACAGAAATTCAAAGGAGGCCGATTTTTCTCTCTTTGTCACTGTTCGCATCAATCTGTTTTACGCTATCTTCAAGAATTTAGTCTGCAAGGAAAAAAAAAAAATCGGTTGGAAAACAACAGGACCACTTTTTTTCCTCTTTCTTAAAAATTGTTTTGGATGTTTCTGATATTTGTTTTTGGGGGAGATGTCCAAAGCGGGATTTTGCATCCTTTCCTGGAGCGTTTCCCCGCTTCTTTGCAGCTCGTCAAGCTGCGGGTTTTTGTTTTGCCGGGGGGCATCTCCACACCTCAAAATCAGCTGAAAAAATAAGAACACTCTTTTTGAGCTCCTCCAGTTGGTGCAAGACGCATCGGAACTGAGGGGAAAAGTGGGGGGAAAAGGCAAACCCGCCGTTTTTGGAGTTGGAAATTGCTACTGGAGGTGTCCTGCTCCCCTCCCAATGTTCTGGAGAACATCATCCAGGCCGAGCTGAGCCCTGGGCTCCAACCCCTCTCTGCTCCCCCCAGGTCTCTGCTCCGCTTAATCCTGTCAGAAAAGTCTCCAGCAAACATTTGTAATTGCAGGGAGAAAGAACACTGCTGTCTTTCTTTTTTTTTTTTTTTTTTCCCTTTTTTTTTTCCCTGACTTGACATCTATCAAATTTAGTTTAAGTGGTCCCCTGGGTCAGGCGAGTTGCTGAGCTATAAACTAAAAATAATTAAAATAAAATATTAAAAAAAACCTCAAGCCTGCTTGCCAGGAGGGTATCGTTGGGAGTTAGCAGCTCTCAATCATGGATTTCAGAGGGCTGGAGCAGCTGAAATAAGGCAGGCAGGCTTCATGCAGCAAAAAAACCAAATTTCTTTTGATATTTCGATGCTACAGGCTTGATCCTTGTACTTCAGGACAAAACTAGTCTCTGTAACACGGCATTCAGGATCAAAATTAATTTTTTATTTAATACTTCACTTAATATAAGTTTTACAGCCAAAAGGAAAGGCAGAGAAAGGTGGAAGGAATAGTCCTGCTTAATATCCCAGATAATTAAAAACCTCGCCCTGACAATCCCTCCAAGCCCCCTTCCCATACTCTAAAAGATGACTCTGCCAATTTATTGACCCCCCAGCTGATGGATCAGCCGTTCCCCAAAATTGGAAATTCTGGTCACAATGACTTCAAGTTTGGCCGCAACCCGCCCCAGACAGACAGCGTGTTCCCAGACTGGTCACATTCATAAATGTCATAAAAAACATACTTGTTCTCTGACATGCACAGAACAAAATCCTCCACCAAGACATCTCTAACCAGAAAGGCATGAAGGAAAAAAATCTGCGAGCACGTGACAGGGAACGAGGGCTGCCCCGAGCGGTGTTTTGACATTGGTGGAAGTAAAACCGAAATAAAAACTTCTCCAGGCATAACTGGAATATCGGCTTTGTTATTTTTTTTTTGTTGTTGTTATTCTTACAAGCTCGGAGAAACCACGGCAGGGAGGAGCGAGGCGAAGAAAAAAAAAATTCAGTCAAAACACGGGTCAAAGTTTTCATGTGAGTTGTTGCGGTGTAGGTTGAAAGAGGGAAAAAAATGAAGTCAAGGATCACGTTCAGGAGGTCTGAGGAGAATCAGTCATTGGGAGGTGCACGACAAAAAACAGATCTTTGCACGCCAGCAAAGAATTAACCTGGGTTGTCTAAACGAGTCCGTTGGCACTTAATGATTTGCATCTCATTATGCATCGTCCGCACTTTATAGAGCTATTTTCACCTCTAGTGAAAAAAAAAATAATGAATTTTCATCTCATCTTTTTCACGTTACCATTCTTAGACACTCCTGGAAAACTAATTTTTTTTTTTAAAAAAGGTGGGATTATCGATACTTTTAAAGGCTGGT
The DNA here is from genome assembly GCA_013397395.1 of Sinosuthora webbiana. Classification (NCBI taxonomy): domain Eukaryota; kingdom Metazoa; phylum Chordata; class Aves; order Passeriformes; family Sylviidae; genus Sinosuthora; species Sinosuthora webbiana. The sequence goes on from VXBN01009100.1 coordinate 142,276, forward strand.
AAGTTCTTGTTCCTGTGAACACTCGAATACAACAGGATTCTCTATTTGCTGATGAAAAAGCCAAAAAACGGAGAGGATTGCGCACACTTAACCTTCCAAAAAGAGAAAATTGATCATTTCAAGCCCTAAAAAAACAGGAATAATTTTTTTTTTTATTTTTTTATTTTTTTTTTTTTTGGAAGTGTGGCACTGCAACTCGCCCTAAATCAAAACCAGACACAGCATCATTATTCTGTTCTTGTCAGAAATGCTGAATAACACCCTCCCCAACTTCAAACCGGGGCTGTCACCTCCAGAAGGATTGCACTCCCTGGATACAAATTCCTTCCCTGTTCTGTGGGGCCACCTCCCTCGCAGAGGGGATGCCCTGGAGCGGAGGGAGCTACACCCAGGGATGGTTTGGTCCATGGTCAGGCCGGGATTTGGGAATGAAATGTGCTCCAGAGCACAGACTGGAGGTGGCTGGGAATTTTTCCAAGGCACTTTTTTTTGGCGGGGTGTCACAGAATGGCAATTTGTTGAAACTGAAACCATTCACAAGGGAAGGTCTGTCTGAACAAAGCTCCCAGCTCAAGGGGGGAAAAGGAAAAGCAGAAAAGCGAGTAAGAACACACAAAAAATAATTTTATAAAGGGAAACAAAGAGTGGTTAGAGAAACTGCCCCTTCCCAATAATCCTGGAGGAAAAGTTCGGGACGTGAGTCTTGCTTTTCTCACTGCAAATGGCAATTTCTGCAGAAGATTTTTAGAATGAAATGACAAAGTCCAAATGAATAGAACAGCAGAAGGGACATTTGCTCAGTCTAAACTCTCGAAATGAACCATTCCTGGGCTCTCTTAAATTATGATTTTTGACCCATTTCTGAAGTCACGTTTAGTTCTCATTGCCAAGAAGTGCTAAAACACTACATAAAATCGGATTGATTGAAAAATACCTGATCCAGCCACATGAGGACATGGTTAAACAACCAGTACCTGCAGGAAATTTTCTGTCAAACCCACTCTTTACTGGAAAACTGCTCCTTTTGTAGGCCACTTTTTCATAAAACCCACCTGATTTTTTTGGGGATCACTTCTCAAAAAACTGAACATGACAAACCCAGATTATTTCATGGCTTTTAGGCACAGTGAGAAAGAAGAAACAATTCTCTACCAGAACTTACAGGAGCTGCCTCAAGGATGGATTTCCTGAGTGAGTTACCTTAGAATAAGGCAAAATGACTTTAAAATAGTGCTGGAGAGGGTTTTCAGTGAGCAGATGCTGCTGTTTCACCATTTTTATGGGCATAACAGAAAGTTTATGGTTCAGGCTCTCTCTGAGGACAGGAATTATGACCTGGCTGTCCTTTGTCACTCATTTCAGTGAGATGTTTTCTGTCCTCTGGGGTTCTGCCTTCCCATCCTGGGAGAGAAGGAAAATAAAAGCAGGCTGAAGTGAACGTGCACGTGGTAAAATCAGATTGGATGTGAGTGCAGCTCTCCTGATAGCCAGGAGAATTCCTCATTCCAGGATAATTCCTCATTCTTGTACCAGGTCTGGTTCTGGTCTGGTGTAGGCTGAACTTTGGTCCTAAGTCAGGCAGGGAAGACCCAGGAGTTAAAAGGTTGGTCCTGAAAGGTGGGAGGATGGAGATCTCTGGTGGACTTGCAGAGGTGGGATTGCACAGGCCATGGAGGCTGCTGGACACTTAGGAAAAAAAATATAATAACCTGACAACTGCAAATTTTGACTTTTTAACAAGCTGTAAGTAGCCACAGCCAGGAATGGGATGAGTTTAACCCCCGGATCAGTCAAATGGGCTTGAAACAGTTTTTTGATTCCATAGGGAACACCTGACCCTTGGTGGATGCTGCCACCAATGTGGTGTTTGAGCACCTGAATGTTGTCACCCACACTGTGGTTTTCCCCCTCTTCGTGTCTCACATCCAGAGGAAGGAAAAGCCAGGAATTCCTCTCCCTGTGCATCCATGTGCAGAAAGAGAGGCAGATTTTAGGGTGTCCTTCCTGAAGAAAAGCTCTATTTCCTTTCACCCCAATATTCCTTTCCCGCCTGTTCTTCCCTAACCCTTACCCAGGAGAAGGAGCAAACAGAGGGAAAGAAAAGAAAAGAGAGGAATATTCTGCCTGGATTGGAAAAGTCATCTTTTCCCAGGAGCAGCGTAATAACATTAATGGAAGGGAGAACGGGAAAGAGGAAATGTTTCGCTAACGTGGAGAATTTCTGGCCTGGGTTCTTTCTGAGGCCTGTTTGTCAGGGGGAAAAGGAAATTGGTGGCTGGATGAAATATGAGCTGATGCAGCTGCAATGCCTTTAAATACAAGCTTTTTTAGGCACACTGGTGCTTCAGTTTGGGGATATAAGCAGATGCTGAATGCCTTTCCCTACTTCACATGGGGCCTTTGCGTGCTGTGGTTTTAAGGCCAGTGTTCAGGTGATAAAAAGGAAAAAAAAAAAAAGAGGAGGGGGAATGAAATGTCATTTTTGGAGAGGCAAAAATACTTCAGGCTCTTTGGCGTAAGTCATAAAGGGCTTTTTGTGCACGGGCAGTCAGTGCAGTGTCAAGAGAAATCACTTGCACAAGGTGGAGTAACACTATCTGAAATTAAATTCTGGCCTCCATTTACAAGTAACACTTTAAGGTTAAAAAAAAAATGATAAAAATAAAAGCTTTTTTCTTCTCAAGAAACTGAGGAGAACCAAGAGACGCCCCCCCTCCTCTCCTCCGAAAACATGCCCCTGGTGTTCCTGCCATCCATAACATGGCAGGCCCAAAGCACGGGGTAATTAGCAGAGTTCGTCAGCCAGCCCTAACGAGCACACTTTGTACAGTGGGGTGAAACCTGGCTGGAGGTTAAGGGCTGCTCTGCTCTGAAAGGGCCGGGATTGAGGAGGTTTGAACTCTCGTGCTCCGGCTCTCCGGGCTCTTTGAGCCTGACTCCTATTTACACTGAGTTTCCTCAGCATAAAGGGGCCTTCAAGTGGGCATGCAGTGAAGGAATATTTCAAGGCAAGGAGCATGCAGAGCGGGCTCTGGCTCCCCTCCTTGCACCTTCCTTGGAACAAGCCCCTCACTGTTTTCCTACAAGGGGGAAATGCCAGATGTAGCTCCAGTCCGAGGTGGAGGAGAAAGGCTCCGGCTCTCAGCCCCATTGAAGCTCTTTTGCAGTGCACTGCCGCAGCTCCAGGACCTAAATAATTACTCAGAAGAGTTTTGGTTTTTTTTTCCCCCTGAATTTGCTTTTTTATTCCTGCTCCTGAAGGCCCCGTTTCTTACTCTTTCTCCATTCAAAAGTTATCTCCAGTTGGTCGTCCAAGGTGGAAGCTGTGCTGAAATGCTCTGGAGATGTCATTGGAATATAAATAGCAAATAAATGATTAAAAATAGTTTGTCCTCTTGAATGGTTGCTTTAGAATTTCAGGATTATTCCTGACTTAGGAGACCTCCTTGGCTCGGTCCTGGTGGGACATTTAAATTATTTTTAAACGCCAGCCCATATTCCTCACTCCTAAGGAAATTAAGGCACATTAAACACGCTGCAAAATCTGGCTTTTTGTCCAAAGACAGTCACAGGGTTTTCTGCGACAATATTTATGAACTAAGACTCTCATCCAGTCCCCCAAAGTCCCCGAAAAAACGTCTCTTACTATTTATACCTGCTCCTTTTTCCAAGCAAAGATCTTTCAAACCATCACATAATCTCCCAAAAGAAGTGTTGGAACCCTGGTTTGGCCAGCTCAGTGCAGCTGATCTGATTAATGTCGGTGGTTGTCATTTTTAGAACTAATTATTTTTAACAGAAAAAGGCTCCTTTAACCCCCCCAACGCTTTCAATACTTTCCTTCTTTCCACATTTTCGTAATTTCTATTGAAGGGTTTTGCTGTAACTCGCTTCCCAAAAACACCCCGATATTTCATTTTAATCCAATAACCGTCTCAGAACGAACGCGAATCTGTTTCAAAACGTTACGAATTCGAAAGGATCTATTTTGACCTTCGAATATTGAAACCCCGAGTAATTGCAAACACAGGTTTTCAACAATCAAGTTTATTTTCTCTGCAGCAAACCCCACCCCGTGTGCCTGCAGGGAATAGCTGCATTTGCCAAATCCAACTTTTTGGTGCACAGGAGAAGTGGGGTATATAAATAGAAAGTGTAAGCTTTTTGGATATACAAACTGGGGCTGTAATTCAAGGCCTCCCAGCTGGTGGCAACAATTGTCCGTGTCTTGTGCGGTGTCAGTTTTCCCTCTTCTCTCAAGCAAGTCTCTTTCTACAGTCCCAGTTTAAAGTTTTGGGATTTTGCCTCCTGCGTCTCCCATCCCTTGTGGAGCCGCGGTCGTCGGGGGAAGATGTACTCCCGGGCCTGTGGCGGGATATGAAACAAAACAAACCCCACAAAAACCCCCCAAAACCCCCCAAAAACCCCCCAAAAAACAACAAAACAGAACAATACAAAACAAAACAAAAAAAAAAGNCGAAATCCCGAATGGTGCATTATTCCGCCTGACGAACAAAAAAACACCCCTGACGAACAAAAACCCACCCCTGACAAACAAAAACCACCCTCTGTGGCGGGCAGAACGCAGCGTGTACATGGTGATTTTTGACAGCGAGTTCTGAGGCTGAGCTGGCCCTTGAAACAATTTCCCTGTGTACGCCGAGCTGTTCCAGTTCAGTGCGAGCATATGGCAAACACAGAAACCGCCTGATGCCAGGGCATGACCAAAATCTATAATAATGTCGTTTACTTTCACCAGCTCCGCGAGGAAGAATGTAGCCTCATGCACTGAGGCGACCTCGGAGCAGTCACACTTTTGCTTTGTCAATAATTTACCCAAAGCCACTCGTTCTCCCTTTGAAGCATAAGGGCTCGCAGCAACAGGGACAAACTCTTCCTTAGGGAGTCTCCCGGAGAAATCCTGAGGAAATTCTCTCTGTGGAGTTGGTGAGAGCGGAGGGAGGCAGCAGGCAAACCAAGCTTTTGGAGCACCCTTGGCTTACCCTCCTTTTGTTGTCATTTCTGATAAAAATCAGACTGTTCTGAAGTTCTCACAGAGCTTCTCCCACGAAATTGTCCCTTCCTGAGCGGTGCCAGGAGGGAACAAATTTCAGCATCTCGGCGCTGCGTGGTCTGGCACTGGGAGGCTGAGGGGGTTTGGCCACTCCTCTGCGGGAGGTTGCAACACCCTGTGCTCAGGAGGGTTTTTTTTTCTTTTTCCCTCCACGCTTTTTCCCGACACTAAAGCTGCCCGAAAGCCGAGGAGCCACGGGACAGGGCAGGCTTTGAAACGCTGGGGAAATAAACAAACTCAACTGGCTTGCCTTCGGGAACTCCAGGAAAAACACCTCTCTTCCCAGCCCAAATCAGAGTGCCAGCCAGGGGGGGAGTCCTCGTTTCACTCGGGTTTGGAACATCAGGAAAGAAGAGGGACAGCCTGAAGGGATGGGATCTCCTAAATAAACATCTGTGTTGGGAGTCGGAGTAAAGGAATTCAGAGCGACTTTTGGCGATTTATTGAATAGCTCAGATAAATTTGCAGATAAGGCTACAAACCCTGATGGCCTCAAACGTTCAGGAGATTCCATGGAAATGGCAATGCATAAAGCAGTTCCCCAGTTGCCTAAAAAAGCACCTGGACATGCATTCCAAGCATCAAAGAGTCTGTGAGGAACTCAGCTGAGTCCCAGTCCGGGCACTGAGGAGCAGGACTCCGCATCTGAGAGCACATTGCTCAAAATCAACATTACCTCTGCTGCAGGCAGTGTTTGCACAGGGCTGGAGCAGGAGAACCTATTGGTGGAGTCATAAATATTTATTTATGGAGGGAGAGAACGTTGCTAATTTACTTTTCCTCCCTTTTACGGTTCCTAAATTCACGGTGTCCTCTCCCGTTTCTGAGTCAGCAGAGCCACCAAGAAAAAAAAAAAACCCTGATAAAAATTTGAGAGACCAATAAACACAGTGCCCAAACAGAAATGAGATATTTTTCCAGCAGTTAAAACTCAATTACAGCCAAGTCACATGTTCACCCCACTCAATAGCTCATAAAATGGGCAATGAACTCACCAGGTGCTCAAACCTTGGATGGATCAGAGAAGGAATCAGGGGATGGAATCCTCCAGGGGATGAAACTTTTGGGATTTACTACCTGAGGTTCCGCCTGATCCTTGATTGTCTGTGGGATGAGGTAGAGCTGTTTTGGACTAATAAACCCATCTGGGGTCTGTCTGGAAAAGAGAACATCCACAAATGTTAGGAATTGATTTCGACCAAGGAAAAGGTAAATGTCACATGAGCATGGAAACACCCCAGGGGCATCCAAAGGTTTAGTGTCCAGCAGTTCCAAACTCAAAAAAAAGCCACCCCAAAACCCAGTTGAAAGTGGACATTTACCACTTTGCCTGAAGCAGAATTTATAAATCTTCACAGCCTGCAGGAATGGGGGGAGATATCCATGTTTATGGGCAGAGATATTCACAAGAGCAAAACCCCGAAACTAAGGGAGACACTGAAAGCTGCTCCTTTCAGAGACCTTTGGGCCACACTGACAGGTACCACAAGCAAAATCCCAGGTTTTGCTGGAGGCCCTGGAGCATGGGAGGATCCACATCCCACCATTCTGCTCCTCTTGGAGAAAACCCAAACGGGGAGATTTCCACTCCCAGCCCCCCCCCCACAAAGCATTGCTCAACGTTTAGTTTTGATTTCTGCGTGTGATTCATGCCTGGCTGGGACAGGGCCACTACTAATAACAGAAATGCAGGCATCAGCATGGATCGTGGCCCTTCTTTTCCTTTGGGTTTTTTCTTCCTACTTTTCCTCTTTTTTTTCATTTGCTGAATACACAGTGTTTAAAGCTTTTATTTTCTGAAGGTGCACGCTTTTACTGACATCAGGTTCTCTATTCTTTTAGCTCCGACCTCTACAATAGTGTGTTTCCATTCGTCAGGTCCTGCACTCTTTGTTATTATTATTATTATTATTGTTGTTGTTGTTGTTATTATTATTATTTATTTGATTTTTTTTGAAAACAGAGGGTTTGCAGCAAAGGGATGTTTCCATCAATTCTGAAAGTTCACGTTTGAAAGCTAAACCACACTTTGCTCACTTGGACTTAAGATTAGTTCCTCTGAGCTGACGATTTACTCTTTCAGCTTGTAACCTAAGAACCTTCTCTCACCTCTCTGGGTGAGTCCAAGAGGATTAAACTTTCTCCTCAGCCAGGAAAGCCCCAGTTTTACCAGCAAAAAATATTCTAAAGGACAGAGGATGAAGGTGGGTCTGATCCATTGCCTAACAAAATATGTTAAGTGAATAAATATCACCAATGAAATTAACAGACTTAAAAAGAAAAATGCATCGAAGAAGTGTTGTTATGCAGATAAACCTACACTGACATTTAATCTTTCCAGAAAGGTCAGTGAAATGATTCCCAGTCTCTACTTTCACATGACTTTGCAGCTTTTAGTCCAGCTCTGAGGAGAAGCAGAGGTGCCGAAATACAGAAAGATAGGATATCCTCTGTGTGTCACTTTTCCTACTGGAAAAGAGGAAATAAAGGAAATCTTGTAAGGAGTCCCATTCTCAAGAGCCTTTCAGCTTCTTTATTCAGACCAAGTGATCCTGGCTGGTTCAGATAAGGTTACTTTGGCTATTTACCCATTGTGAAGTAAATTATCAAAAGTCTTCAGGCTTGTCCATCATTAACAAAGGTTGGAAAACCCACTCTTTCCCATGCCAGGGTTAAGAAAACAATGTTAAAATCTATTTCAGGATCTGAGAGATGAACAATTCAGCACCACAAGCTTTCTTGTAAAAAGATAATAAGTTTCTATTATCAGCTTTTTCTACTTATCCATGCTTTTGGTGTGGAAATTGTAGAAATTACAAGGAAAATCCTTTCAGTTGGATATTCTGAAACCTTTAACAAATGAAAGGTTTGATTTCTGGGGTGATTTTTCTCCTTGTCCTTTTTAAATTGAACCTTTTGTTTTTCCTAGGGCAGTGCTATGTCTCGGATGGACAGATTATGCCCTTCCTTACGAAGCCATGAATTCCCAGCCTTGCTGGTGAGAAATCCCAGTTCTGGGGGAGGGAATCACTGCTTGAGGTAAGATAATTGCTCAGAGCTCCCTCATATCCTCACAGACAGTCTGGCCTGTCCCTTCAGCTGCACCTAGCACCAGGCTGAGCTCCTACACCAACCCTCTTCCCCTGCCTCGTCCGAAGGTGCATCCAAAGAGGGATCACGGGAGGGAACTGAGCTTTTCCCCCCAGCGCCGCCTGCAGCAGAGGCCCTTGGAAATACCAGCACAAGATTTGTAGCATCACTTGGTGATTTTTCACTGCTCTACTGTACCTCTGCAGTCAGGCACTCCTTGTTTATTGTGTGCCCTTCTAATCCTGGTACTGTCACGGCCCGCCCCGTTAACTCCGCGTTTATTGGGATTTATGAGCTGTGCACGGCTAGTGCAGTGTTATGACAGTTGGGATGAGATTAGGTTGCAGGCCAACCTGCTCCACACAGCCCGGGACATTTTCAGGTCTCTTCGGAGCTAAGCGTGAGGTTTGGACTGAGGAAATCCCAGAGGAGAAGGAAAGGGCGGAATGAGGTTCTCCTCCGTCCTACACTCGTGACACCTCTGATAAATGGCAGGAGAAAACCTCCTTCTTAGAAAGGAGAGGTGGAAAAATAAAAGGCATTTGATGGAGGTGGAGGCATAGTGCTCCTTCTCTCCAAACAAGAAGCCCCCAGACCGAGGGAAAACATACTCACGCTTCCCAGTCCACGCCTAATTTCAGACATAATTTATGAGATCAGAACACCTTGGCGATCAAAAGTGGGCACTTCTTGCGTGTTTCTCATTTTTTTCCACTTCACTGGAAACAGTCGGGGAGGCATTCAGTCAGACCCTTTTCACACTCCAGAAACCCCAGCTACAGCAGAAATTTCACTGAATTAGAGAAAAAAAAAACAAAAACAGAACACTTCTCTGGTTTGCCAGCTCCTGAGCAAATTCTTTTTATTTTGCTGAGCAATTATCTCTTTGTTTGTCCAGGGGAATATCTCAGAACTCCCTGCTCACGGAAAGGCACTGACCTCTGAACGAACCAAAAATAGCCCAGCAGTAATTCCAACAAGCTGCTCAATATCTGCCTCCAAAAGGAGGCCCATTTGGATCCACGAGGCATTACAGCCCACCCCACCGTGACCAAGCGGAGCAGGACAAGGCGTGTGGAGCATCTCCCAGCAGGAAAAATCAAGTGTTGGCTGGGCAGGAGGAAGGAGGGCTGAGGGTGCTCCCCCATCACTCATCCAGATCTGCTGTCGTTCAGTGCTCACATCCCTAAAATTGTTCCAATCCAGTTGTGGTTGGGAGAAATATGCTCCAGATAATTCGCTGCAGCCTGTGGACTCTGTCGTGTGGAGCAGGGCCTTAATTGCTTTTTTTTTTTTTTTCTCTCTTTCTCTTCTTGCTCAAGCGAATTAATTTAGAAACACGATATAAGTTAATGATAAAATCCCCCACTAAACCACTGATGGCTACGTGCTGCCTGGCTGGGATAGACAAATAGCCCGTTTAGCCTGGAACCCTTCATTGCCTCTGCAAGGGCTCTAATGTGTTTAAATTGTGCAATAATACAGCAGGGAGATAAATGATTCCATGGCAAAAGCCTATGTGTTAAACCCTTCCAAAGTGCAGCAGAGTGTGGCAGGCGAGATGACGAAAATAACTGGGTTCTCTTCCAAGCTCTGAAGCTGAATTTCTGCACAACCAGCATTTGGCCCCAGTGAATCCCAGTTCCTTCCTCCTGTTCTCTCTGTCAGCCCCATGCTCGTGCTCTGCTTCCTGCCTCTGAAGAATGACCTACAGCCTTATTCTTAGCCTATATTTTTATTATCACCTAAATAACATGGCTGTGATATCAGTAATGATTTCAAATGGTCTTGTAATAATTAATTTCAAATACCTTGAGTGATGTTTTGACTTGCCATCCGACCTAAATCCTTCTGCCTACTCTTCCCAAGCCGCCTGCTTTGGGTACATCCCAAGGTACTGAGTGCCAAAGATTAACCATAAACTGCGTGATACTTCTTTTCCACGGATTTAAAAGTGTTTCCCTTGAAGGCAACATTATTTTTTTTATTATTATTTCCTTTAATGGGTAAGCAGCCTCATTAGTACCAGGTGATTCATTTAAAGCACAATTACACAGGGAATTCAGCTAATTGATTGGATAACCCTCGATTCCTTTGTGAAAACACAGTCCTCAGACCCGAAGTGCTTGGACTTAGTGGTAGCCGTGTACCGAGGAGTTTGCTTTGAAAGCAAACGTTTAGGTTAATGGGATCCATATGATATAAATTCCTAATAACTTTTCCATGGGTGGGCTTATCGAAGTGCTTATCATAACACCAGTCGGGCCGTTTCAAAGGAGCTTTCTTCTGAGACCCTCTGAAGACTTTTCTTTCACCCCAGATCTACAGAAAGCTCCCCTAACTCGCCATTGAGGAAATATTTGAGCTCCCTCTCAGGACAGTATTCAAAGGGATTCTTTTCCAAAGGGGTTTTTTATTAACCCTTTGCCGGCAGGACAAAGTGTTTGACAGAGGTGTGTGATCCTGGGAAGGGGGAGAGCTCTGACCAGGAGGGGTTCGTGGTGCTGCTGCTCCGGGGTCCAGGAGCTCAAATTTATGGATGAAACTGGTTGGGGGCTTGGGTCAAACCTGGTTCACTTGTCTGGACACTAAAAGAAGAACTCGACATTAATTTTGGGCTCACTCAAACCCAGGGAAGTAAAAGCTGAGCTCTGTGGGTTTAATCAGATCTGTAGAGACTCAAACCACTATTTCTAGAGGAATATATGAAAGCAAACATCCTCTAAAGAGGCTTTGGGATATTTAGGAATAAGAGAACCAGGACCACCTGCACTGTTTGAAGATGAAATTTTCAATACAGAGCCAAATCATCTTAGAAGCAAGCAGAAAAGCTGTTGATATAACTATGGTTTTATATATATATATTTTATATCTTTATATATATATATTTATATTTTTTAGAACATTAAACCCATTTACATCTGCCAAAAAACATGTTACGGAAACTTAACTCTTCTCTCTTTCTCCTGAATTATACTAACGTTGATTTTATATTTCCCCCAACATAATTTCTTTATAGAAAAGCATAAAAATAAGTTAAAATAGCTAAACACGGCAGTAGAATTTTATGTAAACGGATGTGTATTGGCAGTTAAAGAGAGATCCAACATCCTGATAATCTCTGGGAAAGAAGAAGTGCCAGAATCATGGCAGGTATGAAAATGGCCATGGCCCTCACTGAAGGTGGCACAGTAATTCTATCATTATACTTCCGGTACTTCATTAAAACAAAACCATGATCACTCAGCAGAGGAGGGGGACAACATCCTAAAGCACGACCATATGGATAATATTCCTGCTGGGATAACTGCATGGGCTGAAAAAAAGAGAAAATATGAGAACCACTCACCGTGGTCATGTTTGGCATTGACCAATGGGGATGTTAAAATGATCTACAAATACGTGGGAAAGGGTGATCAAAGCAGTGATTTCAATGACTGAAATAAAATGGAAGAAAGAGAATTGTAATGGTCCAGTCCGAAGGGAAAAACACAGATTATGTTTCAAGGAGAAATTCAGAGGCAGACCCGCTTGCTTGCAAGAGTTTCCAGTGGTGCACAGAGCTCAGACCCTTCGTGATACATAAATCATTGTAAAGAGAAATGCCATTGGAGATTTTGGCACAATTTAACCCAAAGATCTGTGATTCTTTGATGATTAGAAAACAAAAAGGGAAAAAAGAAACTGAATGATACTTTGAGCCTTGAGCGCAAAACGTGAAATTGAATTTAAAAACATCATTTTATGCTAAAAGGCTCTAGTATTCACCCTCAGCCTTGTCTGAAATGTTTGGTCCTGCCCTTTGCACAGGGGGTGGTTTTAAGCCCATAATCAGCTGCCCCACACAACCAGTGCCTAAAATAATTCCATTTCACTGCTGCAAACGCTCCCTGTCCAAAATATTACTTTTGTTTTTGACATTTGAGCACGGCATCCCCTTACAGCAGGAGGGATAATGGTCTGGCACATCAGGAGCCCTCCAAGGTGATGAGAGGCCAGTGCAGGAGTCCAGCGTGTTGATCTACGGAGTTTCCAAATGTTAATGAATGCGGAAGGGAAGCCAACACTGGAAAATCTTAATGTTGACCGTGGTGGGATAGCTGAACCCTTCATAACTCCATAAAACTGACTTCATAAAGTCAATTAATGTGATACAGACACCTGGCTCCTCGGAGAGGAAGGCCAGCTTGGAGGTGGGCATGTCACAGGAAGAGGCTGGGGTTTGTTGGCAGGGAGGTGTGGGAGATGCCCGCGGGGTTCTTGTCAGCACTTTGCCCTGGCCAGAGCAGGGGCGTTAAATCACGGGATGCAAAGCCACGTGTCGACACACACGGGTGGGAAAACAAAACACCAGAGGCTCCACAGCCCTGCCCTTCAGGCCAACAGTGGGTTTCTTCTCTCTTTCAGGAGAGATGAAACACTCTGCTCAATGAGAAGAACCCATCGAACCAAAGGAAAGGCCAAAGCCTTTCCAAAAAATAAAATTAGGTTGGGATCGCAAAAGTCTCGGAGACCAAGTTATCCTGGAATCCGGCCTCTAGGAGGCCTCAGGAGTAACCAGAACTGGGAACAAGCTGCGATCCCTCATCTCTGGGCTGCAGGATTATTGTGTTAGAGGCTTAACGGGCTTCAAAAAGAGGGGCTGGAGCGGCAGCGAGAGAGCGAGCGGCGTTTATTGAGCAATAAAAAAAAAAACCATTACATTTCACGGCCCAGCCAAAGCGCCCTTACTGAAGCAAATCCCCGTGCCTTATAACGTGGGGTGTAATAAATGCTAATACCATAAAGGGGGCTATTGGAAGGCGGCAGCAGGGCCCTATATCAGGGCGTAATCAAGCCCCCTGTTAAATTAGCATCGTCCCGGTTTATTGTGTGAGGGGAGCGAGCCCGGGGGGCGAGCCCGGCCCTGGAAGGGCTGGTTCACCTCCTGCACGGCTGCACTCTGCTTACCCTCTCCCAGGGACAGCTCTCCCAGGCCAAGGGTTAGGTTTCCTCCCCAGGATTAAGCGGGAGGCTCGTGTCAACAAGGTGGTCGTGGAGATAGAGACAGAGCAGGAAGGACCCGTGAGGCCAGCGGAGAAAGATCCAACAATTTCAAGGCAGCAGATTAATCCTGATAATGCAGCGTTGGGCCATTCCTTTTCACCCTGGCTGGGTCAGGTTCCCTTAGCAACCACAAAGCCTGTCATTAATAAAATTTAAAAAAAACCCCATCATAATTTCCAACCCCTGTGCCCTTTTCGGGGGCAAAAAGACAAATTCAATATAAAATGAAAGCCTCGCTTTTCGGCCTTTTTAAACCTTTTTCTCCCTTTCCCGCTTTCCCGCCCATAATTCTGGGTTTCTGACCTTCCTCCAGTGGCAGCCACCTCGGGAACACAGGGAACATATGGACCTGATTGTCCTGTGGAGTGAGGAGGGCACAGGGACACCGTCCCCACTGACCTTTCCCTTCCAGAGCTGGGGGACATTAGTGACAGCATCTGCACAGCCCTACCTGGACTGGGCTGCAGAGCCTCCTTCTTGAACCTCTGATATTCCAATTATTTTCACTAGCAGAGCTGCCTTCCAGGGTTTCTTTGGAACAACAACAACAAAAAAAGAGTCCCTTTTTATTCCTAACTGAATTTTTTTTTTTTTTTGCTAAAATTTGTGGTTTTGCTAAGATGATTTAGTTGCTGCGTCCTGTGAAGAAGGGGTGGTTGGAATGGAAACCAAAAGGGACAAAAATATGGATTTATCTGAAGATGCTTCAACTTTCAGAAACCAGGAGAAACTGAAGGAGAGTTGTTAAAAATTGGAAAAGTTTTCCATTTGGAGGGGTTGTCAGTAAGCAAGAACGTTCCTGTGGGAACTCAGGGGTTTTCAGCTCCTTACAAAAATCACTGGAGAACTCCCACACTCCGACCACCTCTTTTTCATTTTCCTCTGGTCATATAACACCAGGTTTCCATTTGCTGGAAATAAATGAGGAAGCCATGGGGTATCCCTGCTCTCTTTATTCACGCAAATAATGCCATTAAAGTCCACAGGAGTTCTGGTATCCAGTGGGCAGGTGCTGACCCCAATTGTTTTAACAGTTCTTTTTGTTCACACCTCATATTCCAGCTAAAAAGTCTTATGGAGCTTGACAGAAAGCTTAAAATCCCGAGCCTGCCCAATGATGGAATTGTTATTATGTATTTATGCTGCTCGGTTGACTTAAAAGAGGGGAAAATAATAGAAGAAATCAGTTGTTATGGGTAAACAAATGGCTGAAGTTTGGTGAGTCAGGTTTATACCATCACATACTTCTCGAGAAACCAAAATCAACCCATTTTTTCCCCCTGTGTCTCAGTTTCCCCACATGACTTGTAAACCAGGATCTATCAAACTTCACTTTCTCAACATGTTGTCAGTGGTAAACTTCAGGCGATCAAAAGCGGGAGAGAGAACTCAAATTTTCTTAAAATAATTTAAAAATCAGTCATTTTTTTGGTAAAAGATTTTCTTTTTATCCCATTACCCAACTGCTCTTCAGAGTAGCAATGCGATGAATGATGTTGCATCCACAAATTCTGAAAATAAAATAAATGAGTGATGCAAAGTGGGTGAGCTCTGTGTACTCACACAGTCCAATCCACCTCTTCAGTGATGTTGAAAACAGAACCATGTCTCTTCTGAAATATTTCTGAAACATTTTAAATCTAATGGAATTTCTTCAGAGCTTCTAAAAATCATTTCTTCATTAAGACATACCCCACTCCCAGAAAGATTTTTGCTCTTCCAGGGCAAACTCAAAAAGAAAAATAGATAAAACCTTTTCCAAAATGCTCTTTCTTTTCTCCATAGTATGGTTTGGGTTGGAATTTGTGATCTATTTCTATGATATTTATGTATATGCCAGCAGCATAAACAGAGCAAGGCAGTCCAGTCTTGACATGATCTTAATGATCTTCCTTGTGTCTTAAATCTTACAGTGGTCAAGCTAATTGTACTTCAGCTTAGAAAGAAGTCTCCTCTAAGTTCAGACTAAACTTGAGAAATTGTAGCCAGAAAGGGGATCTTTAATTTTTTTTTTTTTTTTTTTTCTTTTTAAGTTATGTGGGAAGATATAAACCCAGAAGGTTGGACTGGAGTGAGTCTTTGAGCTCGCGTTTGTTGTGTTTACACTATTACTCCAGTTCTGAGGAAACTAATAACCATCACAAATCTTTCCAATGTCCCATATTTTAGGGCTTGAGTTTTCTCACATTTTCTGCTGGTTTAAAGCCCAACAGCAAAGAAGGTCCTCGATAGGATGAGCTCTAAAATTAAAACGACTCTGACATACCGAGATCTACAACCTCACTCTGGGGGACCCAACGCTTCTACTACAACTTTCACAAATTTCTTCCCCTCCCGCCAACCTCTCCTCCATCCCATAATAGCCCCTGTGTTTCCAAAGTAGCCCTCCACATCTGCAATATATTACGTGCATAATTTGCACTTAATTACCAACCACGCTGATGAAACCCGTTGCGCGACAATTAAACCTAATTAGGTTTTCTTACAATTCCCTCTTCAACTGGGTTGCCTTATCAGCTCTCCCCTCATGGAGAGGTTTTAGCCTCAAGTGTGAGCACCATTCCTTCCCCAATTCCAGGTGGGGGCAAGACTGGGGATTAACAAATGTGTGTCAGACCCAGCGTGAGGCACTTTGCATTCCCAATTGTTTCCATGTGCGTGTCAGCAAATGTCCGTTCCCCAAGCTAAAAATAGATGACCAGGCTGCCCCCTCCGTGGAATGAGAAAAGTCTTCTGGTGCTTCCCAGGAGTGGTTATGCAGAGTTAAGCTGTGAAATTCGAAGGGTTCCTTGAGTTTTCGGTGGCAATTTCAAGATATTCTTTTCTTCAAGCCCAGAATTGTAGCTGCTATTAAAAAAAAAAAAAGGTCACAATTATACGAATTTTAGCTAACGATGAAAATGAAGATGCCTAATGAGGTGTTCAAATACTGAGATATTGATAATTACATTTAAGGAGCTAAATTTTTAGCCAAAAAAATATTTTTCCCCAAAATTGGTGTAGTTGAGATATTTCTATATTGATGGATTTGAGGGGATGGATTCTCTTTCTCCAGAGAAAGCAACACCAAAATATTTGATGCCTTGAAAGTGTTGTTTCAGTGTCAGACACCGTGGGCAGACCTTTGAGATAATCTTTGCACAAAATAAAATGAAATAATACTTTATTAAAGAATAGTTTTGCTGGGGCTGAGTTTGGGGAAAAATTGTAAGTGAAAGGAAAAGATAAAATAGATTCTCTGACTTGTAGTTCACTCTCTAATAAAAGAAAACAAACTAAAAAATGATTCATGGTCACTGTTGAATTTCAGTGCTGTTAATGGGATGTTTGTAACTAAAATCTCCCAAACTCACCAATATTTGAATTTTTCCCTGCTCCACTGAGTATTCTTTTCCTTACAATTACAGACTTAGTTAATTCTTATCCAAATTATATCTTTACCTAATATTCCCTCTGCTTTCCTTATCAGTGAGAACTTTTTAAATATTTAATTCACATACTGGAAAAAAAAAAGTTATCTGTAAGCGTGAATATTCCAAGAAGATAAAGTTGAGATATATATGTCACACATATAATGTGGCAGTGGCACAGGCTGGACTCTTAATTTTGAATTAAACTTGACTAACTCTGTCAGGTTGCCCTCTCTTTTTCAGCTGGGAGTACTCAATTCTTTCCTTTATTAAATTTCTTAAGAAATATTTCTATTTTGGGAGGGAGGTTAAGTTAATTCTGCTACAAGTGGAAGGGTTCATATATGCAGATAAAGAATTTCTGATTTTTTTTTTCAATAGCACTTAACCAATTGTTTAAAAAATCTGCTTCCTTAGCAGGGAAAATCATTTTGATTATTGTCTGATCCACCAGTGATTGGAGTCTGTTGAATAAATTCACAGGACGATGCCTTTGGCAGATTTTTGCAGCCTTCTCGTGAATTATTTGACTGAAATGACATTCATCTCTTTCCCAGCTGATAGTATTGCTTTGAGAGTTTGCCCGTCCATTCCAGAGGAGAAAAGATTCCTGTGAAATCTTTCAAATAATCATTTCAAGCGAGAAATATTTTCCTTCCATCGGGTGCCTGCGGAATCCGTAAGGAAAGCTACGCTAGGAAAGTTCATTGTTTTCACAGCGCCTCAAATAGATAAAAGTTAATTTAATTTTTTACCCTTTTATTTATTTACACTAATGATTTATAAACAATAAAAACAACGGCAGGATTTAGCTGTAAGCATGCCCTGGAGGCTTGGAAAGCCAAACTTTCCCTTTGGACACCCATCCAGAATATCTCTCAGTGGGGTCTGGATGAGGAGAGTGGCATGGGAGGGGGGAAACATTTCTTTATAAGCTCCAGGAGAGTTCCAGCCCCTGCCATGGGTAACAGGGACTCTCCCTCCAGCATTCCCAGTGATTCCTTGGGGGAGTGTGAAATGCTGGAAAACGCAGCCCTGGTGCCTTTATGAATGGATTTTTTGTCTCCCTCTACCCTGACTACCCATTTTTTAAAAAATATTTTTTATTTTAATTTAATTTTTTTATTTTAATTTAATTTTTTTTAATTATTTTTTCCTTTTTCACCCCTTTTCACCACTTGTCCAGTGGCCCAAAACAGTTCAACAGATATGGCAGCTCCAGGAATTATGGAAATGTGGATGTGGCTCTGCTGATCTGTACCCTGGGTGCTCATGTTTTGTCAAGTTGGGTTTTTTCACTACAAAATTAATTCTTTTTGAGAAGCTGGAGGACAAGGAACTGCTTCTTTTTTTTGTTAAGGATGTGACTCTGGGCGCTTGACATGCTTAAAATAATTGCTCAAATTTAAACACACACTGTGCCTAATGTAACCCAAATCTAAAAGTTTTCTCCATCGCTGCCATCGAGCTCTGGATCCAGGGATAATTTCTGCAGGTGGAATCCATCTCTGAAATAAATCCATACCTGGGAGACAACCAGGATAAGGCTGTTTGAGTTCCCTCCTCCGTGCCACCTTCCAAAAGGACAAAATCCATCTTTTGTGGACTCTGGGAGACAGGAGCTTAAAAAATCCTGGAGGTTTGTTTAATTAAGTGGCCTTTGCAGCTCGTTTCAGAAGGGCTGCTGGCAAATCACCCAAAGCGCTTTCAGGGCTGATGTTAAAATCTGCTTCCATATTTTCCTGTGGGGGAAAAAAATAAAAAAGAGGGGGGGAAAAAGGTTATCCTTCACCCTTTCCAGCAAGCCAGGAAAGCTTGAAACCTGAAATAGTGGCTTAATGCCCAGACAGAGAGGAACTGAAATAAATATGAGCGAGGTTAAGAATTTTCTTTATTGAGAGCACCTGCTCCAATTTTATATGTAGGGGTTGCTAAAAATTCCTTCATGGCAGTGTGGGAGTTCAGTGAAGCCTTTGGTGCTGAGAAACCCAAAGGAGAACTTTGGATTTCTCCACGGAAAGGTTTTCCCTGCTGCTCTCCAAGGGAATCGTGTACGTCCAAAGGGATGGCAGTGATGGAGCTGCAGGTGAAGCTCCCAGGGACAGGTGCAGGTGCTGTAACTCAGCCTGGCTGTGGATGAGTGACATGAAAAAAAAAAAATGGACAGGCAAATCCTCTCCACTTGGGAATCTTCCCAAAATTCCCACTTGGGAATTTTCAAGCAAAAATGTAAATTTCTGCTACTTTTCTCAGGGAGCTGCACATCTCCTGGGTGTATCAGACCCTTGTATCTGCTCAATCACATCCTCAAGAAAAACATGCCCAGATGAGTTAATTATGACCTTAATTTGTGATGCACCAGACATTTGGGGTCACTTTGATGGGAGAAAGACGAAAGCAGGACAGGGTTTCCAGAAAGAGGAATGTGACCTTATTGATCAAGCTGGTGTGGCTGGAAAAGGCACACACCAGGCTGGGTCTCGGGTATTAAGCAAGGAACTTTAAGCCAATTTCTTGGAAAAATGGATAATTTCAATTTAAACTCGGTAACATTAAGCCGTTAGCCTGAGCCTTTGAGACAGCACCATTCTTTTGGCTTTTGTCTGAGGGTGAAACAATTAGGGGCTAATCCTTTAAACTGTATTATTTTTGGAGTTGAGGTTGATTATTCCCAGACCACTCAAACCTTCTAGCACCGCTGTCAGAGGCGAGACCTCCAGAGGCCTCTTGCTGTAGTTGTGATGATCCAAGGACACAAAACTTGTCAAAGAAAAGGAGCAGCCTCTCTCACAAACCCACTTCCAGCTACAACCCCTTTATTTTTACACGGCCTCGTGACAAAAGAGGTGGTCTTTGACCCTGGAAGTTTAATCCCGGTGTTGACAATGGGTCTCTCAGTAGCCCTGGTTACATTTTTTTTTTGCTTTTTTGCACCTTGCTTTCCCCAAAGAGATGATGATTCCTCTGTTAATGGCCTGAAAATAATATTCACAATAAACTTTTCAACCAGGTCAAAGCCTTCAGATGACAGAAGCGCTTTAGGAAGTGCTGTTGGAGTTCTGATGAAAACGATTACGGGTAAGGAGAGAGCAGCGTGCTGGAGATGGCCAACAGATCCAGGGGAACTGCCAAGTTTTGCTCAAAACTCCTCCCCAGCTGCAGCCAGAGTAATTTTGTACTGAGCTGGTGCCTCCTGAGGGTTTTTTTTTTTCACACTTTGACTGATTTGTCACAAGTCCATAATCCTGGCATGGATGACACGAGATGCTGTAGTCGGGATGGCAAAGTTGGTTTGTGTGTGTTCTGAAAAGTGGGAGAGGAATTTTGGAGGTGTAAAGACCTGCTCCTTGGGGTGGAAAATGGTCCCTCAGTGCTGGTTTTGGTGGTTTTTTAATATTTTATTTTTCAAACTGAAGGTGAGGGGGATGGCTGATACCCGAAGGGAGCTGACAAGAAATATGAGACTGCCAATTGAGGGACGGGACAAGGGGGAACGGCTTCAAACTGTAAAGGGCAGGGTTAGAAGAGATATTAGAAAAAAATTCTTCCCTGTGAGGGTGGGCAGGCCCTGGCACAGGGTGCCCTGAGAAGCTGTGGCTGCTCCTGGATCCCTGAAAGTGTCCAAGGTTGGACAGGGCTTGGAGCAACCTGGGATAGTGGAAGGTGTCCCTGCCCATGGCAGGGGGTGAGAGGATCTTTAAGGTCCCTTCCAACCCAAACCATTCCCTGATTCCATGACAGTAGTGGCAGCAGGGCTTCAGCAATGCCACCACGGTGCAAGGCTGTGGTGAGCCAGAGGGATGTGACCAGCACCAGGAAAAGAGGGAAATGAAAATGTTCACCAGTGTTTTACCTGATGGAAGTTCGTTTAACCCAGGGCATGACTTTGGCTAAGCGTGGTCTAAGCCCAGGAAAAATCTAACACTGGGAATTGTTCATTACTCTCATGAATAATGATATTTTCAGAAAGATTTCCTTGACAATAAACTTTATCCCCCAGGAATAACCCTGTCCCAGCATTACGAGATGTCCTTTATGAACTGTCACTTTTTTTTTTTCCAAGCCCTGCAATGACACCTTATGCTCACCAACACAGCAAACCACAGTTTTCTCTCCTCCCTTTTGCGCCAGATCTAAAAACCCACAGTCTTACCCCACGAAAAGCAGAGATCCAGCATAAAATGGGAAATGAGACAGGAATGCTGCAGTGAATCCAGAGCTGACCCAGAGCCAGGATCTGTGGTTTGAAGGGATCTGCAGTGTGGAGAGCCACCAGAGAGCTGCCACCCCAGCACAGGGGAGGGAAATCACCCCCATACGGCCGAGGATGGGCACCAACGTGGGTGGAAAACAAGGGAATGAAGCTCCTGAATCAGCTGCTTCATTGAGATCTTTCCCAAGGCCTGGCACAGCCTAAGCCTGGGAGCTGGCAGGGATTTCTGCTTCACTGGGAGAGAAGCAGCATTCTTGAACTTAGAGAAATTACCCCGTTTTACCGGGGGATAAATCTAATCAGATTGTATCCAAACGGCCTATCTGTGAATTTCACCCACAGATGTATCTCATTTTCTTAATACCTAAGCTGCTTAGAAGCTTTAGTGTATTTATTTGCCTTGCACTGGGGAGATACACTGTCCCACTTTTACAGCTGGGGAAGTTACTCACGGGGAGGTTTAAGTGCAGAAATTCAGGGAAGGAGGATGGAATTCAGCATGGCTGCAAAAAATTCACCCACCTGCCACGCTGGGTAAATACCCAGGCAAGGAGCTCTGTGGTGAATGCCAGGAGTACCTGCGCTAATTCATGGCAAACAGGGTGAAGTGCCCCCACTTGCACTCCCTGCAGGGTGGAAATGGGTTCAGGGAGTCAGGCAGGGGAGGCTGGAGCAATCCCAGGGGCTGATCTGTGTCCCCGAGGCTGCTGGTGGCTGGAGGCAGCTCCTGCCTGCTCCCTGCTCCATGGGATGGGCTCACCCACCAAGAGCACTGAATTATGCCATGGGGGATGGATACAAGGTGGAGGGAACTGAAGGGAAACTAAAATCTCTGTTTTGTCCATTCTCAACCCTTTCTTTTTCCAGGAGCTGCGTAAGAAGCATCCGCCAGCCCAGACCAAGTTATCAACCCTCCTGTCCCCTCCTGTCTCCCAATCAATCACTCCAGCTCAGTGAATTCCCTGCTTTTTCTTTTTTTTTTTTTTTTTCTCTAATCTTTGAACAGAACCTTTGAGAGGAGCAAGGGCACAATGATAAATCAGAGCAGCCGCACGTGCACGAGCGTGGCACCGCAGCAGAGACCATTCCTTGGGTCCCAAGTCATAATTAACTCCCTGAAGGACAGAAACCTGACAGGAAATCCAGAATCTCTTTGCAATCCACTAAATATTGCAGGAATGAATGGCTGGCACGGGGGAAGGAATGTTGGCTGGGAGTGAAGCCTTTTGGTCTGAGCTTTTCCTGGGCTGTGTTTATTTAGCACACAGCTCGGAGGCACTTGCTGGATCGTATCTGGGAATGGAAGTTCCATGGACAGCATGGAGCTGGGGGGTGGGAGGGTGGCAGCTCAGTCTGCTGATACCTGGAGTTAATTCTGCACCTGCACAGGGCCTGGGGTGCTGTTTGAAACATTTGAAGGGTTTAACTGTGGGTTTATGTGGAGCAGTTCAAAACGGGGCTGCCCCGTGGGTCTTTGTACTCAGACCGTGACGTCTGAGGTGTGAGTCCTCCTGGCTTTTTCTTTTTCCCTGGGTTAAATGGAAGCAAAAACCTAAAAAAAAAAAATAATCTGAACCCTTCACCTGTCAAACCAAAAAAACGCTGCTGCATTCCAGATCCAGTTTCCCTCAAGGATAGGGAGAGAGAAAGAAAAGACATCTGATGTCACGTAACCGCTACCAGATGATGTTCATGAGGGTCACAGTGAGGGTCCCATATGAAATAAATAGAATATAAATTATGAGCCTCAGTGAAACGATGCTGCTGCACAACAGCTGCTCGTTGGCCCCTTCCTCAAGAGCTCTGGCTTTGCCAAGCTTGGAACTGCAGCCTTGGGGTGACAGTTCCCGTGCTCAGATGCGTCGGAGAGCATCAGCCTGGGCCAGCTCATCTCTGCTGCTCCGTGGGCACGCAGGACCAGGCCCCCTGTGACCCTTCCCACCCCAGAGCAGCAGAGCTGAAAGAGCAGAGGGCTGGGGTTTTACGAGGCACTCCCTGAGCCCTGGGTGTTGAAGCTGCAGGTGATGAGTTTCCAATCAGATAAGGCGATGGCAATTCCAGATGACCCTGCCATCGGTCCCAGGAATGGCCAGGCAGGGAATGTGGGGATTGGGTTTCACTCAGAGCCTGGACACATTTATAATGTTTCACTAAATGAATAGGGAGTACTGTGACCCAGCTGGGAAATTTATGGCCTTGGTTGTGGCTCTGACAGGACTTTGGAGTGAGATATCATGGGCGTCGGGGGGTGGAGGCTCATCCCAGCCTGAAATTGGGGTGGGGGTAGGGGTGAGAAGCAGAGATAAAGCAGCTGTTGAAAAGCTTAAGCTCCGTGTCTCTGGCCAAAAGCAGCTTGAGAACCCGCTCACCGAGGTGTCAACCCTCCACCAAGTGCCCAGGAAGTGAAAAATATCCCGAGTGAGGGACAAATCAAGCCCCATGTTGGGGGGTCCAAGGCGCTCGGTCGTAAAATGTGCAGATTCACAGGAGGAGGAAGAGGAGGAACAGTTCCATGGGAGGAGGAGAGGTCATTCCTGACAACGTGCAGCTCCACGAGGCTGGAGTTGTGCTACACAGGGACCTTTCACTCAACCATCTGTGGTCACTCAACTCATTTTCTCTCAGGGTTTGGGCCGGGGGATTTATGGCACATTTTGGATTTTCAACAGCATCCGTTACACAGCCCGAACTGAGCTCCTCGAGAGCTGGAAGTTAATCTTTGCCTAAGCTGCACACAATGATCTGCTGTGACCTTCCTGACTGATGCTTACAAAAAGCCTTCCTTAGAAGCCGAGGGTGAAAAGCAGGGTTTAAAGATTTACTGGGACATTTACAAGTGTGATAACATTTTTCAGCCTGTTTGGTTTTATGATAAATCATTTTTTTATTGCCCCAGAAAACCTGGAAGATTGGTGACCAGAAGTGGAGTATTTTTGGCTTTGTCATTGGAAAATCAGACCCAAAGTGTTTCAGCTATGAATGGAAGGAAATTTAAAGCACAGAACAATCTGATGTAACCAGGCAAAAACACTTGCTGGGGCTGTCCAAAAACAACCAAAAAAATGCCTAGAAATAAACAAAAGATGTATTTTGTAGGCCACTGAGAAGGTCTTTATTTTTTATTTTTTTTTTCCCTTTTGATATTGAAGGATTTTTTTGAATTTTTTCCAAAGAAAGTAGTGAGGCTGAAAAATGGCAGTGGAGGGCTGCATTAAAAATATGAATGTTTGGAGCAAAGCCAAGTGCTCATGATCTGTTCTATTTGAAAAATGTCAACCAGCTGTACCTATGAAACTGGAAACCAGGTAAAAATTGCCCCAATCTCGGTTTTTTTCTTTTTTTTTTTTTTTTGGAAACCGAAAAGTCAACCAAGGTTCATCAGAATGGTTTGTGACCTTCCAGCTGAGTGTCCTAGGCTTGCTGGAAACTGGACCTGGATAACAGGATTGTTGGAAATAATGCGGGCTCAGCTGAAGTTTCACTTTCATTTTTGCACACAAACGCAAGTCGTGTGGCTTTTGTACACCAAAAGTAAACTGAGGTTTACACAAAGTCTTTCCATATTCATTGATACCAACAAATTGAGCTGCACAGCAACGAATTTGGGGTTGCAGTGAAGTAATCAGTTTTGGCATTGGCATGGTTGGAAATTGGAGCTTACCCTGAATATCCACCAGCAAATCCCCCTGGCTCCTGAAGAGATATTTGTAAATAAGCGCTGTTTTAAAGCAGTTATCTCATTTTTAATTCTTCTAAACCTCCCAAATGAGGAAAAACTGATCAACTAATCTCTGTGAACAGTAATTCTTCGTTGAAAAGCCAAAATAGCTTGAGTTTCTTTTCAAGTTTAGAGTAAGAAGAAAAGGGTTTGTCAAGCAGAAAACTCCTTGGGTGTCACCTTCTGCTCCATGTTAACACCATCCCTAGTGGTTAAATCCTGATCCATGAGCAGGGCTCACAAACCCAAAGCAACAGGAATTAGGGAGACAAAACCAGCTGAAAAACAAAATGAAAGCCCTTTTCAGTCTCCATTCAGCTGAAACTGTATGCAGATCTTTTTTTCAGTGCTCACAATCTCACAATTCCAATTTGAGTAGTGAGCTCCCGAATCTGTTTGGCTTCAGGACCCCCCCTTTGCAGAGTCCACCTGTAGCAGGAAAAAGTGGTTGGTGTTCTGGATGTGGAGCGAACCCAAATCAAAGGCTCCAAGCCTGTTTTTCCAGGGCAATCTGCACCTATGCAGTAGCTTCCCTGGAATCTGAACCATCTCCTGCAGCACAGAGCACTGAACCCCTGCCAGGAATGATAAACACATCCCATTTTTCTTCCCTTATCTGTTTGCATTTTGTTAATATCTCCTCTGAACCCCTTCCACTCACTTCCAGTGGCTCTTATCAACAGCCAGCAAAGAAATCCTTCCCGGCCAACATCTGGAACTTTTGTGTGGGAAATTTTCTCACCCGTGCACACGAGATGTGATTTACACGAGTTGTGATACGGGGATTCATTAGGGAAGTTTAATTAAGATCAATCACACAACAGGTAAAATATAGGGGTGGGGGATGACACAACCTCTCAGACCTCTGATTACATGAGTCATCAAAATATATTGCCACAGAAATCACGGAAAACATTCCTTTGACTTGCTGAGAGGAGTTGAGCATTGAAAGCCTCATAGTAGTGTTTGTTGGAGCACTGGTGTTCATTGCTGAACAGTAAAAACCAAAAATCAAGAGGGAGAAACTAGCTTGCCACAGGTTATTAATTTAAAGTTCTAAATCAATTTATTTTGGGGTTTTTTTATTACATTATACATAAAATTCCGTAAAAGAAAAGTATGAATGTATTCTTTTGTATGCCTAAGAAAACTGGAAAGCTCTTGGGTAATCTACAGAAATAAATTTAAACGAGTAAAGCTTTTTTACTTAATCGTCTCTATTCCATATTCTGTGCGGAGGGAGGGGACTTGCCATCAGTACTTCTTTATTCAGTGTTTAATTAATGTGATGAATGAAGCGCAGTTTGGAGCATGAGAGGTTCCAAAGCTTAAGGCAAGCCATGAAGTAGACACATCACTAATAGTAAAATATATGAATTAATATAGATTTTTAATGCTAGAGATGCCACGGTGGTTCAGGTGGGAATTGAAGCCTTTTAAAATAGCGCACTCCAGATAGAAACCCGGCTCAATAATGTTTGCTACAAACGTGGGAGTTGCTGAGGGAGAAGCCAATATTGCATTCCTCAGGTCTAGGGCAGAAAAAAAAGTGGAGGAGTTAAGATGAAGTGCAGATTTGCTCCTAATCAAATCCAGAAGACACGCTGCAAACCTTACTCGGAGAGATCCGCTAAGTCTGCAGCACGAACATGACAGGCAGGCGAAATTGTGGATTTGATCATTTAAAAACCTGTGGATTCCTGGGGTTTTGGCTGCGCTGAAGGCTCTGAGAAAAGACACGCTGAAAATTGCCGAGGGGTGTTACCAAAGAGAGTTGCCAAAGGTTTAGTCTGCGCAGTAATCCAGGGAGCAGCTGGTCGAGCTAACTCCCAGTTAATTACCTCTCCGTTTCTGCAATCACTCCGTGGTTTGTTTAGGGCAAGGTGGACTGGAGGGTTTGGTGCTCGAACCGTTCAATTTATTCGTTGAGCTGTAGAAAATAAAAGTTGGGGAAATAAAGGCCTCATTATTGTGCACGTTTTTTCGTTTAATTCGTTATGGGCATGTTACAAACTGGCTTTGTAATTTGGGTAATCACGCACAAATGTCGGGGTTTGCTGCGGCATTTTCACATCAAATACTCGTTGGGCTGGAGCTGGCAGGCAGTGCTGGGGCAAACCCAGCTCGCTGAGGGCGTAGAGGTGATTGACTAAATGCCCTCATAAATCTTCCAGAGACAGATCCTGATGTCTTTTCACGCTCTTCAACGCCCAGGATATGAAAAGCACTTTTTTTGGGTGGAGTGCGGGCATCAAAGCTCTGCATACAATAATTTATGTGGGGAGGAGAATGAAGGAATGGCTCATCTTCCTGCCATTTAATGGGATTATTGGAGAACCAGTTCCTACAATGAAGGAGCTCAAGTCCTTTGTGCCACCTGCTTTATTTAAATATTCCATTGTAGGTCAGGTAAACATCACAGTCAATCCCAATTTCCACTGTTCAGCTTAATCCCTGTAGATTATCCTAAATAATTGTGCTTTTCCTTTGTCATTTCTCATACAATTCCTAGTTACAATCTCCTACAATGCCAGCCTTTTTTAGACTCCTCAGCACATTTAAAATCAGCATTTAAAGAAATGTTTCAGTAGTAAAGTCAAGCTCTGAGAAGATTAAGAAGTGCTTGGATCCGGAACACCCAGGCAACATTAAACTGTCCCCATTCTATAAAGCCTTTAGACATCTGATTGCTCCAAGTTCATGCCCCTTCCAACTACTGTGAAAAAAGAGGTGAGACCTGCAAAAATGGCTCCATTTTGAGGCACGGCCTGGAATCGTTCCCACTGTACTTTCCATCCAAGGCTTTGAATGAAGCAGGGAGTTGTATGGAAAAAAACCCCAGCGTGATCAACATTTTCTTGTGTGGAACCACAGCAGCCCCAGCAGCTGGGGAGAGCAGATGGAAGAGGGTTTCCCCCTCAACTTTGACAACTTATTGTGTGAATTAGCTCACCCTTCTCTCAGAAAAGATCTTGAAATGTTGACAGTAATCTATTTTGACTTCGTGATGAGGAGCTGTGATGGAAGACTGCAGGGTCGCTTGAAAATCTGATATTCCACTGAGGATGTTTTCTAGTCTACACTGAGAGTTAGAGACCAAATTTAATATCTGTTCTGAGATCCAGACCCCCCTTGCCCAAATCTTCAGATGCTCCTCCAGCCCCTGATTTTGCATCCCTCATTTTAGTTCTAAGCTCAAACCACCTCCCCCCCACAATAAAAACCTCTTTTCTTTTTCTGTGAGGTTCTAAACAACCTTTTCTTCTCACTGTGGTGCTGGGGAGGTCTTCAGGAGCCTTTCCAGTGCCGGATTTGACATCTGTTTTCTGAGGGACTGACTGGAGTAGTCTGCCCAAGGAATGATCCAGCTGGCTGAGTATTCCTAGGTGCTGGATTATAATGCAACAGGCAGGAAAGAAATACTTGTGGGCACGGCCGAAAATGCCATTTGATGTGAAGTATTCCAATGTCACTTCGTTTAGGAAACCAAAGAGCTTGTTGTAAGATGACTATTTTACATTTTTTTCTGTATTCCCCATAACTCTCCTCCCCAACTCCCCAAAGAGAATGAAAATACGTAAAACACAGTGAGATAATTTTCATGTTGCACCAAGCTATAATCCCTGATAATTCCAGGCTAGCGCCGTGGAAGAAATGACCAAACTTGATTCACTTTCTGTTGTGAAATTTTTAAAAATTAGCTTTCCAGCTGACTTTCCTACTGCTGTGCTCTCCTTGCCCAAAATGATTTTTGGCTTTCACAGCCTGGGTAGGCTCAACATGGCCACGAGGGATTTGGAAGACCTCACAGGGAAGACCTCCTACAATCTGCGGTGGATGCTGTCCCTTAGTTAGGAAATTTAGCTCCAAGGAGGGATTGCCTCGGCACCCCAGGAGAGGGATCTGCTCTTGGAAGAGTCTTCTTTCCTTGAGCGTTCTCAAGACCTTGACCACCGTTTCCCCAGCCAGCTTCATGGCAGAATTCTGCTCACTCTAATATCCTCTCCACATCCGAGCTTGTTTCCATCCAGAGCAGGGGCAGTTATTTCCAAAACTGGAGGTTCTTTATGGAGAAAGCCCTACCCATTTCTCCTTATTCAGAATATTTTTTTTTTTTTAAAGTTCATTGCTGAAGCCATCTAGAGTTTTAAATGCCAGAACTCCAAGTGGAGCACAGCTCTGGTGTTACCACATTGTTCCAGTGAAAAAACCCGACCCGTGAAGTGGGTTGATCAGCTTCCAGTGGATTAAAGATGTTCTCCAGAAGAACGGTCTAATTCGGAGTCGACAAAGGCAACTGTGGAAACTATGTCTGCTTCCAATAAAACTCCCTGCAGCCTTGCCAGGCACAGAGGGAAAAAACCTGCCTCCAAACTCCTGGCCATGAACTTGCTTCATGTTTTAGCAGTGCCGCCCCTTGGCCCTGCAGAATCGCTAAGAAATGACCAGAATATCCCCTGCATCCAAAACCAGGATGTTCTTTGATGTATTTTCTTGGTTTCCCCCCATCCCCAGCGGCAGCACTCTGATCTGAGCTGGGCTGCAGGCTGCCTCTCTTCTTCATGCCAGCCCAGAAAGGTCCAAAGCACAAACTGGGAAGAGATTTGGCCAGAGGTAAATTCTTCCCTCTGTAGCCACATCCGATTGCACAACTGTTGTCCCAGCTTTGGAGAAGTGTTTTGGGTGAAGGTGGCACGTTGGGGCTGGGATTTGCCCTCACTGAAGGTGCTGATTTTCCTGCAGCGCAGTGCACCGCGCTGGATCCATTTCTTGCCTGCTCCGTGCCCGTGTCTGGGATTCATTGGCTGCGCTGTAACGTGATTTTTGGAATCCCTCTGCAGCAGTGACTCCCTGACATGTGGTTCAAACCCTCAGCCCGTCCCAGACCATGGTTTTATTACAGTGAGGAGATCTGTGCACGGCCTCAGACTGCTGCAAATTTCCAAGGGCCGCGTCCCAACCGGTATCACTTTCCAATTTCATTCCCCTCAAGAAACTCTGTCAACAGCTTCTCCCAATTCCATTAATCTTGTGTTTTACCATCTTAAAGCCTCCCATTCTTTCAGCCCCCTTAAAGATGTGACCAGTGCTTCTCCTTGAGTGCTGACAATTACTTTCTCATTCTTGTGTGGAGCTGCTCTCCCTGCTAAGAACCACATGCAGTTTTCAATAATACCTATTCATCAGTAATGTATGGAGTGAGCCAGGTCTGGATTTCCACACTGAGGTACTGATGTGTTTTACATACCTTTCCTTACTCAGAAGGGATTTTCTGTCTCTGAACGCTAAATATGAGAAGCATTTTTCAAATTCTTTGACAGAATGCTTTTAACATATCAGCAGGGTTAATAAATCTTTCCCATTTGTTCTGTTCGCTTTTATTCGTGGTGAAGTATTGATCAGGAACAAGCAGGGATTGTGAGGACAGTTCTCAAATCAAGGTGATATATGGCGCTACCAGGACACTGATATAAATGGTTTGGTTTGGAGCTGGGCTCCTTTAGCCCCGAGGATTTTCCCCCAGCAGCGAGAAAATCCAGAATGGGATTATTCAACCACCCCAGACCACCAACCTGTCAGATCTCTCCACGTCAAATTTTCAGATTTGTTTTTCTTCGCCCCTTTTCCACCGTAGTGCTCTTGTATAACACAACCATTTTCTCTCTCCAAAATTCAAACAACTGATGGGGTCCAGGCAACTGTTTGAAATCAGGGATGGGGAGATACAGGGTATGATAATATTGAAATTATATTTCACCTTCTGTCCATGCCTCAAATCTGGAACATCCAGGGGGTCATCCCTGCATTGGTTTGATTTTCTCTGGGGCTACCTCTTTGTGTGTGCACTCTTTAGAGACACTTACACTGTCCAGCAATTATATCAGTTAAAACCAAGGGACAACTGGAAAACTGAAAGCGAAATTATCCTAATCAGGAACACAGAATCATTAAATTTGGGAAAGACCTCTAAGATCATTGAGTGTTCCAATTTTGATAAAACACAAGGCAGGTATATTATCCAACGAATATTAATTAAAAAAAAAAAATCCAGACATTCATTGTGGAGAAAGTCTCAATACCCCAAATCCTTCCATGAAGATGGGATGGAAAGATTGGAGATCCATGATGGGAAGGGACAAGATGCTGTTCTGAGAGGAGGAATTCAGTCCTAATGTCAGAAATTCCCAGAGACATCTTGGGTTGTGAATAATCTTCTTAGGTGCTGGTGAGACATCTCTCATTTAGGGCTTTTAAGACAGTCAGTGGCACAGGGGATTATCCTGAATTAGCAAACAAATTGCCTGGATGACCTAATCCATTTTCCATTTTGAGTTTCCATGAGCCTGTGAATGTTTTTCTCTGTTGGTCTTCGTATGAAAAAGCTTCTCAACACATTATTGGGGTTTTTTAGTTTTTTAGGGGTTTTGGGTGGGTTTTATTGGTTTTGGTTGATTGGTTGGTTGGTTTAGTTTGGGGTGGGTTTTTTTGGGGGGGCTTGGGGTTTTTTTGGGGGGGGGTTCAGGTTTTTTTGGTGGTTTTTGGTGGTTTTTGGAGGGGTTTTTTGTTGTTGTTTTTGTTNGAGTTTCCATGAGCCTGTGAATGTTTTGCATTCTATGAGTGTTTTTCTCTGTTGGTCTTCATATGAAAAAGCTTCTCAACACATTATTGGGGTTTTTTAGTTTTTTAGGGGTTTTGGGTGGGTTTTATTGGTTTTGGTTGATTGGTTGGTTGGGGCTTTTAGTTTGGGATGGGTTTTTTGGGGGGGAGGGTTTGGGGGGCTTTTTTGTGTTTTTTGGGTTTTTTTTTGTGGGATTTTTGTGGGTTTTTTTGATGTTTTGGTTTGTCGTTGTTGTTTGGGTTTTTGGGGTTTGTTGTTGTTGTTGTTTTGGGTCCACAGAATTTCTGTTTAAAATTTTGGTGACATGCTGTGCTCTTGCCAGCCTTGGCATGGAGGCAGGAAGGGTGCATGTGCTCCACTGAGGGGAGAACAGAATGTCAAAAACTCAGCGGTGGCACGACAAAGATCCGGCAAATTTGGGAATTTGGTGTCTATTTTTAGTGGCCCAAGATCCTTCCGAGGTTAAAGGAACACACAATTCTGGGGGAAGGTGGAGGGAATATTTGCCTTCCCCGGAGGGAATCCGAGAGGATTGCAGAGTAAGAGGTCAGAGGAGCAAGGGGAGGGGAGGGCTATCTGTGACACAGCTGTTTTGGGAAACAAAAAAAAAAGGGAAAAAAATAAAAGAGGAGCTGGGTGGTAATTCCTGGTGAAGCATTTTTCAGGGTGGTGCAGTCAAGGAAGCACAGTCATATTTAAGGCATCAGACCACCTACGTCTTAACAGAGCCACAAACGGACGTTAATGATGCCATTTATGCTTAAAAAGAACTTTAAATTCAGCTGGAAAAACAGAATGGATGCTGAAACACTGCCTTGCTTGTTCCAGCCAACTTTCTGAAGCAGGAGCTGATACATTCGCTGGAGAAAAGAGCAGAAAGGACAAAACCCTTTAGGGAAGATGTATCTCAGGCAGTTCTTCCCCTCAGCAGGTTCTGACCAGCACTGGAAGACCTCAGGTTGTAGCAGTGACAAATTATTGCACACAGAAAGGGAAAGATCAGTTTATTTATTATTTTGGCCAAAAAAAACCTGAACATTTGGGCAGCGTAGGACCCTTTTGGAGATGGAAATTGCTAAAGCAGCAAGACCTACCCACTGTAAATTAGCAATGGCTAAAATGGAAAAAAAACAGTGGGGTTTTTAATTTTTTAAGTCACTTGCAAATTACATAAACCCTGCATGTTTTTTTCCTTGTGTTTATTTAGTAAACTGAAAGAACAGCATTTTTTTTTTCCTTGTAGAACTAAACTACTGACTCACGTTTTCAAAAGGACAGGGAGCAACTCGAAATTTGCATCAGGAAAAGGCACGGGAGCTGCCTAATTTAGCCACATTTTTCTTTGCCCTGAAGAACTGCGGAGCTTTCTCCAAGGAAATGTGGAGGGAATCATTAAGCTCCATCTAAAACCAGACCAGTGTGCACAAGTTAAAGGGCCTTTTAGGCAGGTTGAGGACATGCTCAGGATTATTTCCTTTCACCTGTCAATCCACAGTTACCCACACAAGCTTTGGATCTCCGTCCAAGTCTTTCAGAGGTTGTTCTCTGTGTTCGAGGATAGACCAGAGAGCCAATATTGTTATTTTTGGGCTATTTTTAATGTCTACATACAGAGAGCTCTCCAGAGTTGCCATAAATATCCTGTTTGCTTTCTTTGTTTCTCTTTCGTTTGGCTCCCTCGGTATCAACCAGACGATTCTCCCCAAAATGTTTTACTATGCCCCCGCTGCTCCCTTCGGAGGGGAAAATCAGGGAAACGCATTTGCAGGGGGGGAAAAGGGATATTTATCCAGCAGTGAGGAACTTTTTTAAAAATAGTTAAATCAATTTAGAACAAACTTTCAACAGGGAACGCTCACCTTTGGACCGAGATCAAGAATGGAAACTCTCAGACCAGAAGGAATTCGAGCAGGATGTAAATGAGGAATAAAAAAAAAAAAAAAATGTGAGTGGGTCTGGAGGGGGCCAGGACTAAAATAAGGCCAGGTCACCCCGGCTGCCAGGCAAAAAAAAAAAAAANNNNGGGGAAAAAAAAAAAAAAAAAGCTGCTTTTTCTCCCTCTCACGCAGCTCACAAATGTCTAACATTTCGCTGAGAGTGTGAAGTGCAAATCCAAGCGCCCACAAGGATTAATTTACATGCCCGAGCGGGGAGCTGGGCTTAAAGAGCGTAGCTCAGCCCGGCTCTATCCCACGTGTGCACGAATCCACAGGCGGCCATCCCAGAGCCTGCAGAGCGTTTTCTCCCTGTGAAAGGCACGTGTGATGCTGGGCTCATTAAGGCGAGATGCGAAATCGGATCCTCCTTTCTTCCTGCTCGGCCCTGCCTTTCTGCTGAGCGTCACAAAAGCAGATTGCATTTGTCCACCCTCTGCCCACAGCACTGGAGCTGAAGTTTATCTCCATCTTTCTTCTATTTTTAATTTTTTTTTTCACCTTTTCGAACTCTTGGTCCCCTCATTCAGAAGCTCCTGGAAGAGGGAAATTCTCCTAGTGCAGCAAAGCACTTACGTACTGGAGCAGAGGGCTGGTTTGTTTCTTTAATAAAGGAGATGTTGTATTTCTGGCCTTTTCCCCGTGCCCGTTCTCCAGGCTGGCATGTGCAGACTCCAGGAACTCCTCACTGCTGTGGCTCACACCTGGGCTGGGAGCCTGCCCCTCACCAGGAGGGCTTTGCCTGAGCCTCCCCAGCAAAGCTGGGCAAAAATCCTTCCAGCAGCTCCTCTCACCTCGTAAAAGCCCGAGTGTGAATTGCTGGTGCATGTGGGAGACCCTGCAGGTCCTGGGGACACTGAGTCTCTTCTGTTCTCCCACCAAAACCTCCCTGAGCCCTCAGCAAATTTTCCATTTTGGCAGCAGCACTGTTCCCTCCTTGGGTGCTCCTCTCCCTCTCGACTGGCACTGGGAATTTGCAGGTGGTGACGTGGGACAGGAGGATCAGTCCCAGTTTCTTGTTCTTACCCGTCATTTTTGCTGAGCACTCGGCCCCCCTGATCATCCAGCACACGGATTTTAGGGCCATCCTCAGCACAAGGGGGTGACACAGGGATCTGCAGGTGGAAGGCAGGTGGTGCTTACACCAATCCAGCCACTGCAGGTGCTCTGGGCAACTGCTGCCAAAAATTGGGCAACCAAAACCTGGAGAGGTGCTGGAATTCTGGATATTAGACAAGAGCACGTACAGATAAGAACCAGTTTCAAGATGTAGATCTTGATTAGATATCAGGAAGAAATCAGGAAGAAAATCTCCCCTGTGAGGCCCTGGCACAGGTGCCCAGAGAAGCTGTGGCTGCTCCTGGATTCCTGGAAGTGTCCAAGGCCAGGCTGGACGGGGCTTGGAGAACCCTGGGATAATGGAAGGTGTCCCTGCCCATGGCAGCAACAGGGAGATCTTTAAGGTGCCTTCCCACCCAAACCATTCCAGGATCCATGACTTTATGATCTCAGGAATTGTCAGAGTACGGGAACGCACAGGAGGGAAAGAAAGGCACGACAGAGTCACGGCCGTGTCAGATGTTTGTGCTCCTCAAGGATAGACAGCACCTGCCTCCCTGGAGGAAAATCCAAGGGAATTGTAGATGCCTTTTGTAGCCTTGTCTGCCTTATTAGGTTAAAGGATGCCTGGTTTGGCCTTTGCCTGAGGGTGTCCAGTTGCCCTTGCCCAGCGGGAGCTGAGGTATGCTGAATTAAGATGATGTATTCTCTGGACAGGTGCAGAACGGAATCATTTCTTCAGCCAGGAGGGGAAAAAAATAAAAGGCGGTTAGAGAGTTTATCCTGTGCTACAGAAAACCACAGCACTGCATATAAGGGACTTACATATTTATTATTATTATACATCTTGTAAGTTCAGCACCAGCTCTTGGCTGTGGGTGGTAGGAGAGGTTGGTGCTCCTTTGGGGTGAGGACTTGTGTTGTTTGGAATATATTGACTTTTCTGAAGAGTCCGTGGCTCTTGGGAAGGACCTTGCAGGGGTCTGATGATGCCCAGGGGCCTCGGATGCCCCAACAAGAGCATTTCTGGCAGCTGAATTCACTGTGTGCCTTGGTCCTGCCCAGTGAGAAATGTCCCAATGCCGCTGACCCTACAACCCACGCTGCAGCAGAGAGGTTTGCTCACTAAAATCCCCACAAGGAAACCTGACAGAGGCTCATTATCATCTGTCCATGGCATTTATGAGGGAAATCTTCTACCCCGGATATTTTACCACTCCAGTGCCACCCCCCGTGACAAACCAAGGGCATCTATGAGCAAAAAAAAAAACCTTTTGAGTTGTGAGCATGGCTGTGGTGGCTCACGGGGAAATCTGGACAGAGTGTGGAGTGTTTACACGTTGTCCCTGAGTGAAAATCCCTCTCCGTGTCCCCCCAAAGCCATTAACGCCCGGAGGAGTCAGCGGATGAACCGGAGTGGTTAAACTCATTAACGCCAGGTCGACACTCCCATTGTGAAGCTCCTGGCTCGACATCAGAGGGCAATAAAACACCAAGAGCAACACCGATGGCTGGCTCTGATCAGGAAATTTGGGACATGTGTCATCGGAGGGAACAAACAGGGCAGCAGAGGCGCCTGGCAGCAGCGCTGCTGAGTGTTCATTGCCATTCCGCGTTCCCCCAATGCCCTTTATCAGCTTCCTCCGCTGCTGGGTGCAAACAAAGTCTGGCCCTTACCTGAGGGTCAGAGAGATGAGAGACAGTGTTAGACAGGATATTCCCAGCATTTTCAATGCTTCCTTTTCGGTGGGACGTGAATGTCTGACTGACACGGCCGAGCGAAAGTGCTGCGGGTTCCCGCGGGACCCGTGCGGCCGTAAAGCTCGCAAACATAATAATAACAAAGCCATAAATTCTGACCCGTGCGCTACAGCCCGGGCCGAATAACAGCTCCCCAGCTGTGGAATATGTGCCCTTGTCGTGTGAAAGTGGCAGACCCGGGGGGTAAAGTTCACCTCGTATTTGTCAGGTTGTGTAGAGCCAGGCCCGCTTAATGACCGAAATGCAGCCAAAAGCCCCGGCAGCAGGACAGATGCCCGACTGTGTTTTGAGCCTGTTATGATCTCCTGAATATTTTGTGAGTAGACAAAGCTTAAAAAGAAAAATACGTGATGAGGGACAGATAACAGAGGCAGGGCGAAAAGTGGTGGTGATCCCATGGCAAAGGGACGGGTTTATCCCCGACAAAACACCCAGGATTTTTGTGTATCCAGAGCTTTACCCAGTTTCATCAATGCCTTCAGGCCATGAGGACTGGATGCAGCCCTGGGGCAGGGATGAAATAACCCAGAGCTGTTCCTTCTTTCTGCAGTGATTTCTTCCCAGCCAAAACTCTGCAGCCCCAAACCCCTGAAAGACACTAGGAAAGCTCCAAAGATTACAGAAAGCTGGGGAAATGCACTGGGTGAATGTTAGGGAGGACTGACTGAGCCATGAGCTAATTCAGATCCTTCCCAACAGAATACAAAGGGTTGGACACGTGGAAAACCCCCAAGCAGCCCATGCCTGCCTTTGGGAGGAGCTGGGATGGGCTGGCAGCAGGGAGATGCTCGCAGGAGGAGCTGGGGAGAAAGCTTGGTTGGGTCTGCCATCATCAGGAGGGGATTTTCCAGGGAAAAAAGGACTTGGGAGATGATTTCTTCATCCCCCTCATCAGCCCTGCCAGGCTGGGACCGTGTCCGCCTCCAGCCTCGGTGACAGGCAGGAGCAGGCCGCGCGCCATCCGGAGAGGGAAGGACGAGATGATTTGTTTTTGTGTGTGTTTTTCTTTCCATGTCTGCTCCTTGGAAGGAAACATGTCTGCTTTTAGAGAACAATACCACCCAGGGCCGTGGGAGTGAGGGACGGGGCTGTGCGAATCCCAGCCCTCGGCCCGTTCCCAGGCCGGCCCTTCCAGAGGGCTCAGCCCTAAATGAGGAGGGCTGGGGGCAGCTGGAAAGTGCAGCCCCTTCCTCCCTTTATGGGGATGCAGCACCTGCTGTCCCTGAGCTGTTGGCAGCAGGGATGCTCTGGGGCTTCCTTGAGCACCCCCCAAACCCCCAGTCTGCACCCCATAACCTGCACTGTTACCTTGAGTTCTTCCTCTGCTCCTTACCCCAAGTGCTTTCCTTGGACTTTTCTTGGAGCTGTCTCTTCTCTTCTATCCATATCCCAGTGGGCTGGTGAGGACAATAAAATGGGGACAGGATAGCCACCAATCCAGTAGGACAATCCACCAATTCCATTTTCCTCCTCTGGAGGCAGTTTTGTCAAATCTCCTCATCCTGAGACAACAAAAGTCCCTTCAAAGTTGTCAAATTCCTTCCACACATTCCACATCTCTATTAATCGCCCCGAGTTCTGGGCATCATCCTTCTCTAAATTCTGCCTTTGGGAGCACAGAGGGCTCCATGGGCTGTTGCAGTCTCCAGCCAGGTCATGTTCTGCTCTGGTGTTCTCCACACACCAAATTTTGAGGTGAAATTTGGGCTGCAACCTACTAACTCCAATTGGAAAGGGTGTTTGGGGTATCTCAGGGGTACAAAGCTGCATTTTGGGGATTCCCAGCCAGCTTTCTCCAGCTTGACTAAAAGCATCAATTAGTCCAGAAAGGCTGTAATTTCCATCTGTGCCTGAGCAGTGCAGGACTGGGAGCAGGAGATGTTACAAAGGAGTCAAATACTGGGGATTTGCAGTTTTTGAGGTGAAGGGAATTGCCAAGAGGCGCAAAGATGCCTTTGGGAGGGTTTAGGGCTCCCAAATCTCCAGATAAGTACTGAGTTGAGAAAATCCATTCCAGCAGCAGGGGTTAGCCAGGCGTTTTCCTTATTTTACAGCATTTTTGGTCACCTCCCAGCGAAATAAAACCCTTTTGGGGTCCTTTAGGTGTGCAGATCACCTTTGAGAGCAGCCCTGGCGATTGGGGATTGGGGGAATGCTTGAACAAGGCTCCTTAACACATCCCCGTGTCCTCCCAGGCCCTTCTCCCGCCCGGCCCCGGCTGAATGGGACCTTAGTTTTTAGGATAAACACATCCATCACAAAGCTGCTTGGCCCACAGCCCCTCCATGAAACCCCTTTTGAGGGCTCTCTGCCCAGAGCCCGCATCCCCGCTCCACTTTCCACTCCCCAACCTGCTTTTTCCAACACTCCCCAAGCAAAATCCCGGCGTTTTCCAGGAGTGGGAAGAGGCTCAGGAAAACAAGGGCCACTTTAAGCCCCGTTTTAAAGCTGGAGCTCCCTCCTGGTTTGGTATATTTAGTTTGGGCACAGTTCTGA
This sequence comes from Sinosuthora webbiana, assembly GCA_013397395.1. Lineage (NCBI taxonomy): Eukaryota > Metazoa > Chordata > Aves > Passeriformes > Sylviidae > Sinosuthora > Sinosuthora webbiana. Next base: position 180,696 of record VXBN01009100.1, read on the forward strand.
AACAAAAGGTCCGAAGGAGCCAAGTTGTTGGGGCAGGGGGGAGGGAAGAAAATTGGTTTGATTTTCGAGAGCTTTGGAGGATCATTAAAATTTCATAACAGGCAGCAGCAAAAAAAAAAAAAAAAAAAAGGGTTGTTTGCTTCTAAGGTCTCTGGTGTTTAAAGAGCTCGAGACAAAACTGCCGAGCAGAATATTCCAGTTTATCCCGTGGAATAGGAAGGAATGGCCCCAGACGTAATTACAAGTAAGTAGAGCAGCGAGAGAGGGGAAAAAGCTCAGGAAATCTGATGTCTAAAGAAGGTTTTGTTGGTTTTTTTTCACCGGGGGTTTAATCAGTTTGCCCGATGGTTTGTTTGCGGCGGTTTTTGTGACCTGCCTCAGTAAAGCGTTGGATACTTTGACAGCAAAGGGGGCGGGATGGGGGAGAATTTTGGCTTCTGGAATTTGGGGGCAGCGGGAGGCAGAGCCGGGGAACAAGGGGTGAAACGTGAAGCGTGGTGTGTGAGTTTACAAAGCTGGGTTCAGGGGATGGGGTTTCAGCAGCCACCGGCTTTTATCCGCTGAACAAGCAACAGGAGAGAGATTTTTACAAAAGCAGGGAAATAATATCCCATTAATATTCCTACCTAGCAGAAAAAAGAGGGGAATAATAATATTTAGTGGTTCTAAAGCAGCGGGGAGATGATGATGAATGTTGGGCAGCACGTGAAAACTACACAAGGCTGTATAGATTTAAAAAAAAAAAAAAAAAAAAATCTGTGCTATTTCTGCGCTTGGGCTTCGCTCTTTAAAAATACATTTACCACTGAAAATGGAGTTTTAAAAGGAATAACAACGTTGGCAAAGTATTTCTTTGAAGCGCACGGCTCCTGATCCGAAAAACAAAATGGGTCGTAAATCGCTGAACACTTTAAGAGCCACGAGATATATGGAAATCTAACGTTATAAAATATTCTTATCGGGACAAAATAGCATTTAAAACCCGTGTTTTAGAGTGACACAAAAACTAGTAAAGGGATTATACGCCCGTCAGGGTTGTAGATATCAGTTCCATTCTAAAATCACACTGCAGTACTTTAAAAAAGTCATTAATAGTGATTTGGTATTTGTATATATGACATCAGACTTATTCATGGAAAGGAGAAACTTTTCTGTCTATGTTTATATATTATTACTAACTTACTTTTAGTTGCCTGCAATTTGTAAAGCACTGCCGTATTTAATGGCATAGTTCTTGCAGCAAAAGATACCTATCTTAATTTTTTATTTTGTTACACCAAAAAAAAAAAACCCAAACCCTAGAAAAAATAATCTTAGTTTTAATTTCCTGTGGTTAAAATGATTGTTAAATAACCTTCAAGCTGAACATAGACATAAGATATCTAATCATTTGTTGAAATGCAGAATTTTTTCTGCTTTTTTTATGAGTAGAACTTATTACCCTTCCTCTTTTTATAACTTGTACACAAATGTTGTACCCATAAGAGCAGCTTTATAATCACAGGAGGAGTTTTTTTAAAAGAATATTGTTGAATTCAAAGTGAAATCTTATCTCTTGTGGGATCTGTGCTCCTAAAATCATTACCTACAGTAAATTGTTCCTCTGATTTGAAATGTTCACCCCACAAGTAAAAAAAAAAAATCCATTAGGATACAATTTTATCCTTATTTTTCTCTTTCCTGCTTTTCAGTTTTTATGCAAGTGTACAAATAAAACTCCCGTCGTTTTTTAAGGAGTTTCCCAGAGAGGAGCCTGATCCATTCCGTGTTGGAGCTCATGAGTCATTTCTATCTGCTGTAAAGGGATTTGGAGCCGAGCACTGGACTCCTTACAAGCTGGAGGCTGAACTTTCATGAGAACATGAATTTTATCATCTTGCAAAATCAGGAATGATGGAACAATTTAGCCTGTAGCTGGAGAGTGCAGTTTGCCCTGATAATGATGTTTTCCTCCGTGTACTTTGGATTTATCAGTGGTTTGTGGCTAACACAGCCCGTGTCAGCTGATTTCTCACCCTTGTGTTCATAACGCTGTGCTTTGGCATTGTGTTTGTGCAGAAAAACAACAAGTTTTGAAGCTGACTCTGATTTTCTTATTTAAAAAAAAAAAAAACAAAAAACAAAGATATTATTTATGAAAGAGCCAATTCCACAATTCGATAATTATCAGAACAGCCTGAAGTCTCACCAGCTCCATTAGATAACGGAGAAGTCTGAGGGATTACAGGAATTCTGGAGTCAGTGAAGGTCCAAATGATTTTTTGCCTCCTTTTCTCTCTTTTATCCCTCGCCTTGGGGTTCCTTCCATGTGCCGTCCCACAAAGCCTCCATTGGGAGCAGGGTCTGGAAAGGGTCAGCTCAGTCTGAGCAGGGGCTGGAAACAAGGCCCATGTTGTCACTCCGGGTTTGCTCAACACTCCCAACCCAACCTGGCTCTCCATGTCCTGCCATCATGCAAATGAGGCTGTTCCTGCTGGGAACGTGTCATTCCCAGGAACATTCCCTCCTGGGAGCCGGGGCGGCCAGTCCTCCTGATTTAAGAGCTCTCACTGATGCTGCCATTCTGACTTTACAGGGCATTCACAGCCTCCCTCCTGAGCCTTTCCCTTATTTCTGCGTGGATGAAGTTTGTGGGAATATTTGGAGTCGGGAGTTGTCAAAGGAACCTCGTTCAGGTCACTTTTCAGACAGGAAACTTTAAAAATGCAACTCTAAATGCTCCCACTCCCCCCTCCAAAAAAAAGAAAGGATCAGTGGGTGCAGTTGTTTGCAGATAATGCCATTTATGAGGGCAGAAATCTTCTGGGATTTTCCAATCTGGACAGATGGGGGCACAAAGGGATCTCATCCCCTTGTGCCAGGGGAGCTGGCACTGCAGGACTCCTCTCCCTGATCCATGGCCCAAAATTTCCAAGCTCTATGAACCCCCCAAAAAATTTAAGAATCCAGCTTGCATGGGAGAAGTGAAAAGCTGAATCCTACTTAATTTCTCTTCTTTCTGTGCAGGAGAAATTCACAGAGCTCAGTGCAAAGAGTGCAAAAGAGCCCAGAAGTGCCAGGGGCAAAACGCGATGGATGATTTCCAATACCACTGACTTCCCTCCCCTGGACAGAAATCTTGGCTGGCTCAGGGATGCAGTTTGCAGCCTCCACCACTTGTAAATAAAGGCCTTTTTATCTCTGGGGTTTCACGTTCAGAAGAAAGTGATCTGTGGCCATAAAAAACACATCTGTCGGTAGCTGAGCTGAGGGCCCAGCAGACAAGGGTTCAGCATGGCATGGAAATGCTTCCAGCAGCCTTGGAGCCACAGCTGTGTCCTTTTTCTTCCCCTGGTCCAGAACACTTGATCCTGACCCAGGCAGTTGCTGCTCTTTCTGGAGAGTGGAAACTCAGAAAATGCCAAATATCAGATTTTTTTTTTTTTTTTTTTTTTTTTTTTTTTTTAGTGGGGTTTTGGGTTTTTTGGGTTGGTTTGGGTCTTTTTTGTTGGTTTTTGTTGCTGTTGTTGTTTTTTGGGTTTGTTTTGTTGGTTTGTTTTTTGTGCTTAAAAAAACTGTCCTCACATGAGCAGAAAGATTTTTTTTTAGATTTTTTTTTTGTTACAATATCTGCCCAAACCCTTAAATTCTCAAAAAAACCTGCCTTCATCACTGGTGTTGTTATCACAGCTCCAGCACCCCTGGAGAGGATGAAGCTCCTTATCCCGAGGTCTGCCTCAGCACAGCTCTGTCGGGGAAGGGGATGGAGCAGATAAATGAGCTTGTAATGGGTTGGGGAGCAGCTGTAAAACCCAATCTGCCAAATTCAGCAGAGAGGCAGCTGCCCCTTCCCTACTCCCAGTGAAGTCTCTTCCCCCTGACAGTTTGCTGAAAGGGTTTCCATTGTGTGGTGCTTAGCACATCTGGGAATTTATTGCGAGCTGATGCTTTCTGTTTTCTATCTCAGCCACACCGACGGGAGATGGGGAGGAGCAACCCGTGCCAGATCTCTGCTCCACGCTGCATCCAAATGTGGTAAAACCCTGGAAAGCTCTGACGTAGGAGAGCCCTGCTTGTCCTGGGCTGATCCTGAATGACACTGACACCCACTGACTTCTCCCTGTAACAGATGCTGCTTAGGAAAAACACGAGGATTTGTGGGGGGAAAAAAAAGGTTTATTTCCAAAACACAGCCTTTAAATGCAGGGCACTGGCCTGTGTGGTAGGGATGGAACACAACACTGACCAAATTCCTCGTGTCCTGACTTTATTGCCCTGCTGGATATGGAGGAAGGGAAGGAATAAAGCCTTTGCAGGCAGGAATAAAGCTCAAATCTCAGCTTCTCTGACTCCATAAAGGAGCAAGGAGGAATGGTGCATGGCAGAGAGAACTTCCCTGGTGATATCCAGATGTCCCTGCCCTTTCCACCCAGCAGTTGCCCTGGAAAATGGCTGATGGCTGAGAGAAAACAGGGATTTTCCAGCTGGACAACAGGCCATAGGGTGTCTGTGTCCCAACGCCTTTTCCCTGCCCTTTACCTCAGCTGGCCCTTTGCAACGGGCTGCAGAGAAATTCCCAACGGCAGGAACACAAAATAACTCCTGATGTGCCTCAAACTGTGAGCAGGGAGTGTCTGATCCTGCCCAAACACAGATTCTCACTTCAGAGGGGGCAATATTTACACAGTAATCAACATCCAATTCCCTTTCCCAGCCCGAATGTTCCCTCCTGTGCTCAGCCACATTTTCTGCCCGTCCAGAAACTCTGCATGAGGTGGGCTGGGTGAACATGGGGATGGGAACAGTGCTCCCAGGGAATGCCTGGATCCCAGGGATCATCCCGAGAGCTCCAAGCCTTCACACCCCAGGATCAAGGGTTTTTTCCTGGCTTGTTTCATTCACAACCACCAAGCTCGAAATCTGAAAATCCAGCTTTCTGTGCTTTCCACACTTTCTAAATTAAAGTTTTCTCCCATGTAAGTGAGCAAAGAAACACTCTTCGTGCCTCAAGGGTGGGGAAATGGGAGCAAAGAACCAAACTGCAGCCTCAAAAGTGCAATTTAGAGCTCCCAGGAGGCACAAGATCTCCCTCCTGCCAGCCACCCCTCTGCTGACTTCAACAGCTCAGAATGACCAGCTGGGCAGAATGAAATTCCTTCCATTCTCAGATAGCTGCGATAAATATTTAATAAATAATCAAACTAAACCCGAATGTTGCTCGTATTTATTTTTTTCACCCCCCCCCTTAGGTCAACATGTGTAGCTCCTCGTGCTGTTATTTGTGAAGCAGCTTTATTAACCTATTACGAAAGCAGGCGGTTGTTATGCAGCAAATTGAAGTTTCACAGTCAATGGATGTTTTGTGGCCTGGGAAAAAGTAAACATCAACTGGAAAAATCACTTGTGCCTATTCTTTTTTTTGCCCAGTAAGAATTAATATCAGATGTGTAGATGGTGGAATTCCTTGAAGGAAATGCATCTCCTTTGTTAAGGGGCTGTTGTTAGCTGGAAGCTCCAGAGCCTCAGATGATGTAATAGCCAGACGTCTGCAGACTTTCAGAACAATTGTCGTTTATTTCCAGGAATAAGAGGAAATTTCTTTCTCCTTCTCTTCCCACATCACTCATCCTAGCAGGGAAAGATGCTTTCCAAGGCGTTTCAGCAGCCACTAATGGCATAGTTCTGTATGGGTCACTCCACTTGACAGATGGATTAGGATCCAGTGTCAAACTGAGGAAAAACGGAGAAGAAATCTTCATAAGAGGATGGAGACAGACTGATGAGTCCACCCCGCTGATAATACTGAATTATTCAGGGGCTAAAGATGAAAGGTGACTGTGATGAGACGCCAAAAATCCATCTGGAAGTTCACGGCTGAGTGAGAAACCACCAGGTGAAATCCAGGACAGATAAACGTTAAGTGATGCACGCAGGGGAGGAAGGTCCTAAAGTAACCCTGGCTCTTACACTCCAAACTACCTCTAATCATTGAGGAGAGATGGACTTCTGAGGGGGATTATCCTGGGAAATAAACCTGTGGCTCTCAGGAAGCCAAGTGAATATTAGAAATTATTAAGAAATGAAGAAGAGGTAGAGAGATAGATAAATGGATAGATAGATAGATAGATAGATAGATAGATAGATAGAAAAGGTGTTATTTTATAAACTTTCATACATCTCCACCTGGAATACCTGAAATCCCCCTTCTCCTGAAGGAAGTAGTAAAACTAAAACACATTTAGAGGGTGGTGCCAAGGACAATCAAAGATTTAATCCTCAGTGCGAGAACAATTAAATGGATTCTGTTTCTTCGGCCAGAAGAGAGATGAGTGAGAGGATCTGATGGCCTCCTCAGGAATTAGGCATGACAAGGAGAGAATAGCAAGCAGCTGTTTGCTGTTTGTGCCTCCAACACAAAACCCAGAAGCATGAAGTGAAGCTGGTGGCTGGCAGTTCCAGTGGAGCAGGAGCAATCCTCCACACCGTGCTTCGTCATCCCGTGGAACCCCTCGCCGCGGGATCCTGGGAGCGTTAAAACTTTACTGGATGCGCTCATGAAAGAAAAACTCATCAGAGAGGTTTTTTTAGAACCCATCTGGGTTTTGTGTTAAACAGAAAGGCTCCATGTCTGGTTCAGAAAAGTGCCTGAGCCAGAAACCACTGTAAGCTGGGCAAGTGTTTGAGGGGAAGTATCGCTGCAGGACTGACCTACATTTGTACCCTTTGCTGAGCTCTCCCTACTGCTGCAGGTAGGAGGTTACTTGGCGTGGGCCTCCAGCCTGACCTGCTAAAGCTGTTCATATCTCCTCGTGAGCCCAGGCTTCCAAGTGATAAGTAATTCCAGACAAATGCATTCCTTATGTTCTCTCTTAAAGGCAATAATAATGTTAACTATTAAGTCAGGTGATGACAAGCCAACACGGAGCGGCCCCAGGTCTTGGGCTTCTCCCTTCCCAGCCCTTATTCCCTTTGCTCTGCGTTGAGGTGACCCAGGGCAGCCCACAGGTGCTGTAGGGGCAGGTCTACATGGGTGGACATCAAGTCCCTCTGGGAGTCTTGGCTCCAACGACCTGTGCAGGGCCACCAAGGGACAAGTGGAGGTGGTTAATGCTCAGCAGGGCACTGACAGGGTTGGTTTGGTGACCAGGCTCACTTTACTTTGCATCTGAAAACCGCAGGTCAAAGAGTTGTGCCCGGATTTCCTTCGACCACCAAACGACTCTGGTGTGCTGATACAGCCCTTGGAGCTCAGGGCATTTTGAGCAGGGAGGAAAGCTCAGTTAAAAACATTCCCTTTGGCTCTAAACTAGCGGAGACCTCCACTGGAGATATTCACAGTCTTGCTCCTCCAACTCTAATTGCTTGAGCAGGGAGATTAAAACAGCTACGATGGTTTCTGGGCAAATATCTCTCTGTTTTAGTGAAGCGTTTGATAGGCCCATAAAATCTGATTTGAAAGCTTGACTCAGTCTGGCCTGGATGTGAGCGCTTGTCTGTGGTCTCTGCGCTGGCTGGGATACCACAGACCAGGATAAAGTTTGATATGTCACGTTTGAGGAGATGAAGGAGGTGCTGGTTGGAGAGGAAAGTCAGCCTTAAGCCTGACTTTATCTAATTTCTTCATGGATACGTTGGAGGACGCAGCAAACAAAATGTGCATTGGACTTGCAGATGGGGGGAAATGCTCAGGAAAAAAATGAGAGAATAATTACTGGCAAAGCTTCAATAACTCAGGATAAGTCACCTCCAGCAGAAAAAGTCTCCGTGCATGAAGGGCTATGTGACCACCACTGAGGAGAACATTTGATCTCTGCTAGTTCTAGAACCTGGCAGTGGAAAATTGTCCTTTTTGAGGCTTCAGAAGGAGAGATGGAGCTGAATCAACCACAGAGATAACAGCTTTCCAAACTGTCCTCTTGGTGATCACCTTAACTCTTGAATGCTGCTGAGGGAACCTCAGCAAGGAGTCAACCCCAGAGACAGCTCTGGGAGAGAAGAGGGAAGGGAAAATAAAATAAAAAAAAGTTTAAAATGTAATAAAAGTAATGAAAAGCCAAAGGGGAATGGCTTACGAGAAAAGATTAAAATACCTAAATATGGATAAATTGGCCAAATTATGACTAAGGGAGGATATGATAACTGTCTGCATGTATATGAGGGCTGTAAACCACTAGGAAAGGAAAGGCATTTTTCTTGATTGGTGTAAGAAGAAATTTCGGAGAAATCCCATTAAATTAAACAAAGGGAAAACGTTGAATGAATAACGGGAATTGTTCCTAATGGTAAACTCGACCAAAATTTGCAAAACGTTTTATATAAATCGATCTGAAAAAAACATCAGGGAGATGTGAGAAAGCTGCTTGGATCCCAGTTGTTAAAGATATTGGCCTCTCGTGCTTCCTGCAGCAAAGCAAGGAACAAGAACAATCGAACTCAATGGAAAGGGTTTGGCTCTCTTTGTTTTCTGGTGCAGGAAACCAACGATTTTAGAAAACCCTGCCAATGGTCTCGTAGTTAAAAATGCAGTGAGTGCATCCAGAAAGCTCAGTCACAAAAGAACAGGGGTTTCTGAGGGCTTAGGGCTGACTCTTCCGTCTTTCCAGGTTTTCAAAATATTTCTCAGCAAAACCCCGCCAGGACACCCCGCCCCCCATCCCCAGATGTGCTGCAGCCAGGAGAGCACAAGGTGTGATAAACGGGGGAAAGGAGCATCATTTGCATTCCCAGCACAAACACCAGCCCGTGTAGGACAGGCTGGTCCAGCTCCAGCTGCCTTGAAGTGGTTTTTTGACCAGAATTCCCAGCGAGGAGCCCAAACGCGGGGGAGAATTCCCGTGTTGTCTTTGTGGTAGACCCAAACCACAGGTGGAGTCCATACGACCTGGGGAATGTCCACACCACCAGAAGGCCCAGCTCTCCTACTGGGAGATGTTTAGAGCTGGCAGAGGCAGCGTGACTTGGAATTCCTCCCTGGCACCGGGATCCACGTTCCTTTCACAAAACCACTTCCATCAGGGGAGGCTGAGAGCAAGCCCTGTTGCTCCAGTGTGAAATCTAATTGAGGTGTCCTTGGTGTTTTTTTTTCCAACAGGAATCATGTAGCGGATTAAATCCTAGAGTCCTAGAATTATGGACTAGTTTGATTTGGAAGGAACCTGAAGAGTCACCGAGTCCAAACCCTGTACAATAAGTGAGGACAGAGAATCACAGAATTTCTAGGTTGGAAGAGACCTTCAAGATCATCGAGTCCAACCCATGAAATAACACCTCAAATAAACCACAGCACCGAGTGCCACATCCAGTCTTTATTTAAACACAGCCAGGGATGGTGACTCCACCACCTCTCCAGGCAGATCATTCCAATACTTTATCACTCTTTCTGTGAAAAACTTCTTCCTAATATCCAACCTGTATTTCCCTTGGTGCAGCTCGAGGCTGTGTCCTCTCATTCTGTCAGTCGCTGCCTGCAGAAAGAGACCAACCCCACCTGAGCACAGCCACCTTTCGGGGAGTTGTGGAGAGTGACAAGGTCACCTCTGAGTCTCCTTTTCTCCAGGATAAACAGCCCCAGCTCCCTCAGTCATTCTTTGGACTTTGAATGGTTTGGATTGCAAAGGACCATGAAGATCACTTTGTCCCAACCCCACTGCAGTGGGCAGGGACACCTTCCACTAGAGCAGGTTGCTCCAAGCCCCATCCAACCGGACATCTTCAGCTGGATCTGACCCTGGATGTCTCCATGGGTGGAGCAAGGAGAGGCCTTTGACAAAGCTGTAGTGGCAAGATTTGGGTTTGGCCAGGAAAAAGTGAAAGCAGCTTTTAACACTGACACATTGATTAAAAAAAGAAAAGGAGGTGGGCAGGGGAGAGCTCAGATCTCCCTCAGGCACCAGGACATTTTCTTGCTAACCTTGCAAGATGAAGGTTTTACTTTGAAAACCTTGAGTATCTCAGACCCAGTATCTTGATTCTGGAATCATCTCTTTGGTCTCAAATGAGTTGATTGTCCAAAGAACTTGAAGACTGAGCACTTCCATTGAAGCTCCAGCAGGGAAGGAGGCAGCAATCCTCACCTTTTTCAGTCTTCACACAGTTTGCGTCACTTCATCGCCACCCTACGAGGGCTGAGCTCTTAAATCAGGTCTCTATCGAATCCCCTGGATTGCTGCAATAATCAAATCCACGGAGGTGGCTGGCATCCGTTCAATAATATGGATTGTATCAAGACTCAGGATTTTCATATTTCAAAGACTGTTATGATTTTTAAAATCACAAGCAGGGCCGTATTTATGCGCAGCCCCTTGCTGCGTGCTACATTATCCACTTAGACTCACATTACAAAAATAAGCTGTAAACACTTTTGATGAAAGGGTTGGACACTTCGTTTACACCCCAAGAATGGACTTTTGTTTTAATGCCCAATTACACTTCGGTATTTAACCTTTCCCCTCTGCTTTACATATATTCTGTCATTTCGTTCCAGCTTGCTATTTATTTATCTTTGTGCAGGGAAGGAAAAAAAAAAAAAAAAAAATTTTTTTTTTTTAAAAAAAAGCATAAGTAAATACATTTACAAAAAAAGTGTTCACTCAGCTCTTAGCTAAATGCATGCAGCAAATCAGAACCTGTTTACCCTGAAAGTGTTTTGGTTGGGGGTCTCGGATGATTTCCACTGGCCGTGAATGAGCATCAGCTAAAAGCAAAATGAGAAACGGTTTACCTGTCAGGACATTAATTAAAGTTTAATTATCTCCTGTTTGCACAGAGCTTTGAGGATGTGAAAACATTTTGGAAATCCTGTGTGTGTCGAGGCCTGCACTGGCTCCTTCTGGAGTAGCTTTTGGCATTGGAAATATCCAGGATGGAGTCGGGGCTCACGGCATCAAGGGTTCACTGGCCAACGCCTGCCCGGGGTTGCCATGGAAATGCAGAAGCAACACATCTTGGCAGCTCCATAAAAGTGGTTTTTTCATGTATTTTTTAAAGGCTGGAGTCCACCCTGCTTGGCTTGGGCTTCCCCACAAATGAATCCTTGCCTCAAGGAGCTGGGAGTGAGCTCCATGCGTCTCGTTGAAAGGCCCAAAACATCCCAGCAAGGATGAGGGATCGCAACGTCCAGTTCCTTGGATACCTTGCGCAGCAGAATTCATCCTAAAAGCACCCAAAAGATCAAATTCTGGCATAGTTGGTGCCCTTTGCTCTCTGAGTAACCACAAGCGAAGCCAACGCTGTTCATAAATATTGGCAAAATTATTTCCTCATGCCAGGAAATGCAACTTTTTATGGATTTTATTGCTCCTTGTAGGCCCTGTGGCAGAAGAAAATGTCAAAGGAGAGCTTTGAAGCGAGGAAATGAGCAAGCTGGATGGGTCTTTACGGTGGGATCTCCTCCCAGCTCCGTGTGAGGAGGAAAATGTGCAGAGTGGGGTGGTGGGTGGTGCTGGCAAGAGGGAACGAGAGCTGCATGGACAGGGAGAAGCAGCCTCTTGGGATGAACAGGATCCACAAGAGGAAACCAATAAAATATGATCTCCAGAGAGATTTTTCCACAGATTCCTGATTATCATCTCAAATTTTTCTGAACCACCAAATTCTCCCCTCCCTTTTTTTTTTTTTTTTTTTTTTTTTTTTTNTTTTTTTTTTTTTTTTTTAACGTTTAGCCATCACTAATTGTAAATGAGCCCTTTGGCTTCCTTTGCTCCCAGACCTTTAAACTGCCCAGGCACGACAAAACAGTAAAACAAAAAAAAGTCACAGAATTCGCAGAGAGGGAGAATAATAGTGAAATCTGTTCCTCATCTTTTTTTATATTTCATATGGGAGGCGAACCGTTTACTCCCTAGTAATTGCAGATGTTAGACTGAGACTGTAATAATGTAGCTGGCAATAACTGTTGCTTTACCACAAAAAGCTTCCCAGTAGCATTAAAAAGACAACAGAAACAATAGTTTCAACACATTCATCTGTACCAGGATTCTGGAAGCACTCAGGCTACTGATTTATCATGTAAACTTCTGCTGGTGTACGTAGGAACTCCAAATATTTTCTCATGCCGTTGCTGAAGAGATGACAATCTCACATTGTCTTCCGTCGTGTAATCTCTCAAATTTGCGGACAAATTTTGCCTTCCCATGAGATTAAAATCTCTTTAATTTCTGTCTCATGGAGACCAGAAAAGACATGCTTTAATATTTCCTCTTTATTTTTTTTACTGTAATATTTATGCTTGCTGATCTGTTTGCCCTTGTATGCTGGGTGGCGATTTTGAATCAATTATCTAAAAATTTGCCACAAAAAAAGCTTTGAGAGCCTCCTGGCCTGTGATCTCTCCTGCATAACATGAGTATAGGTGACACATAAAGCAAATAACCCCCTAAAATCGGCCCTTCCAAGCTGGCTGGGTGCCCTTGTCACACATTTTAACGTGCCAGGCAGGACCAGGCACATCTCCCTGTACCTTCAAAGTGCCACGTTTTTGTCACGGATGTTCTGCACAAATAAATGGTGTCACCCAGGCTGATTAGATCAATGCATCTGTATCAACCTGCAGTTCCTGGCATCGTGTTCCAGAGGATGCCTTCTGCTCCCGCCGCGGCCTTTGAAATCTCGCAGAGAAACAAATAATGACAATTAAAAAAAACGCCCCCGCCTTGTTTTTTTTCCCCAGGTTGAAGCTTTTTCATCTTTATCTAAGCACAACAGCGCCCGTGCTGATTGCGCCGGGGGGAAAACAAGCCAGGGGTTGGGTTCCAGCCCAGGGTTATCCATCTGGTGGGACTGCAAACCACAGGGGCAGAGCTCAGCTCCAGTGTCATCAGATCCCTGAGCTGGAACGTTCTCCTGCTGCAATTTAGGGTTTTCCAGCCATTCCTTTCCTAATCCAACGCTCACAAGAGCGAAGCCTTCTTCTCTTTCCATCCATTGTTGCATATTTGTGTGTTTGGGTTCAGCAGTGCGAGATTAGGAAATTACAGTTTGAGGAGAGGGCCCGGGGCTGTGGTTTCTGGTCGTGTTCACGTTGCAAGGAGGTCACTTCTCCACTGATACTTGCTGCAAGTAATGAGATTTGGAGCATGCCAGCAATAATATTGCGTTGTGTATCTGCTTGGTGCATCTGGATATCTTCAGAGCTCCTATCTATGGTGTGAGTGCCTCATAATAATATTAACAGTGTGACACCGGGATTGGGAACTGGGATTTTAGGGACTTTACAGCTACCAGGGGAAAAAAAGTCCCAGAGATATTGTTCACAGCTTTGCATTTGAATTAATGGCGAGTAAACAGACGAGTGACGTTTGGCAGGAATGTTCTGCACAGGCTCCCATTAGGATTTAAAAATCACATTCTCCCCTGGCTGCTCATTTCTGCTTCACTTCCTGGGCTTACATCATTTATGGAGCACTTCCTGAGCTGGTGGCAGTGTGGATCTGTGGCATCCTTGGGTGCAGAACAGAAACTGGTCCACCCAAACTCAGCACGAGCTGCCAGATGGACGAAATTTGGACCCTGATGCCAGTTATGCTGATTAGACTTATTTTTGTATGTGATTGTACCTGGTCTGGTTTTGAGAATAACTCAACATTCTGGGAATTTTTCCACAATTATGTTGATGAAGATTAGAGATAGAAGATATAAGAAGATAGATCTAGGATGTACCATGGCAAGGCATAAACACTCCTGGAAAAAAAAAAGCAATATTACATTACCCCTGGCTCTTTGGTGTCAGGTATTGCCAGGGCCCCATTCTACAAAATGAAAAATAAAAAATCTTGGAATCAGAATAGACAGGATTAAAATACTAATAGGATTTCTTAGCATTATCCTCCCACAGCTCTTTTTAGGTGGTTTTACAGGGTTGTCATCAGAGACAGCATCTGAGCACCTTTCATATAAAACTAAAAGCAACATAATGTTATAAATGAGCAAAAAATAATGGGAAAGAACGAGGGAGAAAGTGTGTCTTCTCTCTCTCCAAAGATCTGATGTTTTATGGGTAGCTGGAATATTTCTGCCTTCATTATCTGCGTCTTGACTTGGCTTATCCTCAACCCCCAAGTTTTATAGAAATGTATCTCTGTATCACTCTGACCTTCCAAAGACATCAGTCTGGCTAGGAAATCCAGAGAATTTCTGGCACTGGGGGTACTGACTCACTCATTGTTCCTGTTCATTGTCAGTTCAGGAATTTCCTCTGGTTTGGTTGGAAGGAAAAAAAAAATCCCTCCAACGGCAGTTGTTGGTATTTTGCTGTTGTTTGCCAGGAGCCTAAACCCCAAAATATTTTCTCTTCTCAACAGCGTCGTGTTTCTGATTAATCAGGGTCAACTCTTCCTTTTCTCTCCTGACCTCTAGCAGTGACCCCAATGTTCCTTTTAATTTCCTTGATCTATTTGCAACGTTCCCAGCCAGGTCTCTGGAGTGCTGAAGACTGAAAGTAATTTCCAAACACCTTCAGCTGCGCTCTGGTTCCAGCTAAACTGGTCTGAATCAAGGCTCACGCTGCAGCAATCACTGGGCAAAGTGGACGTGGGAGCCAAACCACAGATTACAACATTTGGGATTATGTCTTTCCAAGGGAAAAAGAAAGCTCCCACAAAATCTCTGTAATGTTTGCCTTGCCTTCATAATCCAGAACTCTCCTTGTCTTCCTCATCAGCAGGACGTTCTCTGTGCGGGGATGTTTTCCCAAATCCCTGGGTCAGAGGAGACAAAAAGAGGAGAAGGTCTGTGTTGTGTGGGCAGTCAGGGGATTTGGGATCTTATTCTGCATCTCTGAGTGACTCCATCCAACCTCTCCCCCATCAATCCCAGACTGACAGCAGGGTCCATTTTATGGACATGCTCTGGGGAAAGGGATGGATCTGGACTTCTTATTCTCACCAAGACAGGACAGAAAGGGAAAAATGGACATCTTCTCTTCTTAAATATATGCCAGGCTGGATATCAGCTGGTCTCCAGTAAACCATGCCTGAGGGATGTCTGCTGTCCAAGACTTGCCTTTGGGAGGTGCAAACTCTGCCAGAGAGGAGCTCAGGCTGTGAAGTTTGAAGAGCCTGGCTGTGTCTGAGCTTTGGCGCTGTGCTCAGGACCTCAGGAGTCAGATTTTGCTCAGGAACAGGCTTTGACACCGAGGGTTCTGATCAGGAGGCCTCAGTGATGGATTTGGGCTTGAAAAAGGAATCTTAATATATTTACATCATAATGCACAGAATGGGGTGTGTTTGTGAGGGAATGCTGGCTGGGGGTACATGCATTAAGGCACGATTTATGCTGGCTCCACAGAGGATTTATCCTCCTTTTATCCCATCAGAAGAGAAGTCTGGGAATTCCATCACGGTAGGAAAACAGCGAGGTGGAAAGACATCCTTATTTTAGGTGATCCAACCCTGGTCCAGCTCAGCAGCAGCTGGGAGCAGGTTACCACAAGCACAGTCCTGGTGCCAGGACTCAGTTTCCACCTCCCCATAAAGGCCAGTCCACATCATCCAGCGGAGATGAACAGAATTTCCATTTGCCATGGTGGGCTCATTAGCTCCAGGTGAAATTTGTTCTCCTCACTGGCCAAATCCCTGAAGGGCACTTTGGGCCCATTCCTAGACTCATTAAAGCCAATGGCAGCAAAATTGAGTATTATTCTGGTAATACCTCCTGGTATTATTCTTAATTTGAACATTAATAGTTTAACTCTCCGTTGTTAATAATAATAATAATATTAATAACAACCCCTTGGAAAATTCAGCCCGAAATCCACTTCCTTGCGGAATTTCTCCTCTCCCATCAGGCATCCAGGCTGGTTTGTTATTGTTGGGTTGCTCTGGAGCGCTTTGGGTTGCACACACTGGTTTGTTATTGTTGGGCTGTCCTTCGGCGCTGGGCTGTGCACACCAACTAATTTGTTTTTGGAGCGTTGCTCCGAGCTCCACACTCCACTTTACTGCTGATGGGCTGCTCGCTGCGTCCCGGGCTGCTGTCCTTGTTTTATGATTATTATTGCTGAGCTCTTTTGTGAAGGCTCCTACCCACACAAATAGAAGGGCAGGAACTGTGGTGAATTTAATGCGATGTTTGGGGGATTAATCTATTTTGCTCCACTTTTTTAAAAAAGGGGCTAATTAGGGCTTTCAGGATTAGGAAACCCGCTTCTTACTTTAATATGGTTTAAAATACCATTTCCTTCCCCACTTTCTTTTCTTCCCACATCCTTCTTTTGAAACATAACTTTTTTTATAGGTATCCTATCTTCCATCTTAATGCTCCTGTTGGCTTCCCACTGGCCTTTCAGGAAAAACTTCTTTATGGAAGATTTCCTTTCAGGTTCAGTGCAAGAGCAAATACTCGTGACCCTTGATCTTACTACTTACTTTCTTCTATAATGTCTTCATTTCATTTTGGTGCATATGTTCATAATCATCACGAAAATGGAAAGAAAAACAATTGGAAAAATGTTATTTGGACGAGAATCTGGCATATTTATATGATATAAACCAGAATTCTTCATTACTATCATTACTGAGCAGCGTAATTTTGAATAAAATTTTTATTTCCCCTGTTCCACAGGCAGTGCCTCTGGTGATCTGGTAATGCTAATTTGGGGAAACTGAGGCCAGAAGTAGCTGTAAGAGGGACATTATGATATAAAGCAGCCAAGACCTCTGAAATTACCACTGTTTACTTCTTATTTGCCTTTGCCAAATGTCATTCTCAATATTTAAAAATTAGTTTGAGTGGAGTAAGTGTGTCATTCTTCAGCAAAAGCGAAATGAAAGAGCTACAAAGTGCATTGGATTGTTCTCCACAGCAGTGCTTATTTCACTCTTACATTAATGTGTTTAAAAGAGGAAGGAGAGGAATTCTGGGGTAATTAATGAAATATTCCTTGCATGACCCATCACAAAACCTCTCTCCCATGTGCATATCTGGGTTCGTGTCTGTGTCTGTTTTCAATTCAGCGAAATGACTGTAAAACCCCAAACGCGAGCAGAAAGACACGGGGCTGGAGGAATGTCATTGCTAAATCCAGCTGCCTGCTCCCAGAGCTTCCCACAGCAGCCTCATGGAGCCCCATCCTGAGCCCAGCCAGGGTTTGGTCCCACATCCCCAGCTCCTCTGGGCGCAGCTGGACGGGCAGGACGATGACCACAGACACGAACATGGAAATGTCCTTGCGTTTTTTTTGTGTGTTGTCCACCAAGTCCCAGGGTTCCAACATCCATTCTCTGGCAGTTTCAAGAGAGAAGTGATTGTTGGTTTGTTTTAAGAGAAGCCAGGGAAGGCCGAGCAGTTCAGCCCTCAAAGGTGGTTTGGGAGAAGAGTGACCAGGACCAAACTTTGGCTCTCTGGCTCAAAGCAGCTTTCCTGCTCCCACCAAAAACCACCCAGAGCCTCAAGAAGCACTTTCACCACCCTGTCAGAGAAAGGCTGTGCTACTGCTGGGAAAGCAGAACGGTTGCATCACATCCCAGCGCCGTTCTGGGAAGAGAAATGCATTTTTAACACAAATTTCCAAGCAGCCCCAACCCCATGCTCTCTGTGGGCTGCTCCTCAGAATCACCTCAAATCAACCTTTTGATTTGCCTAACTCAAACCCATCTTGCTCAAAGTCTTTACCTTTCCTTTTGAAGGATTTCATTGTCTGAGGGACGTTCAGGCCTGCCTCGGGGCGGTTTCCTTCCACAGAGTGTCCCAGGGAAAAATGGATTTTGGGGCTTTGGGTCAAACCCTGCCCTCAGCTGAACCCTCCTCATCCTCACTGACTCCCCAAGCTGCCTGTGGATATCTAAGGGCAGAGCTTGGCCTGGGGGTGTGTTGTTTTGGTTATTTTGCCATTCCAGCACAGAACTGGATGCTTTTCCCCCTCTGAAGGACAGGAGTTCCATGCCACATCCGAGCCTGGTGGTAAACGAAGCCCGGAGAGTTTATCAGCAATGGCTTTTAACTGCTGGGCTGTGCTGGGATTCTCATGTTTTACAGCCGGGGTAAAGGATCTCTGATATGAGCACCCCAGGATTTATTGGTCCCACAAGAGCTCAGGGGTTTGCTGGCAGAGCAGTTCAGAGAGTCAGGAGAAGTCAAAGGTTATCTTTTGTCGGGTAGTATGGGATTTACCAGCTGACCCTCCTCCCCCGTCCTCTGGTTCATCTGCTAAAATCATTAACGAGCTTTCATTTACCCTCCAAGAACTGTTAGTGTCTTTTTAGCACCGAGATCGAGTTACTGACCTCGGCAGTGCCGATGCACCTCGAGGATTTCAAGAGCCTGGGGGTATTTTCAGTGCTAAAAGGAGCAGCAGGAAGAAAGGTGGGTGCTCTGCCCAAAATGAATCTTAATGTTTTCCTTGCTTGTTAAAAGGAGGCCTCTCTTGTTTATACGTCACTGTCTCGAGAGGGTTTTTTTTTGTTGGAGAAGGGGTTTCACTCTTGCAATGCAATGGGGAAATAATGGGGGTGAAAATGGGATGTAAAAATGGATGAATGGTACTGAAAATGCTGAACTTGATGGTGCTCCCCTCACCAGGGAAGTGGGAAGATGCTGTTATTCCTACCGAGGAATGATGGGGAAATCATTCTGGCGTTCAACCACACTGCTGGAGGACCCTTCACGTCTTTCCTCAGCTTTCTGAGGATCATCCCCTGGGTCTGTCAGGGTCTTTTCCTCACCCTGCCATGCTTGGAGGTGAACTGCAGGATTCTGGGGGGAAAATCAGCAGATGAGAGCTGCTGCTCCACCCTCCTGACGAGCTCCTCACCCCTCCAGCTCCTCCACAGGTCTCTGTTTTGCTGAACCAAATTTGTTTCCAGTTAAACTCATCTTGGAACGAGGCCACCCCGAAACGAACAATGAAATAATGGCAATCCTGCACCATGGGCTCTTCCCCTGCAGCCAAGAGCAGCGAGCAGAGGTCATTTAAGGCCTCCCAGTGGTGTCCCTTCCTCCTTCCTGCCGTCCCCTGCCCCATACATCAGTGATCTAATCACTGGTGAAACCCAAGGCAGGGGGCTCTGAAGTTATCCCGTTACAAAACCGAGATTTGTCGGAACATGAGAAGCCTGGCAGGGTTTTATGATATGCACGGCGCCATTCCTTGCCCTAAACCCTATTTGTTACATTTATACTCCGGGACTTTTTATCATTCCTGACACCCCTCCATCTGTTCCTCGCTGTGCAGTAGCTGGGGGTCTTGTTTCATGGGACAGCAAGGATGAAATCACTTCATCTCAATAATGGGTTACAGTAATTAAGCTGCTGTTTGAACACTTGGATTTCGATCTGCTTTTGGGATAAAGTCCCTGGGCTTCTTTTTCCTTACCATCGTTCATAGAATTTCACACCCACATAGCTGCTACTCCACCAAGTATTGACTTTAAAATTTTATATATTTTCTTTCCAACAGGAACAATCTGAATATCACACTTCTGTTCTTGTAAGATTAAGGCAGGGAACAAATGTTCTCAGGCATTAATTACACCCAGATCATCTGATATCAGGATCCCGAAAGCAGATTTTTTAATATGTAATATAAAGTGCGAAAAGGAGACGGGGAGGGGAGGGGAAAGAAAAAATCTCTTTGTTTTCACTTCAGTGTGAAGCCATTTGGAACCTGTTAGCTGAGCCCAACAGCTCCAAGATGCTCTTGATTAATGGCAATTACAGCGATGCAGCAACCGGCCCAGTGACATGATCAGCACCGCCCTGCCAGCACTTTTAACGACCCGCCCCTCTAAAAAAGTTAAACTCGGCCGGCGTTCCCTGGAATCCACCAGGAAATTGGAAAACGTTGGGGGATGCTTTGAGCCCCGCCGCGGGCAGAGCCAGATCCTCCGCGCACGCTGTGTCACCGCCGGCAGAACCAGCCAGGGAGAGGTTCCTCCGTGTCACTCCTCAGATGACGATATCCAGACCCATGGAGGGAGGCTTGAGGATGGAGCTCTGGACACGAGGCATCTGCTTTGTTAAATCTGGGTTGTTCAGCTCAGCTCCAGCCTGGTGGACCCTAAAATGTTTTTTTGCTGAGCACGTCTGTGCGCAGCAATTGTCCTGCAAACGTCTCCCGCCACCCGTCTGCGTCTGGCTGGAGCTGCTGCTCTTTGTAGGCCAAGTTTGCTTCTCACTGAAGCTCTCAGAGGGGGTGGCAGAGACTTCCCAAGTCCTCTCAAGCCTTGGAGTCTTCCCAAGCTCCACCCAGAGCGGTTTGACCAGCAAAAGTTGTTTTATTAATTCGAGTTGGGTGAGTGAATATCAGAAAAAAAAAGGATTATGAACAATGCCTGTGTGAAGTGTCAGTGTAAACACAGTGAGGTACCTGCCAGGCCCTCACCTGAGTGGGCTTTGCTCGTGATGAGCATCAGCTCCCAAAAAAATGTCCTCCTGCCTTCAGAGGGAATATTTGTAGCACAAAGGCTGGCTCCACCTGCCCGCGGACACAAACGCAAACACCCCTGCTGGGGGAAAACATGAGAAGTTAATAAAAGAAAGTTCTACCTTATTACTGTGGAATTGAAAATTTTAACTCCTCGCTCGGTTTTAATAACGCGGCTCTGCGCTGGGCTTTAAAGTTTGGTTTAAAAACGACC
This sequence comes from Sinosuthora webbiana, assembly GCA_013397395.1. Lineage (NCBI taxonomy): Eukaryota > Metazoa > Chordata > Aves > Passeriformes > Sylviidae > Sinosuthora > Sinosuthora webbiana. The sequence goes on from VXBN01009100.1 coordinate 201,245, forward strand.
ATTTTCTGCCTTATTTAGACTCGGTGCCCCAGCAAGGGAGCTGGGAGGCGCAACCATTTAGAGAAGTTCAAATAACTCAACTGGCCGTGACCTGAACTAAAACTAATAGTTTGTGTTTGTGATGGCTACGAGAGCGGCATCTGGCTTACATTTAAATAGAAGGCTATTCAATAAAGCCTCTGCTTCTCCAAACTGCACAGAAGCAAAGATTAATTATTGCAACTAATGACATTTCGGCCGTGCACGCACCCAAGGGAGAAAGGCAACTCCTTCCCCAAGAACCAATAGCAGCAAAAAAAATCTTGCAGAAAGCCCCAGAATATATTGTTGTTCCTCATATTCTGCCCAGGCAGCCTAACCATGGAATTAAATATAATTTTTACCAACATATTCTTTTTTTTTTTTTTTCCCTTGTTATCCTCCCAGAGGAGAACCCGGAGTTTCAAATGGGCTTTTAATAGCAACGCTCTGAGAATCCAGCCTCTGTGTCTTGCAGCGTCTTAGGGGGATCATGTTTCACATTTCACTCATTCCTCGGTGTGTTGGCACAGCCTAACACTGGCTTCAGACATTTGGTATTTGAAACAGAAAATCTTGGTGTTTCATTCCTTGCCTCACTTCTCCCCGTGTTTCTCCAGCATCATATAATATTGACAGCCCCTGCCTGGAAAGAAAGGCCAGGTTCTCTCGTTTATTCAGCTGCAGGCTTTAAAAATGGAGAATGGGGGTTTTGTTCAGGGGAAAGAGCAACTGCCAGTGAACTTTTTCCTCCTTTGCATAGAAGTGGGATAGCACAATGAACAATGGTAAGAGAAGTGGGACCCGAGGTATGTACACATATATGTCATATTTTTTAGCTGGCTGGGTTTTTCGGTGCCCAAGTTTCAGGGTACAAATCTGCTCCCGTTTGTGTGACTGAGTTATGTCCTCTCATATAATCTCAAACCTCGGGCAGTGAGAGATCTGGCCATAGGTATGGCTCATGCTGTGGTGAGTCACGTACTGGAGCAGGCCAGTGACCACACTGGAGTCTCCAGGGCTTTCAGGAGCAAGAACACGCCCAGATTTGGGGAGGAAAAAAAAGGAGATGAGAAAGAGAAGATACAGAAACCAGTCATCTTAATCACAAGTGGAAAAAATTTCCGTGGTAATGCCTATCTGGAAATTTTGTCCATGATTGCTTGTGGGGCATTATTCCTAGAATCAGGAACCACTGAGATCTTCTGGCTGTGTTCCCATGTGGATCAGTTTTGTAAGGAGAGTATGTGTAGGTTTGGTTTGTCTCCTCTTCCACTCCAGTGAGGGATTTTCCTGGGGCAACCACGGTGGACTTTTATGATGGGAAGTATTTTTAGGTAAATGTCTGCATGGTTTTACTCTTTAATACATCATTTCTTGAAGCAGTGCTGTGGCATCCAGAGATAGCTCCTGCACCAACACCCTTCAAGTCTTTCCTGAGATTTCTGGGCATCATCCCCATGGTCTGTCAGAGTCTTTTCCTCACCCTGGCATGATGGGCAAGAAATGGAATCACACTGTTTCCCTGTGGGTACAGAACTCAAATCATTGCTTTCCTTCACATGGGGGCCAGTCCTGTCTTCTCCAATTCCTCCATTTCACGTCCCTGTACCAGCTGTTCCCCTCGCCTCCAAACCCTCTGTGAGCCAAATTGGATGAGCAGTCACCCACAGGGGACACCTGTTGGGGACAGACCTTGGTAACCCCTGCTGTCCCACAGACAGGGCTTTGATGGGGCTGTGAGTGGTCACTCCTGTCCCTGTGTGACATCCCCCACCCAAAGGAGGGGCCAGGGGAGGGAGAAAAGGCCCAAGTGGAGGAAAGGGGTGATGATGGAGAGTTGTTCTGAGAGTCACAGAAACAGCAAGAATAGGAATTAAATCTGATGCCTTAAGTTTTATCTTTCATGTATTTCAGGTTCTGTGCTGCCCAGGGGTGCAGTTCTGAGCTCACAGTCAGTGTCACCCAGCTCTGCACAGAGCAGGGACACAAAACAAATCCTTTTCCTGATGGAGAACAAGGACAACTTTCAAGCCCAAAAGCACAAACAAGGGTGGGCTGGAGGGAGGAACAAGAAGGATGGGACTTCATAACCTGGAGCTGTAATTGGACAATTAAACCCCAATATAGAACAAAACTTACAAAAGTGTGAGACCTCATGACCAGTTAGCCATTTTTGTGACCATTTTGGGTCCACCTTGGGTGTAGCCCTGGCCAGGCTCCTGTCCTGCCCAAGGTGTATCCTAAAAGCTTGTCAATAAATACTGACTTTATTCTCTAGCTCTGTCCAGTCTCTGTTCCAGGTCAGCACCAGAGCTGGATTTGTACCCCGTCCTCTCAGGGAGACTGCTGATATCATCTCCCAGCCATCCCCACACACAGTTAATGCTGTTTCCCTCTGCTTCTCCTCTTCCTTTGGGGAATTTTCCTCCTCCTTTTGGCCATGAGCACAGGAGGGATGTGAAAGGGAAAGGGAAAGGGAAGCAGCTTTTGGGTGTTGCTGTGTGTCTTGTGAGGAAGGGAGAGCGAAGCCAAGCTCCAATGGGAGCTGTTTGCTCGTCGGGGTGTGATAGCCCTGGAGCTGTCATCAGGTGTGGGATTGTGGAAATATGTATCCAGGCACTTCTTATGGAAGTGGATCCATGACCCACCAGGCTGTGTTTAGCTCCTTCTGGCCACTGTGGGTGGGAATGCATCATTTTGGGTACAGCCAAAAGGAACCCAAGCCTGTCCCATAGGAGGAAGGACCTGCCAGGGATGGAGAGGGGATAAATCCCTCATCCAGAGGTTGGAACTGTACCCAAGAGGGGGAAAAATTCCTGAGCTACAGAAATTAGGGGCTCGTTTTTTTCAAAGTGGTTCAAGTTTTCCCTTCAATGCCCAAAGTACCAAAATGAGGGTGTGGTGCATCCAAAGCTCTCTCCCCACTGTGGGTTGTTATTGACAGCCCTGAATTTGCTTTATGTGGAGGCTTCAAAAAAAAGGAAATATCCTGGGGAGGTCCAAAATGCCCCTTTGTAACCACAGCAGGCTCCAGGTGGGACCCTGAGATGTTCCTCTGGGGAGGTCTGGGTGCCCAAAGGGATCCAGCTCACGGTGCCTGTGGGGAGGAATGGTTTGGAAACCACGCCCCAGTCTGCAGGTGAATAATTGCATTTTCAAACGCCCAACTGAGCATTTAATTCATTACATATCATGGGGAGGTGGTGGAATTCTGTTGAGATTTCTTCCAATTAAAAAATGCCTTTTAACCAAAAATTTGATCACTTTCTACTGCATTTGTGGGTGTGATTCTTTTTTCGTAAAGTCTTATATCCAAAATACATCACTTTGGGGCTGCAAAGAAAAAGTCCAGGTTTGAAGGTTTAGCTTAAAACTGAATTCCTAAAAACCAGAATGTTTTGACAAAACCGTATTTATTGTCAATGAGCTAAAATTATTTTGGGCAGCGTCCTTCGGAAAGACAGTTGAAAGAATAATTTGATATTAGGATGCCGTCACATAATATATTGATTTTATGTGTTTGTATTTAAATTTTGTGTTTGTATTTATTCTGTTTAATGCTATTTAAAAATCACATCACAATTAGATTTAAATATCAGATTGTTCTTTCACTGAAAATATGGGTTAACATATAACATACCTATCCTAATGTCAAAAAATGAAGTATTTAAGAGGTCCAGGCTAATTAACTAGAGAAAAAAAATTAAACTCTCATTGAGCATTGCCCAAAAATCTGACTCTGGAGCGCTTCCTTTCTTCCATCTGACATTTGGAAGCTGGAATGAAGTGGAAGCTGTGATAAGCCCATCCCAAGGCAGGACGAGCACTCGGGTTCCAGGGGCTGCTTTCTGGAGGTCCCTGTCCCAGATACGGATCACGTTTCCTCCCTGTTTACATATAAGGAGGTTGTGAAGATTCTGCAATTCCGAGATACATCTGGTTGTTCCCGCATCAAATTAAACAGCGACCCAAAGCCCGGGATCTGCCGGGGCACATTTTCAAAACGCAGGAATGAACGTGTGTTTATACAGTATTTGCATTAATGCTTCCTAGGGTTTATTTTGAAAGTGAAGAAAGAACATTGCATGGTAGGCAACTTAACCCAAACAATATCGGTTTAAAGCTGGGGCCGTGCTCCTCGGAATATTTTTCCTAGTGTTTTGAAGTGTCCACTTGAAGAGGGAGCAGGGAGGAGGTTGGAGGAGGCGGGGAGGGGGGAAGAGAAGGATTGTTCTGTCTTCTGCTCCGTGTTTGGCCTGGCTCAGTAGGGCTATTGCTGTTGCTCATCTGGTATGGATTAGTCCTTCTCTCTCACACTCTGTCGACTTGGGTGTTCTGCACGCAGGCTGTTCCTGCAGGGGGCTTGGGTTTGCTTTTTTTAACGGCAGGAAGTGCCCCGCTCAGACCACATGTGAAATTGTGTGGGAACACTTGGGGGGAGCAGGGGTGGGGGGGATGAAAGAAAGAGCCCCATCAAACATACCAAAAGTGTGGGTGGAGAGACAGGCAGCGTAAGGGGAGAGATACCAGCTGAGTAATTTCACCTCCTGGGCTTGGCCCGGGCTGGGGACACGGTGGAAGTTTTTGCTGCCTTGAGAGTGGCTGCTGCTGCTGCTGCTGGTGACCTGGATTTCCAACGTTTTATCATCCCTGGGAGTTGTGAGGGATTACAGCTGCCGCTTAATTTGTTCTAAATTTCCTGCGAGCCTCGCCAGACGTGTACAGGAAATAGGCAGTAAATGTTTAATAGGTAATACCTGACTGGACAATTAACAGGTGCTGTCACACGGAAAAGCCAAGCCTGGCTCTGTTGGGTGCACCTTGGGGACGTGGACATCCCCCCACCAGCACTGTGGTACCCGGCCTGAAGTCCCTCAAATCCCAAAATTCACCCGTGTTCCCACATCCAGACACGGGCTCACAGAGATTTCTTTTTTAAAGCACTCACTGATGATTTTGCTGTTTCCACGAATAAATGTCACCAAAGAAACTGGTCCAGGCTGCAGCCCTTTTATATTTATTTCACACACCCTTGTTTTTCACAGCCTGGAAGAGGCAAATCCAATGTTCATCAGGAGATAGAAAATAGTAACCTGGTTTTCCACATCAGAATAAATTCCTGCCTGTGCTGTCACCTCAGCTCTACCAGGGACCAGCAGATACCTTCCCAAAAAAAATTGCAGTGGGCAGGATATATTAAATGATCTTTCCCTTCTGGACTTTCTCAATTCCTGGCAATCAGCAGGTATGAGGTTTCCTGCTCTGGAGTCTGTATCTGGACTTTAATAGTCATTGATGGATGTTGTTTCTTCATTTTCAATTAATTTTTACTTCTGCTCTCCATAAAATCCCGTGGCCACGAGTTCTACAAGTTAATAGTGTGTTCCGTGAAAAGTGCTCAGACTCGGTTTAAATCTCAATATTAAATGTGACTTTAATTCTATGCTGTCTTTTTTTTTCTCCTCAGTAGAAGGTTATTTTAGAATAAATTTTCCACGGGATTGCCAGCACCGTGGAAATCAGGTAGTGTCAATCACACAGAGTTCCTGGGATTGGCTTCTCTGCCTTAACAGGCCAATTAAAATTTAAAAATAGTTTTATTATCGTACAATTTCCATTTTTATATGATTACTTCCATTACAATCTGTGATATTATAGCTTCTATTACACTTCAATTATCTTGCTGCAATTGCAGCAATCTTTTGCAATTTTTCATTTACCAGCAGATAAAATATTAGGGAATAAGCCCTTTTCAACCTTCAGCCTTCCTTACCAGTTATAAGCCTGCAATTAAGCTCTGATTGTCCAGAATAATTGTATTTCCAATTAAGGCAGAATTAGGCTAATTGAAACGCTGTTATTACCCACAGAGCAATATTGCCTTAATGCGTTTGGCCAACGCAAATCAAACCTCTCCTTCGGAATTCGCCTTTTTTTTATTAAGTTCAAGTCCAATCGAGTTCAAAAGCTCCTCCCGCAAAGCCTCGCTGTCCCCTAATAGTGCATGACTAATGTCTTACACTTGGCTTTCCTATAAATTGCTCTCTTTACTGAGCAATTTCGGTGTCAATACTCAGACATCCTTATCAGCACTTGATGTTCGTGTAAACCAACTCTCCTTAATGACTACAAGGATGGGGAGGAGGCGGCGGGGAGGGAAAAAAAAAAGTAACATTGCCCAGACCTCGAGGCTCCTGCTCCATCTGAACTTTGAAGCCCAGCTGTTAATAGCGGCGTTGACTACTTACATAAAAACGTGCAGTAAACTGCGCTGACATTGTCTGATTTCCAGGGGTTGCTTTAAACCATCACAAAGGGCTGGAGCTCCCACCCTTTCCTCGTCTCCGTCACTCAGGGTGATTAACGCTGCTCCCAGAGATACCCAGGCCATTGTCCCAGCCTGAAAAAAAAAAAAAATAAATAAACATTTTTACAGTTGGGAGCAAGAAAAATTTCGAACAAGTTCCCTTTTGCCTGAAAAAAAGAAAAGGGATCCCCAGCTGCTGTTTATTATCTCTCTGTTTACATCACACATGTGCATGTGGAGGACAAAGTAGTTCAATAAATTACTCCTCCACCATCGGCTTGGGCCAGTCCAGGCTGCCAGGAACAAAAGCGTTTAATGGTTTGTTGAATGTCTCTGAGTGCTCCTACGGTCATTTTTAACTCTCACCGAGTAGTTGATCTGATTTTCATCTGCTTTAAACTTTGTTTAGGCCTCAGAATGTTTTGGGTCTTTTTTTTTTCTTATTGTGTGCAGTAAAATAAATTATAGCCATGCTCTACTATTAAGCAGTTAATAGGGGTGGAGATCACACTGGGCTGTCCGACAGGGGCATGTGGATTCTCCTTGGAATTCCCTACAGCTTCCATGAGATTTGGTAAAGTTCCTAACTCCTCATTTTTTGCACTCAGCAATTTACCCAGTATCTCCATTCCTGGGTTTCTTTTATCAGAAGAAATATTTTAAAAATTAACAATAATGACAATAAGTAAAGACAATAAGTAGCACTGGTTGTGCACACAGGCTCACACCCACTTGGCCACCTCTCCAGCTTTGAAAATGGTTGGAAATTCCTCACATTTTTTTATGCTTTAAGTCCCTGTTCAGATGTGATCTTGGCTGTTCTTCTGCACACAACCTGCAGCTGGGCACTGGGATTTCTGCGGGGCCAGAGGAGTGTGACTGCCCCTCCCAAGCCCTTTCTGCACCATCCCTGCTGCCCCTGCTCCCCCTTCAACACTGAGCATCCATTTCGAGCACAAATCTACACAGAAATGAAATAAAAATATATAGAAATATATAGAAATGAATAGAAATAAATAGAATAAATAGAAATATAAAGAAATAAAACCTCAACATCTGTAATCCCCAACCTCTCTCTTCCCAGTTCTTGCACTTTCCAGTGGAGCTGTTACCAAATAAATCTGGTACCTGCCTCCAGGTGGAACACCACACACATTTTCCTCACTGGTGCCCCTTGCACAGAAACATCAGTGAGAAGATCTGGGTTTAAGAGAGACACTTCTGAGCTTTTTTTTTTATTATTATTTTTTGCCTGGGTGATTCCAGAGTTCCCTTTGCAGCAGAGCCTCCTTAGAGCTGTGTAAATAAAGATTTGTAGTGGAACTTCTCAAATCAAATCAGCTTCACCACCACAGGAGCTGCTGCACAGCCTGGGCTGTGCAAAGCCAAGCTGCTCTGGGATCAGTCACCACAAATCCACATCCAAGCCCTACATCTTATCGTACACCAAAAATCCCTCCAGAGATTTCATGTGGTATTATCATCAACAATTCACCTCTCTTCCACTTGCTGTCATCCCAGTAAAAAGCTGGGAAGTTCTCTTGATGGTCTCTCAGAAACAGAGACTGCCAAATCTGGGATATATTTGTAAATACACTTCAAGACACCACCAGAACATTCCCTTTAGGAACTTAAAACATGGAATATCATTGCAGAAAGCAGCTCAGATGAGCTTAAATCTGTGTTATTTGCAAGCACTCTGGTTTACTGCCGCTGGAAGTGTTTCAGGAACACAGCATCTCCAGAAGACTTTGTGGAATAAAGATGAAAAAGCCACAATTTTGGAGCCTGCTGCCTCAACAGCATCATCTCGGTGCAATGCTGGCCCAAAAAAAAGGTGTCCAGCCTGCCTTGTTCTGACACAGGCAGAGAAAGAACAGTCAGAGGGCAGAAAACCCCAACAACCTGCAGGTTTGGTCAGGTTTCCAAAAGAGAGCAGCAGTTCATCTTTGTGCCGCTCTGAAATCCCTGACTCCCTTTCCTGGGATGTGTTTGGACATCGTGTAAATGTCACACCACAAGGAATCATCAGCCGTGGAAGCGACGAGGAGCAGGAATTTCCCGCAGACAGCTCGTTCTGGTGCGATTTTCCAGCCCAGGTTTCTTACCTTAAGAAATGTGGGTGTTTTTATAAGCCTCAGGAAGCAGATGAACCCTGGGAGGATCCTCTGACTGAAGCCCAAGGTTTTTTTAGGCTCCGCAGCGACCACGTTACCCTGAAGCTGCACCAAGCCCGAAGTTACACAGTAGTTGTAGTCACTCAAATGAAGACACTGACTTGCTTGATTCGTTTTTGGCTAAGAGCAATCCCTCGCACATTCCTACCTTTCACCCCTTCTTCATTAAGTGGAAAATCCAAAGTTTCCTTTAATCAGGTTTGAGCTTGGGCTGATGTGATGTTTACTGACGGAGACAGTGGTTTTTCAAAGGCTGTCGGGAACATCTGGCCTCGTGGCTTGGCGGGGAGCCCAGCAAATTGCCAATCCCAAGTTCACAGGCAGCTCTGGGGCTTTTCATCCCTGTGATGAGCAAGCCCTGAGGGCAGGGGAGGTGCTGCTGCTCCTCCCTGCTCCATCCCGCTGCTTTGCTACCTGCCTGCTCCACAGTGCTCTCCTAGAGATCCTCATCCTCATCCTCCATCCTCCATCCTCCATCTGAGCCCATCCCAGCTCGGCCACACTCACCCTGCCCCTCTCATCCTCCTGCTGTGTCCCACCAGATTCTGACACTCCCAGGGGAGCAGAACTGGGACAAAGGAGGGCAGGGACAAAACCCAGCACGTCGCTGTGCTCTCCCCAGCAGGTCCCACCCTGCCAGGCTCTCCATCTGCCGCTCCTGCCCTCCCAGAGAGTTCCCCGAGGCTCTGGGGGAGGCTGTGCCTTGCCCAGGGTTGAAGCCGGGTCTCCAAACTCCCAGAGGAGCAGCCTGAGCAGGAGCCCAGGCTGACATTTTGTCAGCAAAACCAGCCTGGCCAGCACAGCTGCTGCAGATGTTCTGCAGGCGGAAAACATTTGCACCCACAGCCGTTTACAGCCCCATGCATGGTTTAAAAGTCAAATCTGTGGTGCTTTGCTGGTGTGAATCACTTCTACTCCAGCAAGTAGATCCATCCACTCCAGAAAACTGGGAAATGAGGCTTCAGATGCAAACTAAGGTTGGATCTCACTGTGAGGAACCTTGAATTTCATGACCTGGGTCTTTCTGGGTGAGGGTTAGGGATTGCATCCTCTTTACTTAGTTGTTGGCCAGAGCACAAAATTTTAACCAGTCAAAGAACGAGCAGATCTCTTTATTCTCTATATATGGCACTACAACATCCCTTGCTCAGGGAAAAAAAGGTGCCTGTCTACACACAAGTGAAAATGCCCGAAGGTGGAGGCTTGTGGGGCTTTCAGTGCATGGAAAATGGATGTGGAGAGGGCCATGGTCAAACGAAATGTTTGTTTGTCAGAAAACAAAACGTCGCGAGGCCCTTTAGGGACTAACACCAAGTTGTCTTGAAACGGTTTGTGAGGTGAGGGAGACGAGCAGCCAAGGGGGAAAAAAAATGTTTCCAAAAAACCAGTGACCAATCACCGAGAGAAGAGCCCCGACCTCCCCTGAGCTCTGAACTCTGCTGGCACTGTCCAGCCCCGTTCCCTGAGAAACACCAGGCTGAGGGAGAAAGTCATCTTTGTTCCATGCAATATTTACATTGGAGAAGGGAAAGCCTTTTGTATATTGTCACTGACCTTTGGAGGGAGCGGGGGGGGGGGGGGCGATTGTAATCAGGTTTCAGGATCACAATTTTCACAGCTGCACATAATAATTTGATTCAGGTATTTGATGCACGGGCTGAGGCTGAAAACTCCTCTAGAACCAACAACAGCTCTGCTTTCCCACAGGCTCTGCACAGAGATACCCTCGACCTGGGCATGGGCCATGTGTGGAAACACATTGTGCTAAACACTGGAAGAAAAGGAAAAGGAATAAAGAAGTTCCATAAAAATGCTTGGGCCTGGTGATCTTTTGTGTCTGATGATTTTTTTTTTTTAATTTTTTTTTTTTTTTCTCTTCACAAATGAAAAGGAAGAGCTAATAGGAGTTTGGCTCCATCTCCTCTTCCTGAGACAGAGTGGGGTCTACAGAATTTCCTGCTCCTGGGCAGCTATCTTAGAAAGGCTCAAAAAACACAGCCGGGTCCAAGAAAAATCAAAGGGCCATGGCTGAAAAGGGATACAGAATTTCCAGATCCTAGGGCGGGAGCCGCATTGATGTGGCAAAGGCCGTGGCGGTGGAAAAAGGAAGCAGGTTCAGTGTAAGATTTCACGTGGATGGCCTTTGGTGCCTCAGCAGCTCAACGGGGACTGGGGGTGGAGAGGGGGGCCTGCGTGGGGGACAGGAAGGATTCAGACTCCTCATTTCCTCTGCAGCAAAACATGGGCACTTGCTGCTTTTAACAGTGCCTTACACGACAAAAATCGGGAATTGCAAAAAAATTTTAAGTTTAATACTTTTATCCCTTCGCTGTTGAAGCTTTGGAGTAATTAATACACAGCCTGCTCTGGCTGTAGGATCTCCCACAAATGCCACCCTGTCCTAGTTCAAAGCATCAAAGTAAGGCAAGAGGAAATCTTTTATTCCCCAAAAGATTACAAAAGATGGCAAACTCTTTATTCACCCTTTTATGTGTTTGTGTATTTACCTATTTTCACACCTGCCGTAGGTGTGTTCAGCTGCGACTGCTTCAGGATGGATTTTTAAAAACAAAACCTCAGAACAGAAATTCACCCTTTTCTGCAAGCCAATCTCATGCCCCACCAACACCGTGTTAGGGGGTCTGATTCACATTAAACAGGAAAGAAAATAGCAGAGATGTGAATGAAGCAGACACAAGATCTGCAGTCTCAGAAACCTCTCAAGGATTTCGATGTTCTTGGATGTAAATTGTCACCACAGGGCTGCAAATCCCCAGGAACTCCGAATCCTGCCACATCACCCACCTCCAGCCCTTCCCCATAAAAATGCAGGGTTGGTTTTTTTTTTCATTAAATATGTGTCTGAAGTAGCATTCCTTCGTTTGGAAATAAATCCCGTGGAAATGCTGCGAACCGAGGAGTCAGTGGGAGGCGGAGGGGTCAGGTGGTCAGCAGAGATGTGCAGCGAAGCCCCTGACCTCTGAGCACCTAGTTTGCCATTTACATCATTGCCTTCCCACGTTTCAGGCATCAGGGATAATCTGGAATGCGCTCCTCCTGTCCTCGGAGACAGATGGCAGCGAGGAAGCAGGTTGGAAGAAAGGAATAATAAATATCCCAAGGTGAGTAAATGTCTTGGCTCGGGGCAGCTGCGCCTGTGGTTTTTCTCAGGGTGCACAAATGTCCCTGCCTTTACTGGGCTCGTTCCTAGACCCACTAAACTTTTTTATGACGTGTTTCCTGCACTGTCTGGCCAAGGGTCAGGGACGTTAAGTCCTGGGGGAAATCTGGAGTTGAGAGCACTGCGTGATCGGGGGGGTGATAAGGCAGATGGGCGGGCTGGGCTGGGGATGGGAAGGCAGAGTTCAGTCTGCAGGGCAGAAAGGGCTGTGCAAAGTCCCTTTGTTAGCAAAAAGGGGTATTTATCCCGATTTTTGGGCCACTCAGAAGACAGTTTACCCCCCAATGCCACAGTGGATGGTGGCTAAGTGGCAGCTGGAGATAAAAAACAACCCGTTTGAGAAGTCCTCTTCCTCCCTTTCTGCCAGGAGCTCTGTGAGCATCACAAACTGCCTTCCACCACTGGGGAGAAGAGAGGTTTTATCCCATGGGAGGTGTCTGGGGGCAGGTCCCTGGTTTGGGGACAGCTCTGTGCTGTGACACACCCTGCATGATGGCTTTTGCCTGGTGCTGGAGAGCCATCCATCAGGTGGAAATGGATGGAACAGGGCAGCCAGATTCCTGCTCCTATCCCTCCCCTCCCTGGCAGGAGGCACAGGTCTCATGCAGAATTCATATTTCCACTGTCTGAAGAGCATTATCTACAGGGAGAATTTTTTGGGGAAACTTCTCTGCCCTTCATTTATTTTCTGGGGCAAAGTTTGCCTCCCAAACTGGACGACCACCACAGGTGGAAGAAGGGTGAATTACACAGAGCAGTGCTATGCAAGAGTTGAGGAAAAATGGAGGAAAAAGTCATCAAAGCCAAAGAACACTCCACGGAGTTGACATGGGAGGCTGAAATGAGATAGGCAGCTTGTAATTACTTACATTGGGACGTGGCCAGGACATGGAGGTTAACATCACAGCCTCACAAGGACTGCAGAGGCAGCTGAGGAGCTCTCTGAGCCCAGGAGACACGCAGGGAACTCCCCTGAAACACCCTGGCTTGGGCCATCACGTCCAAATCCTGCAAGCCAAGGCCGGGAGGAGCAGGATCTGTGTTCAGTGACTTGCCAGAACCAAATAAACAAACAGAGGGGCTCCTGCTGCTCAGCCCAGGGCTCTGGGACTCCTGCCACGGAGTTGTCACTCCTCCTGACAGGGAGCATCTGCCTGGGATGGTTCACCTTCAGAAACGAGAGCATGGCAGGGACACAGGAGTGCAAAGGCAAAAGCAGCTGCAGCCCACGAGCATCCCAAGGCACAGCAAAGGGAAGGGAGGGCTTTAAAATCTTCTCCCAGCCAGGAGATAATCAAGATTTTCATTTCTTTAAATAAATTTATTTCAAGAAGCATCTCTGAGCTCGTCCCACCTGCGAGGCCGGCTGGAAGCACAAGGCACTGGGTATCTCCCTGCCAGCATTGGATTTTTATGGCAGCTCTTAATTTGACCCTAACCAGACTCAGAGGCAATAATCCTGGAATGTTTCCCTCCAGAAAGGCCGTACCTCGGGTTTTTCTTGGAACTCGCTTCCATTGAGAGTTTAGAGGCAAAACCTGGATTTTTATTTCCTGCTAAGAGCTCAGGTGTTTGAGCCACAGGCTAAGGTTCCAGCGGTTCACCTCCTCGCTTTGATTTAAGTGGCTGCAGCCTCGCAGGAGGAGGGCACACAAAAAAGCTGAGAAATAAGCAAAGGTGCCAAATGGACCAAGGACATTCCTTCTGCCCATTAAACCCCGTGGAGGGAGAGGGAGAGGAAAAAAAAAAGGGAGGTTTTGGCAGAAGACTCCTTGCACATGTTCAGAGATGCACAGATGAGCTCCCGACCAGTCAAAATAGGAAATACCGCCCTTTAAAGCTGGACGTGGAGAGGTCTGAGGAGCTCTGTGAATCCGTGCCACCGAGCGCTCGGCGGGACGGAAAAACCATTCCTACGGCGAATCCCTGGAGATTTCTGGGAAAATTGGCTCACCCAGTGATTTCTGCTCGATTCTTGAGGTGACTTGGTCTCGACCCTGGCAAGGACTTCAATCTGCTCACTTAATCTGGCTGCAGAAAGCGCCGTGCTGCAAAGGGCGGAGATGCTGTTTAGGTCGTTTAGCTTCACTTTTTCTTCCCCCCCCTCCTTGTTGCAAGCTGAGCCAGCCCTTTTTGCTCACTTGAAAAGCTTCCTCTTCAAAGGCCCTGAGGAGAAAAGTCTTAATTCTTTGCCCCCCCGTGCCCAAGTGACAGATTTTGAAGCCATCTCAAAGATATCTTGTCCAACACAATTACCCTCCACAAATCCTGACCCTGACAGAGCTGAGGCAAAGTGTGATTTTTAACCTCAAGCACTAAAACATGTCAGGAGAGTCGTACTTGCGGCGGAAAAAACCTTGAGGTGGCTGAAATTTATGGAGAAGGGACGTTAAAAAGTTTTAAATTCCAGATGTGTGAAGCTCCGGTCATTTGGTGAACGATCTTGGAATTTTGGGTCGTTTCTCCAGCAGGGGATTTCAGCCTCAGAAATCTACTCAGAATGTGACCCAGCTCTTTAATTGTTGGTAATTTATGCAAATATTTTGTTGCCATCCTAGGATATGGGGCGTTTGCTGCTCCTTAAAAATCATGGAAAGGGGCAAATCAAGGAGTATCCATGTATTTCTACCAGAGAATCCCCTGTAAAATATCATTCAGCTTTTTAATTTATTGAGGAAACGCGGAGATGATGTGTTGCAGAAAAAGCTTTTTTTACATTTGAGCCTCTTTAACCTCTGGGATTTTTAGGCTAAACATGAGGGATAAGGAACTCACTTGGACAATATTGATTTCTGCCTCAATTCCTGCTTCAAATATTTAGCTTGATTCTAGTTCCCAGGAATCTTTGTAGGATGAGAGTCTATCACAGCAGAAATATGTGTTGTAAAGTAAAATTGTCCCATACTGTGGGAAAAGGAAATCAGGGAATTTAGTAAGACAGGAAAGGTTTGTATCTAGGTGGGGTATATTAATAAACTAAAAAGTGTAAAGGAGATTTAGGTAGACAAAAGAAAAAAGTAATTTAAGGGATGATTTTTTTCACCCTTTAATCTTGGGAGCAGAAACATCTTTCTGCTGGGACTTGGGCCATTTTCCAGACCAGTCACGGGAGTAATTTTGGGACAGCCAAGGGCAGCCAGACTTTGTCTTCTTGACTGTCTCTGGCCGTGTCTGTTGCAGAAAACATTTTGCTTTTAGGTGATGCTTTTCCACAGCTGGTTGCTCAGAGCAGCCTGAGCTGGCACAGCCACATCCACCTTCCTTTGCCACCTGGAAATGAGGGAGGTGGGATTTTTCAGAGGAAGCAGGGATGGCAGAAATGCTTTGGGATGAAAACACGTGGACCAAACCAAAACAAAAAGTGAGTCCCTGCTCCCTGCCATTCTCAGCCTGGGAACAGGAATGACAAATTAGAGGCATGAAAAGAAGCGGGAATGTGACAGCGAGGGAGGGGAACGGGGTGCCATGGATGGCTTAATAACAGCCTGTACTGATGGACAAATTGCACCTCTGGACTGTTTGGCTCCTTGTGTCGGCAGGAGGACACTTGGACCCTTGTCAAGGGAAGCTGAAGGATGGCTCCCAGTTGGACCATGCAAATAATCAGCTGGCCCCAGCCTGCAGCACTGGGCCTGGGGCTGGCAGAGCCCTAAAGGCCCTCGGCTCTCTGGGGCCCTATCAGTGGGAAAACCAAAAGGATGTGAGGGAAAGGGTCAGGCGGACTTCAAAGGAGACATGGACTTGGTTTGAAATTTAACCCCTCTGGAGTTTAAATTTCTTCCAGGTCTCCACATGGCCAAGTGGCCCTGTTGGCTCCCAAGCAGCCCCTGGGACTGTCCAGCAGGAGCTGCACACACCCCAGCATCAAATATGGGAGTTCTTGGATTTCTCTTCTTGTTGGTCTTCAATGAGATATCCCAAAATTTGCTTCCATGACCCAAAAGCTGCTCCCGAGGAATATTGCTCTGGGGCTGTGGGAATCTGACCACCACACTGTGGGGTTTCTGTGCAGGCAGCTCCTACTCCAGCAGCTCATTTATATCCGGCATAAGATAAGCTGTCATTATTAAACATCCCGTGACTTTAATAAATAAGGTTTCCTGAAGGAACCTGTGATATTTCAGCAACAAAAAACTGTCTTTCCTCAGGGTCAGGCATGAAATACAGCGTTGACCATGACCTGGTGTAATTCCTCCTGGTGGCTCTTGCTGGATCTTTTGTGCTCCTGATCCTTTAGTGCAGCAGTTGAGGCTGCTCTACCTCCACTTTCTCCTTCTCCAGCCTGTCCCAGGATATTTTGACCCAAAGTGCATTAGGTGCAATATATGAAAAGGGAAGCCACAAGTGGGGAAAATCGTGGTTGCCCTTCCCATTACTGTGGCATTAATTAAGATCCTCGGATGCCTTGGAGAGGCACGGAAGGGAATTCTCCCAGCCTGAGATGAGCAAACCCTGCGTCTGTGGAAACTTGGGAGCAGGAAGCCAACCAAAACTTCAGAGTCTGATTAAAAAGGAAAATAAAAACAAAGAAGGAAAACCAGTGGGTTTTCTTAAATGTGTTTACACAAACACACACACACATGCAATTGCTTCTTTGCAATTGCTAATGAAAACAGGATCCAGAGGCAGAGCTGGGCTTTTTAGTCATAAATCCATGTACAGTAGCCCTGTAATCCATGATTTCGTGCTCGGGGTAAAGGTGGACCAGCACTACCATGAGTCACACACAGTTTAAAATCCTGGGAGAGGCAGCACGAGGGACAAGCGGCAAACCAAAAAATTACATTTAATTCTGATGTTGTTCCTGTGTCTCAAGCCATCAGATTTCTCTCACTTCATAAGTCAGGCACATAATTTTGGGGCTGTAGAGGACTGGACTGTTCAAAAAGGGTTTTTCCCTTCCCTCGTCCTTGTGAATGTGACACCAAAGCGGTTTGGTTCACAAGTGGAAGGAGATTGTCTTTAAAAAGACGGCATTTTGGCAAAGCTACTTTTGAGGCTGTCATCTGATCCGAAGCCTCGGAAAATTGAAAACTTTTGACCTTCTTTCAGTGGAGAACCTCAACTGCAAAGATCAGGAGTTCAACGCAGGGCTCCACGTTTGAATATCTTCCCGACGCTCAGCGCCGTGAAGCACGCAACGCCTTCCGCTGAGCTCAGCCCCAACTGTCAGAGCCATCCAGGGCTGGAATCCCTTCCAGCCTCACCCACTGGGGACCAGCTCCCTTTGATCACCGGGGGTAAATAATCCCGGTGTGTCAGTGCTACAATTAACCCACTGTGTCCAATTCCCAGGTGACACAAATCTCTCCCGGCGCTGCTTCGGCAACTTCACCTCCAGCTCTTTCAACTGTCGACTTAAAGCCTCGGTGCAATCGTGCAGTCAAGGAAAAAAAAAAAGAAAAACAACACAGAGGAGTGAAGTTATTCCTTCCCAAAACTTTTTGCTGTGTTTTATACTTCCCCAATAAGTGAATGGACCTGTATTTTTATTGACCACTACTTTATCGCTGAGGAACATTGGCCAAAAGCCGCCCAGGACCCGGCAGGATTTATCTGATGTCCAGCAGATGATGGATATTTCCTCCCAGGGCGGGTTATTTATTTGTCTGGGGCTGTTGGCACGCAGGAGTTTTCTGACTCTTACAGGTAATTTTGAGAAGCGTGGCTTAGCAGGAATATGAAAGAAAGGAACATAACAGGGCTCGGTGAACACACGCAGCCCAGAGCAAAAGGGGCACCTCCAGCTTTTAAATGCTCGTTGTGTCTTTGGTGGAGGAGGCTGAATGAAATCATTTATATGAACTGCAATATCTGGCCGACTCCACAGATCTCGATAATCAAACGCAAGAGATTTGGAGGGGAGGAGGGAAGGGGGGGTGAGGGAAAGTGTGTATAATTAAAACCTTGTTCTAATCCTGCTTTGATGCTTTTGCCAGGACAGGTTGGACTAGTCAAAAGCCTCAGACATTTTAGGTAGGTTTTTGTTTTGCTTTTTTGATTTGCCTTTTTTTTTTTTTTTTTTTTTTTTTTTTTTTTTTCATTCTGTCAGTGGCTGCAAAGCAGCAAAGTGGTTATTACCCTTATAAGGTATCAAGGTAAATATTTCGGATCCCCCGTGACTTTCAGTCTCTCCCGACTCCGTTTATTTGTTCTTGTCAGTGGACAGTGAAGTTTTGTTTGTGGAAAACCAGTTGGGGCAAAGAGTGACAGCGCTGTGATTTATTTTCTGCCAGCCACCACTTCCCCTGAGCTCCTTCCCCAGCTGGGCCCCGGGCTGGGGCAGGGGACGCTGCCAGCACCTCGGGGACACAGCTGTGGGGTGACCCCGCACAAACCCCGGCAGCTCCAGGGCTTTTCCTTCTCTCTTTTGCCCCAGCTGTCTCAGGGCCCTGCTGCTGACCAGTGCAAAGGAGTGACACCAAATCACCTGGTCCTTGTGGTGCCAGGTTGGATCCAGTTTTTCCAAATAATGGGACGGGACTGCCAGGAGTCGTTCCTCGAGCTTTTATTGCAGCATCAGCCTCAGTGCAGGGTGAGACAATTGAGAGATGGCAACAGCTCACGTCCTGCCAACAGCAGCTGAAATTCTCTGTGTTACAAGGACTTTGAAAAGTTTTCTAACCAACAGCAAATTGTTACAGACTTATCTGTAAGGTTTAAGACAGGTTTATCTGCCCAAATCAATCATTAAAACTACACGTACACCTTATATCTAACAATGGGTGCTTGCTGTATATTTCTTGCTCTTCAGGAACATTTTATACCCTTCAATAAAAAAAGCACAGAGCCTCATTATTAAACTTTTCTATTGTCTTGATTGACATATTTTTCTTGCTAAGCCCTAACTCTACACAGCACAGAAACAAGTTCCAGGGCTGGCGACTTCATCTCTTCCCTGGGCACCCTGTTCCAATGCTTGATGACCCTTTCCATAAAGAATTTTTTCCCCTAATACCCAATCTAAACCTCCTCTGGCACAAACTCAAGGCCATTTCTTCTCATCCTATCAAAAAATGACATCCTCTTGTCCCTGAAAACATGATTTCATGATCCAAAGCTCCGTTGCCGGCTGGAATCTCTTCACCTTGAAGGGACTGGGAGCAGTTGAGGCAGTGAAGGCTCAAAATGGCTCTTTGGAGTGTTATTTTGGAGAGGATGTCCTGAAAGTCTGGAATGGGTGTTGAAAGTGGAGCAGACCCCTCTGCAAAAGCTTTTGTTTAAAACACAGGAGGTGTCTGATGGAACAGACTTAAGGAAATTGGTCTCTTTGGCTTATTAAAAAGATCAAACAGAGGCTTGATTACAACACATTAAGTATTTTCACCAAGGAGAAAATAACATCTATTAAAGGTCTCTTTAATCCAGCCAGGAGAGGACAGCTGAGCTGCAACGGAGGGGAGAAAAAGCCAAATAAATCGAAGCTGGAAATGAAGCATTTCATGTAATTCATGTTCCCTTTGTGGGGAGGAACAAGGTTGGATAACAGTGACAACAAACAAGAGCCAGGGCCAAGGGTGTGTGATGGAAGTGATCTCAGGGAGAGCCTTTCTGGGTGATGTGGTTTGTCAGGGCCAGGGAGTGCGGGGAAAATCGCACTTGGCTCTTCTTTCTTCATAAATTCCTTCTCCTCCTTTCATATTCTCTGATTTCCAGGAAATGTGCTGGTCACTCCATGTCCTCTTGTGTTGCCTGTTCTTCCTTCATCTATTTATTTCGGTTCTTCCTTGGCATAAACAACAAAACCCACAGCAGTAAGACGGGAAGAAGCTTAAGGTTCAAAAATTTTTTCGATTGAAAAACACAAATGAATTACACTTAACAGCACATTCTGAAGGCTGAGATCTATAATTTAGCCTGACATTTTAAGTGTACATCACTTGAATTGCTGCCAGCTTTCCAGAATGATTAGGTGACTTGAAAGAGGCAAATATTTTTTCATATGATTCCACTGAATTGGAGACACTGCTGCTGAAAAGACTTCAATAATCCTGGCTGTATTTATTTCCTGAAGCCTCACTCATCATTGTCAAAACGTTATCAGCTATCCCCAGCTTTCTCTCCAGCCCAGAATATAATTCCAATTATTTTTAAAAAAAAAAGAAAAAAAGAAAAAAAAATCTCTTTCTGGAAATGAATCTTCTGTAGAACTCTTCTCAAAAAAAAACAAGACTTAATCAATTACTAAATGGAATGTATTCATTAAATAGAATGGAGCAGTTGCACTTCAGTAAAACTCCTCTTGTGTGTTGGAGGAGGCTGTGGCTCGGGAATTCAGGATGCTTTCTGGGAAGCTGGGAGCACGTGGTCCGTGGGAATCTGCAGGAACACTGGGATTTGGGGGCACAGGGTGCAAATTCACCACTGAGGATTGCATCAGAAGGAGTGTTGGGGGAGAGCAGCCCACTCCTGATTTCTTCTCCAAATTCCAACTGGAAGTGAAGAATTTGGTGGCAAAAACACCTGAAAATCTCCAGGAAGATGGATCCATCTCCCCTGGCCCCACAGCAGCAGGAGGACTCAGTGCCTACAAAAGCTGCAGTGGGTTTGTTCTCTGCTGTACCCTTCCAGGACCTTGGCCTTTGTCATTTGTCACAGCTGGCAACCAGGCTGTGCTCCCTTGGAAAAAAAAAAAACAAACAAAAAAAAACAGAAAAAGAGCATTTGGTGCCCTGGGAGAAGGAGCCAGCCAAGGAATCTCATCCTCAAGGCTGACCCTTAAGGGAAGTGCTTTAGGCAGAGCCCAAACTCTCTTATTCTGGAAAAAGTGTTTATTTAGTGATTTATGCAGCATAACCACAGGGAGATAAATCCACACCTTTCCATGAGGCTCCTGGGAAGTCAAAGTTTTGTCCTCAACTCCGATGGGACTGATTTTTTTTCCCCTAAAATTATCTGGAGGAGAAGCAAAAGTTCAAGGCATCGGGATGTATTCGGACCTTTAGGATTTTAGTGCTGGGCGAGGGTTTGTAGCTGTTGTTTGATTGTCACCTAAAAGGAGATTGCTGGTGCTGCAGTGCCTTGGATTGTTGAAGCCTGACAGAATTAAGATGCCTTTGAGACAGCCAG
This sequence comes from Sinosuthora webbiana, assembly GCA_013397395.1. Classification (NCBI taxonomy): domain Eukaryota; kingdom Metazoa; phylum Chordata; class Aves; order Passeriformes; family Sylviidae; genus Sinosuthora; species Sinosuthora webbiana. The sequence goes on from VXBN01009100.1 coordinate 222,000, forward strand.
GAAAATCCCAGGTTTGCTGATATCTGCGTGGCATCAAGGTCGGGTTTCCACATCTCACGTGCTGAACTCTCAGTGACTTTGTGCGCCGTGTCCTCCTGCAGCTGAACTTCCCCTGCCTGCCATGGGAAAAGGTGGGGAAGGAGTCAGAGGCACCGAGGCCTCCAGTGAGCACGTTTATACCTCAGGGGGGGTTTAAGGAGTTCGTGCCTGTTTTTATAAAAAGAGTTTTTCAACCTGCTTTGAACTTCCTTCAAACGATAAAGCTCCCTCTTCAGCAGCTCGGTTTGATGGAGAGGTTTACTGTATTTCCATTCTCCTGCTGCAGATTGGTAGTGAAGCCAAGTTCAGTGTCAAAGGGAAGGTCCATTTAGGAGGATTAAAGGTTTAGTATCATTCATCCCACCTGGATTGCTTTGCAGGTTAGTCCTCCATGGGCCACAGCTTCATACAAGCAGGGTCCATTTTTATTAAAACGTGCCAACGACAAAATTAATTTTGCTGAAGTTAAAGTCTCTAAACACAACTTGGAGAGTTTAACTCCTCAGCATTGTTGCCCATCACCTGCCTTTGAAGGGCAGCTCATTCCTGGTGGTGCTGGGTTTGGGTCTGGCCCCCGTGAGGATCACGATCCTCCTCCACTGACACCAGAGACACGGCCAAGGCTTCAGCTCCTCCTGGTAAAAGATGAAAATTAAAGAATGCACGTGCTCATTTTTAATCCTGTGAGCTCTTCACCAGTGCAGATTCTGGAGTGCTTCACATTAAATAGGTGAGTAAGGTTTTTTGGGAGAGAAGGTCGGCAGCAAAGAACAACTCTCCAACTCTGCTCCCAGATTTCCTCCTTGAGGAATCCGTCCACTTGCTGTTTGCTTTCTGTGCTTTCCCTCCCAACGGTTTGCACTAGAAATGACCCATTTTATGGGCTGCCATTTTCCACTTTGAGCCCTTTAATCCCACACATAATGCTGGATGAGGAATTTTCAGCTCTCAGAAACCTCTGCAACAGCAGCACTGCGAGTGTAGCCTTTCAAAAACCTCCCTTGCCTGCTCGGTGCTGAAGGAAATAAGTAAAACAAGCCTGAAATTGGGTTTGATAATTTTTTGACAAGTTTTAACTAAGCACAGTGACAGGGAGCCCTGCAAGAGAAATTTTAGAAGCCCAGGAACCGAGGCATAATAAGCTGTCAGAGAAAAGATCAAGTAGCATTCCCCAATCCATCTACCCAACGTCAACGTTCCAGCTCACAGTAGACGGTGTTAGCCAGATTCTTGCCCTTTTTTTTTTTTTTTTTTTTATCTATGAAAAGCTACATTTATCAAAATAAGCAAAAAAATGCGAGGTATGGAATGCAGTTCATTGGAGGGCAGGGCTTTATTGGTTGATTGGTAAATTGAAACACATGGCAAAGTGCTACATGTAGGAACACACTGCTGACTGTATTACTCCTTTTTTTTTTTTTTTATTGGGTAATCTCTAATCAGAACCAGCTGGTAATAAAGGACGGAGTTCATGGGAACCCACCCTTTGTCGAAAGCGGAGTCGGTGTCAATACCAGAAACACATGAGCACAAAGAAAACAGATGTAATTGGCTTCTGGAGGTCGGGTTATGTAAAGACCCCGGTGAGCAGAGGTGAGGCTTTGGCTGCAGAGAGTGACAGGCTAAAATAGCCATTATTTCTGTGTCTGGGGGTCCGGGGAGGGGGTGGCAGCCACGGGGACATGGCTTGAGTGGGAAACTGGGGCTTCGTGGTCCCCAGAAATCAGGGTGATCCACCCGAAACAGGCACTTAGTAATTCAGGGAGCAATTCATCTTTAGGGAAGGGAGGCTGCAGCTTTGTCTGCACTCACAGGCAAAAACCTGCTCTGAGAATTAATAGTATTAATTAACTTCTGGTAGCGAAATCGTAGAATCACAGAATGGTTTGGGTTGGAAACCCAACAATAAACTCATCTCCTTCCACCCTCTGGGGTGGACACCTTCGACTATCCCAGGGTTCTCCAAGGGTCATCCAACCTTACCCTGAATACTTTAAAAAAATTATATCAGTGAAACCCACACTCACCCACAGCTATTTATGATGTTCTGGAGGAACAGGCTCCAGGTTTCAGGTTAAACAGATGTTTTGATAGTCTCTGGCACAATAAATAGCATCTATTTCTTCATTCAGAACATAAAATCATATCCTTAAACTAATTATAAAGAAAGCATGGAGGAGATTCTCCCTTTTCTTTCTCTGAGGTCAACAGCACAGTTTACATAAAAAAATAATATAGGTTAGGAAATTAAAGAATCAAAATGAAAATATCCTGGGTGTCATCAACACAGATTTTAATGGGGCATTGAAACCAGGCTTTAACTCCTTTGCATGGAAAGAATGAAGAACCTCAAGGGAAGGGATCTGCTCCTTCGTTTGGATTTCTCCATTCTTCCTATAGCAAAACGCAAAAGATTTGTATGAACAATGTGGGCAAGAAGTGAATTTTCAGATAAACCCTTATTTCAGCATCATTAGCCAAAAAATACCTCGGCCTGAGGATTTCCTGGGAGGAATTCAGCAAAACCCAAGAGTTGTCTGTGACAACTCAAAACCCAAGAGTTGTATGTGACATTTGAGCAGTCCTGTGGTGGCAGCTCTGCCCCATGGCTGGCTCCATGTAACCCTCAAATCAGGGCTCTGTTGTGAATATTTGAGGCTTGGAGTTCAAACTTCATTTTCTTCAAACGTTCTCGAGTCAAACACACTCTTTCCTGCCTGCAGGATTCCTCACTGGAATACCACTTGCAAAAAAAAAAATCCAGGAGAGGCCCAGGTGAAATCCAGCTCTGGTCAGCAATCCTGGCCTCCATCTGCATCAGAAAAGATGCAATAATGTTCTTATTTTTGGTTTAATTTAATGTCTGAAAAAAACAGGTTCTCCAAAAACATTTCATGGAACAAAGAACCACGTCAGACTGGAAAAAGCCCATCTCAACCTCCTGAGACCTTCCCACCCAGCAGAGGAAAGAGGAGCTGGGTTGCTCCAAGCATTTTGAGATGAGGTCTCTCCAAGGTGTACCAAGTGAGTAAGGTACAGAGAAGGTTCCTGGGCAAAGCATGGCCAAAAAAATGGGAAGGAATTTTTTGAATTATTTGCTCTAGGCCTCTCTGCTGCCATATTTTTGTAACACCTGGAACGAGGGGCAGATATTCTATAAACTGTATTTGAAAGGTTTTCATTCTCGCAGCAAGGACATAAAGGGAGATTTTTAAATTTTTTTTTTAAAACTATTTGCTGCTGTTATTTTAAAGTCAGCTTAATGCCTTAATGCCTTTCAAGAAGCAGCGGTTCCCAAAAAAATAAAAGGGCTGGGAAAGAATTATTAACACAAAATTCAATAACATCCCCCTGGTTTCTCCGAGGTATTGCCTGAGTGACTGCAGCGTTTACAAAAGGGATCCTAATCTGAAATGAATTTGCAGCTAATTCAACCTGTAGGCTAGTGACTCTGGGATTTCCTAGATAATACAATCCAGACAGTAATGTTGATGGATGTTAAAGACTCGCCTGTGTAACTGTTGTAAAGCTCTGTCATAAGAACAAATGAGGCATTATTGCTTTAACAAAAGTAATCCCAGTGCTCCAGTAAATTCTGCTCTCCTTCAATATCCCCATTATTAGTTACAGTGACTTAGTGATGTGTCTTCCCTCAAGGACACAACAAACGCTTCACTCCGGGATTGTCAGGGCAAAAAAAAATAACTTCACTCCAGGATTTTCAGTCCCCGAAAGTAACTTTTTTAAACAAACAAACAAAAAAAAAAATCATTAATACAGAGTAAATCCAATGTCACAGCTTTTCTTGTCTACATGGATGTGCTGGAAGAAACGTGGCCAGCGAGGAACGACTGGTGCCAGGGTCAGGGGGGTGGCAAAAGCAGATGGTGATTTTTCATTTCTCCCGATTTTGCTCCTGACTCAGCCCTGTGAGGCAGGTCAGGAGGGCTGGGAGGGGAAAAAAAAAACCAGCCTCAAACAGCTAAAGGAATATTTTGTGTTTGGAGGAGGCTGAGTAAAAATGGTTTAGTGGTTGCATATTTTCCTAAAGGCTTCTATTGAAGCCACAGATATTTGGCTAACCTGGAGTAGACTCTTTACTACTTTCACCCCAGAACTAATGTGTTTTATGGGTTTTGATTCCTGGACCAAGCCTCGCTTCCAACATCCAGGTTTCCACCCTTCTCTTTGCTCTCCACTGAAATGCTCAGCCTGTCTTTTTCTCTCCTAGGCAGCCACACTCTCAGGCACAACCAGATATTTCACCCCGTGCCCATAATCTATTTTTTTTATGCAGTGCTTTAGTCATCCTCTCACATATTTTATCATTTACTCATCTTTTGCAGAGAGGAGCCCTTCAGAAAAAAAAAAAAAATAAAAAAAATTGGTGCCAAGCCAAAATAACTCTTGCCTTTGGTGGCAGGGAAATATTGACCAATGGTGGGGAAAAAAAAATGATAAATTCGCACACATTTTACCTGTCAATTCCTGCTGTGGTGTTACTGTTAAAACTCTGCTTGTAACGTCTGAGAACCTCATGTGCTGATAACTCCAGCATTAAAAATGCCATTTTTCATGTCTGGAGGTCTTTCTGTCCCTGATGCTTTCCAGGTTTCCTTCTTTCCTTCCCAGCAAATAGCTGATAGACTCGAGATTTCTGAGCAGCTCCTTCAACCTCGGGGGCTTTTTGTTCACTTCTGCTTTTCCTAATGTGACCACTTTAGATCCAGAGCATTAAAAGGGGATAATCCAACCCCATTTTTCCAGGGGAGAATTCTCCTGCTATCAGCCACTTACCATGGGGATTGCTGGTGGGGCTTTGCAGCTTTAATCCAGGCCTGGGCCAGGTTCTGGTTTGTGATGTGAACAACCACCCTGGTGCTCTGCTGGTGCTCAGCAGATCCAGCTGGGGCCACAGCTGGACCTTAAGCAGTTCTGCACGTGTCAGGCTGCAGCGAGAGCCAGCAGTCAGTGGTGGGACCAGTTCCCCTCCCTGCAGCAGGGATTGCTTGGCTGAGCAACGGGAACGTGGCCTGCACTGTGAGCAAGGCTGGGCCTCAGAAAATAATGATAATAATAATAACAATAATAATAAGGATGATGATGAAGTTGGACTACCCAGGAAAAATCACACTTATTAGGAGTTTGCCTCAAACCTGCCTCGGAGACAAAGGTTAATGAGGAGAGGACAGGGAGGGGACGGGCACCTGATGGTCCATGATTAATTTGACAAATGTCTCTCTGGCTGCTGCCCAGTTCCTTGTGGAGATACAGCTCTTGGATGCGTTCACAATGACCTACTTTTCACTGCTGGCCAGCGTTTTGCTGCTTCGTTGTTATTGTTGGACTTTGCCGCTGCTTTTGGTTCCGTTGCACATGAGCTGAGTGGCCTTGTTGTGCTCAGCACAGGACTCCTCTGAGCACTCTCGTGCTCACGGTGACAGCAAAGCTCTGCAACCCAGAGGATCTGTCCTCTGAAGCTCTCAAAAAGGTTTAAAAACTCTGGGGTTTGTTATTTTCCCAGTGCTGTGCCTGGTGCAGGGCTCCCAGGATTTCCTCTGACACCTGTCTGCTCCCAGTGCAGGACAGGGAGGGGTTTGATGTTCATCATCACCAAGACAAGGCAGAAGGTGAAAGATGATGGTAGTGATGCCTTGGGAAGGCTGAGCTGGAGCAGAGACTGGACAGAGCCAGAGAATAAAGTGGATATTTATTGAAAGGCCTTTAGGATACACCTTGGGCAGGACAAGAGCCTGGCCAGGGCTGCACCCAAGGTGGACCCAAAATGGTCACAAAATGGACAAATGGTCACCAGGTCTCACGCTGTTATAAGTTTTGGTCCATTTGCATATTGGGGTTTAATTGTCCAGGTTATGAAGTCCCATCCTTCTTGTTCCTCCCTTCAGCCCACCCTTGTTTGTGCTTTTGGGCCTGAAAACTTGTACCAGTTGTCCTTGGTATCCAGCAAAGAATTTATTTTGTCACCCTGCTGTGTGCAGAGCTGAGTGACACTGATTGTGAGGCTCAGAACTGCACCCCTGGGCAGCACAGAGTCTGAAATACATGAAAGCTCAAACTTAAGGCATCAATACCCCATGAAAGACCCCAAGGAACCTGCCTGGGCGTGTGCTTTAATGAATGACTGATACTCTCGCCACAAGCTTGGGCTCCTCTTTTTCCCCATCCCTGGAAGTGTCCAAGGCCAGGTTGGATGGGGCTTGGAGCAACCTGGGAGAGTGGGAGGTGTCCCTGCCAATTTTTTGTATCCTGGGGTTTGATGAGTGCTGAAAGTAGGTTCAAGGTTTGTCTGTACAGCTAAACATGACCCCAAACACTTATCAAACAGATAATGGGATGGCTTGGAGTGAGCTAGCAAGGAGCAGAGTGTTCATTTAAGATGCTACAGACAAATCTGTGAAGCCAGAAGAAGCTTCAGGTAACAAAAGCATTAAAGGAACATGTTGAAATTGCAAAAAAGTCCCCCAGAGCTGATAAACAGAAAAAAAAATATATTAATGCTGATTTTCCTACTGGACGTGCCAATTCTGATTTTTTAGGGGGAATAGGTCATCGTTTCTCGCCTGTTAAATGCAAACATGAAGGAAAGGCAGAGGTCTGTGGATGTCTCTTTATTAGCCCAGCAGTGCTGATGGCTATTTAGTCATGTTTGAAACTAAAATATTATTTTCTTCAAAAGCTGCTTTTGCCAAATGCAAAGTGAGCTGACATCTGCGCTTGGCTGGAGCTGGGGGTCACATATGAAGTGGTGCCTAAACTGAACAAATATTTCCAATAGAGAGAAAAAAAAAAAAAAAAAAAGAAAGGAAAAGAAACGAAAATCATTAACCTTTTGTCATTAGCATGAGCTGTTCTTTGAGCTGCTCAGCAGTTTGAATTAGTGCACCTGCCAAAATAAGCACCAAGTGTTGTTACCCTCTTAGGGACAGCCCTGTTCCATAAATCACAGCCTTTCAATGACAGCTAAATGTGGTTTATATCATATAGAGAGCCTGTGTTTATGAATGTGAGATAAAAGGGGTTTAAGCAGTGCAAACACTGAGACTACTGTGTGCAGCCTGTCTCCCTTTCACAATTCTTCTCCTTCTCCTTTCCTGGCATTTCTTCTGCCCCTGCGCACGGCTCCCTCCCGGTTCTCTGCCAGTTGTGTCCACAGTTGGTTTTCCTCCCAGTCCTTCCTGTCCTGATGTGCAGAACCAACTGCAAAATCCCTGCGAGTGTCCAGCTGGAAGGAAAGGGCATTTTGAGAAATCAGTTATATTTGTTTGTGGTTTATGGCCAGCTAAAGAGACAAACATGTGGCCTAATTCATGCAAAAAACCATGTATTTTTGCAGAGTTAATTCCTGTACTATTCACAGCTTGCAGAAGTCCGGCATCAGGATAAATTCCCCCCATTTTCAGGGCTTGAGCTCTTATTTCTTCACTCCTTGTCCACAGACAGCATTTCTGTGGTGCTTCAGTATCACAAGGGAAATGGCAAAAAAAGAGAGATGCACTTCTGAGTGATGACTTTTCTGAAAAGAAAACAAATGTAACCGTCCAGTTACTGAATACACAAGTTTCCCAATTGCATGAAAAGTCTGCCACCTCCCAGGCTGACGAAATGTAGATTCCTGATGTTCTGAATGTGTCCAAACACCCTGGCATGTCTCAGGTGCCTGGTTTTCCCCCAGCTATTTCAAAGCATCTTATAAATAGAGCATGTTACAAGAGCCATATAACCTGAAAAACATACAAGCTGAAAAGCTGCAGGAAGGTAGATTTAAATGCAATATTCAGAAGGAATTCTTCAATGTGAGGGTGGGCAGGCCCTGGCACAGGGTGCCCAAAGCAGCTGTGGCTGCCCCTGGATCCCTGCAAGTGTCCAAGGTCAGGTTGGACGGGGCTTGGAGCGGACTGGGACAGTGGAAGTTGTCCCTGCCCATGGCAGGGGAGGGATGGGATGAGATTTAAGGTCCTTCCAACCCAAACCATTCCATGATTCTATGAAATTATTGTTCAAACCATCACCAGCCACTCTCAGCTAAGGTAGTGACAACAAATCCTAAAAAGAAAACAAAAGGTCTGTGGGTTATCCAGGCGACTCCTGGTCCAGAGCAACCACTGACTCATTATTTATCAAGAGTCTCCATGTAAATAGATGAGAGCACTGTAATTTTCACTTGTACCCCAGCGCTATATTCTAAAGGCTGTAATTTATCCTGACTGATTTTAAATCCCTTGGACAAGGACCACGAGAACTCGCACAGAGAAACCACTTGCTGGCCATGGCAGGAAACAATCTTCATGCATGTCTCCCTGAACTCACTCCAGAGCAATATATTGAGCTGAAATGGTGGAATTATTCATTTTTACTGCAGTAAAGGTGGATGGAGAGGAAAAAAAAAAAAATCAGATAGGAGGCAGAGATGAAATTAACATTAAAGACCAGTAGAAGAGTGGGGATAAAATATAGAAGAGGTGCCTTTCTCCGTTAGAGGTTTAGAGTGTGAATCTGGTTAAATCCCAGGCCAGGAAATCCCATCCTCGTGGAGTTTTGCCATTGGAATCAGGGAAGTTCAGCTGCATCTCTCATTAGCACAGCCCTGACTTTGGGATGCTCCGGTGGTGAGGATTCCAGAGGGATTCCACACCTAGGCTGGAAGGACACCATCCTCCAGGAGGGCAGGAACGCAGCCAGAAGAATTTAACCAGCTACAGTTTAACGTGCTCCTTTCAGGTGGAGTAAAATAAATTATGGCAAGGTGGGGGGAAGCCTCTTCTCCTGGGAAACCCGAGATGGGACAAAGGGAAAAGGCCTCAAGGTGCACCAGGGGAAGTTCAAGTTGGATATTAGGAAAAATTTCTTTGTTTAGTGTTTAAGCACTGGAACAGGCTCTCCAGGGAAATGGTGGAGTCACCATCCCTGGAAGTGTTGAAACAAGAAAATGGTGCGCTTCGTGATATAATTTACTGGGCATGGTGGTATTTTCACAAAGGTTGGACTTGTCACTGTTGGAGATCTTTTCCAGTGCTTCTCTTGATGGTTTTGGAGGTCTTTTTCCAGCTTTAATTATTCAGTGATTCTGTGAGCTGGTGTGAAAATCCACAGGGATGTCATAGGGACAACAGGTTTCCCCTTCATTGCTGGGAATCACAGGCACTGCTGAATGCCATCCTTCTCCTGGGAAATGTGTCAGGAGCACAGTGCCTTCAGGAAAATGGGCCCAAATTCTGATTCCTACCAGAAATCTGCCACCCAGCCGAGCTGTCTCAACAGCAGTGGCTTTTCTACACCTTGCAGTTGTCCCTGATTTCGTCTCACGGGCTCGGTGTTTCCGTGTGGCTTGGGAAAGTCGTGATCCAGCCCTGCCACAGGAGATCTGCATCCCATTGGGAAGCAAGGAAGTGCCTGAGCCCTCCTAGGGGAACTCTTTGCCACCTCAGCTGTTAATTCCTAGAAACTCTATTGTCGGGACCGTCCTGAGAGCTCTGTGGATCTTGGAGAGGCTCAGAGCCCTTTTCTGCTGCAGCCCCTTGGAACAGGCTCCGTGTTCCTGCAATCTCCATTACAACACAATAACAGGAAACGTTTCGGTGGCCTCTGCAGTACTTGGCATATAATTTCACTTTAATGCTCATATTGTTCGAGCATTAATAAAACTGGGAACTGTGATATAATTAAATCCATTCTTCCCCGCAGAGAAGCGACTGTCTGAGTTAGTGGCGAGAGCAGCAGACTCACAAGTCGCCTGGAGAGGAGGGAGCGTTCCCTTGCCAAGGCACAGCAGACACGTGCTTGGGTTTACATCCCTCCGAAGGAAAAGAGCTCCAGTTGAGAGCTGGAGACCTCTGGCACCTCAGGATCCAGAGCTGCCAGAGTTTATTGCTTGAGCTCAAAGATTACCCCGTTAGGCCCGAGGATAAACCGTCCTCACTCCGCGCAGGCCGAGCCCCTCGTGGGGTGAGGGACTGAACATCTGACAGTGCCACGGCTCATCTGAGCCAGCTGGGCTAAAACCTGAAATGGGAATTTCCACTGGAGGGGCAGGACTGGGGAGGTGGCAGCCTGGGATTCTCTGTGCAGCACTGGACTGGGCATTCTGAGGCTCGTGGCCTCCACCTGCACCAGGGATGTTCTCACCTGCAGCTGCTCCAGGTGTGCACGCACATTCCAGGCTCCCATCCAGCCTCCAGCTAAGCTCATTCTTTTTCCTTTCCCTTTTCTTTAAAAAAAAAACCCTCAAATTTTCCCCCTCTCTTCCATACAAGGAAAATACAAATTCTGGATCCAGTATCAGTTTAAATAGATTTACACCAAGAGATGTCGCACTGATCACAACCTCCTCCGTTGACTTTTTGGTGGATTTGGGGTTTCATGCTGAAATTCTGGTGAAAAAACGACACAGATTAATTCAAGTTTATTGTTGATTTCTCCTCCCTGGGATTTCAGGATGCAGCCATCTCACATGATGTCATCCCAAACCTTTCCTTAGAGTGCCAACATCTGCCTTGGTCAGCTGCTGATCCAGTCAGGAGCTAAATTAATTTCTGGTTTAAGCAGGGCAGATATTTTAGATCATCATGGATGAGGAGCTGGAATTTTTTTTTTGGTGGCAGTTAGAAACCTGGAGAACAGCACAGAGTGTATTTTCAAAAAGTTGGAGAGACCAAAAATAGAGAAGTTTGTCCTGCTCTTGACAGGGATTCCAAGAGGAATCCGGGCGTTCCTCCCGCCTCGGCTGCGAACTGCGTGCGGCGCGAGGTTACAGGATTGGAGGTGGGGGGAAAGATCAGAGGTTGAGGAGCTCGGATTTCTCCTCGACACGACCTCACCTCGGTGGCAACTGGGTTCTCATGATGTGCTGCTGTGTTCTCACAAGGAGGAGCCTCCCCCGGCCACAGAAGGATGTCTGAGCCCGGCGGCGCCTTTGAAAGGTCCCCCTGCCTGGCAGTTACAAGATACTGTACTTAAAATGTCAAATCGGGCAATCTGCTCTGAAAGGAAAATTACCTACAGCAATCACGGCCCTCGGTTCCCCCGGCTCTCTCTCCTGGAGCGCAGGCAAAATGATGAAAATGGTTTTGGCCACCCAGAGCCTTAACGCTGGAGTGCCAGGTCAAGGAAAGCCCCAGCAATTAGCCTGCTGTGCTAATGACATGCCTGTTTGATATAGGAGCTGAATAGCACCCTGATTGCCCATAATATGATTATGCACATTTTGGGTTGCTTAAAAAAAAAAAAAAAAAAAAGAAAAAAAAAAATGATGCCTTGGAAAAATAGAATCTCATTTTCTCTGGTATTTCTGAAGGGCCTCTGTTTCCTGAAAAGCCAAGGGCAGCTTTCAGCTCCTTAGGTTTCCACGAGTACGTTATTAGATTCACTCCCTGACCTGCCTTTAATGAGGAGAAGATGTCATGGTCGGGAAAGATATTAAAATACAGTAGCATGAAAAGCTTGTCCCATCACAAAGCTGTCATAATTCAAGGGGTCTGTTTCTCTTCATGCATCACTAGAAAGAAAAAAATAAAGGAGGTGAAAGGAGATTGCTCCAGGTTGGATATCCCTGACAATCCAGTTACTGAATATACAAGTTAAATTCTGGTGATCAGAAAACATTCTCTTTCCTCTCCCTTTTTTCTTTTTTCTTTTAAAAGTCAAATTTTGAGCTGATCTGCCATTTCTGAAAAGTTCAAACACATTTTCATTTTGTTTTTGTCTTCCTTCTGGTTGGGAATAAAATGGGTGGTGTTGAATAGGGCAGCAGCAGGATTAGGCTGAAACTGTCTGGATGTTCAACACCCTAAGGAAAATCCCTGCAGGGTCACCAATCTGCCATGCTGGGGAATGGGATTTATCACCAAATGAAACAAAAATAAACAAGGAAAAAAAAAGTTTATTCCCATGGACACACAACCAAAACACATCAAGGGAAAAAAAATTGTTACTGGGAGGATGTGTCCAAAAGACACCCAAACACTTGTGGCCAGAAGTTTGCTTATTGGTGATAAATTGAATTAATGTCCCAGGTAGAGCAGCCCAAAACTCTGAGCACAAACATCCCGAGATATCCAACACTTCTGCAGGACGTGGGGACAGAGAAAGCGGTGACACAGCCAAGGCTGGAGCGGCACAAATGTGAGACGAAAAAGAAAGTGGAAAAAGAATATCCCAGACCTAATTCAATATTTGGATCGGGAGGAGGTCAGGCTACTTTTAATGCGGAGGTGTTTGAATATCCCAGCCTGTGGGACCAGCCTGAGGCAGAGCTTGAAGAATTCGGGACAAAAACCCAAAACCAAACGAGGGTGACCTGCACCCAGTGCCCACTCTGGGAACACCTCGGGGGTCTCCAGCCTGGGGCGTTCCAGATTTTTTCCCGTTTTTTCCCCATTCTGTCCCTGACAATCTAATCTCAGGCAGGACTATTTATTGACATTAAAAAAATTTTAAAAAATAAAAGCAAATGCCCTCTTTGGAAAGAGGAAGGGGAAATCTCGAGGTGATTCATGCCGTGGGCCGGGGGACAATGGATGCTTGTGTCTCAGGAACGCTCCAGCGGGATTTCAAAGGAGACTTTTTGGATCCCCAAGGAGAGGAGTGGGAGCTTGGGAAAGCTCCTGACTGTCTTCATGCATATTCAGGATTTCTCTTTGTTTTCTGATGGAGGGATAGGCTCGCTCCTTAGGCTTGTGAATGGTCCCTTGACACCAGACCTGGAGAATTTTTTTTTTAAAATTAGGCAAGCTTTGAGTGACTTGAATTTGGACCCAGTTCTGACAGGCTAGCCTTGGTTTAAAAGGGGGTTTAACCTAAAAAGAAGTGGAAACCTTATATAAATTTCCTTCTGCTCCTTGAAAGTTTTTTTTTCATCCAAAACCTTTTCTTTCCTTCCATTTCTCCCTTCATTTCTGCTGCTCTGGGGGATTACCAAGAGAGTTTGTCAGAAGGAGGGGGAAGAAAACTTTTTTTAAAGCATTTTGCGCTGGGCTTAGAGCAGATATTGAGATGTTTGGGTTATCTTTGTACCTTTGTACCTTTGTACCTTTGTACCATGACTGCTGCTGCACCCCTGCTTTCCCTGGGATTTTGGGATGCTGTGCCAGCTCCGTGGGATGAGAGTTTGTGCCTCTGCCCCAGCTCTGGATAAAACCATTCCCTCATCTCCCCTCCAGCCCAGCAAGGTCCCACCACTCCATCAGCACCAAATCGCCAGAAAAGGCTTCCCAAACCACCCCAGCACTGAGGGAAGACCAAAACAGAGGCAAAAGGAGGATCAGTCAAACCTCAAGATGAACTTTAACAAGGAGAATGAGCAGGAAAAGTTAATCAGAACCACACCAGGTCCTTGGCATTGCTGATCTTCTCTGTGGCGAGGCGCAGAAATGACCAGAAACTGCTTTTCTCTGTTTTTTTATAAGGCTTTGTGCTAAAACATGGTCACTCTTAATCAGAAGAGACATCTGCTGCTCTCTAATTTTACAACCATGACATTTCAAATGTTGTTTTCCCGGTTTTTAATACTGTGGAGGGAAAAGAAACACATGATTAAGATGTAGAAATACAATTAATTCACACTTGCATCAGTTCTCTGTTCTCACTACTTGAAACAGCTTTAAATATTTACTGAATTTCACATATTACACTTTCCTAACCTATTCACACAAATGGACAATATAAATATATATATATATATACACATGATTTTACTATTCCCATTTCCCTCCTTTAAACCTGCAGTCCATCATTAGAAGGATAAATTGAAATTCAGGCTGGCAAAACTGAACTGAAAAGCCTCAGCTACAATTTGTCTAAAGCAACATGTTTTATAATTATTTTGTCCTTCCCTACTAATGACTTTCTGACTCTTTCCATCCCCTTTGGGTACCCGAGGGATATCCAGCATTATCTGTGCACATCAATAATTTTTATGGGACATGTGTTTTCACTTTGTAGCAGACTTTTTTCATTGCTTAAAAAGTAGCAAATAAAGCTCTAATAAAAATTGATGCTTGTGTCCCTTCAACACCAGGTATAGGTTTTCCAGCCAGCCATAGGATTTCATGTTGCAATCCAGATTGCTGCTGTTCCTGGTTCTCCATGCAGCCAGGAAAATAAAATCAGGCTGTTGAGGCTTTGGAAGGGAAAAGCAAATCAGCCAACAAATATTTGGAGAAGAGTAATTTGGGGAATATTAGATAAACGTTCTTTCCTTGCTTTAGCACAGGAAAATTATCTCTACTTCCAGGTTTTTTTTTTTTAATATCCCTAATATTATTTCTGCATCTTCTGGGTCTCTGGTTTTTTGCTGACTCATCTGCCATTTGAGACTTTCCCTATGCCTCTAACTCACACATCCTTTATTCTCTTGGAATCTATTTTGGAGCCCTCAGCTCGCCCCGTGGGATTCATTTGGATTTTTTAAAAACACTCAGGCTCACATGAAACCTCTTAGTCAATATTTAATTTAGACTCTCAGATGCAGAGACCCTCAAACCGTCCTGATTTCCAAATGAAGGGGGAAGTGTGGACACGGAAAAGGTTTTGCTGCTGCATGGAGCCAGGAGGCTCTGCCTTGCAGGAAAAAGTGCAAGGCAACACATCTCTGGATTCCTCCAGCTTTCATTGTCACTCTTATCAATCCCAAAACCTGCAAAATCTGCCAGCTAAAGCTGGGACACCTCAGCCATCCCCCTGCATTGCTCTGCAGGATGCAACCTGTGACTTGTCCCGCTGCTTTATCCTTCCTGAAGCCATAAATCCCCCCCAAAACGTCCCCAAATCCAGAGCCGCTTCTCTAGCAGAGCAAAAATTTAAATCAATGCCATACTGGGATGAAATCAATCCCACACTGGGATTTAAATCAATCCCTGGGCTGGGATTGATTTGCAGAATGAGGGGTATCAGATGGCACGAGCCACTCCAGTGTCCATGGGGTGCCCTGCAGCTGGATTAGGAGGCCGAGGATCTCTGGGATGTCCAGGGAATATCTCCTCCCTCCCTGGGCCAAAATCTCCCAGCATTTGCACCCCAGGAGTCTTTGTGATCTCCAAAGGGTCCTACACCACTCACAGCCCCTAAGGAAAGGGCTCCTCGTGCATTTGGACCCTGTCTCCCCGTTTTCCTCAGAGGTATTCAGGGTTTGGGGATGGCTTTTGGGATGGTTTTGGGGGATGTTCTGCAGCTGCTGATCGCTGTGGGTTTTCCCCATGTGTCTGACAACTTTTGGCTCGCCTGAAACTGTTCGGTTGGAGGTTATTTAGGCTCATGTCTCCGTGCCTGTGTTGGAGGGAAATGAATTCCTGTTTAATGTGAGGGACACACCTAAAGCTCCGCTCGGTGCCCAGCAGACACTCCCTGGGGAGCTTTGATCCCCACCACGCTCTGTCCCTCCAGTTCTCTCACCTTTTAATCCCATCCATCCCCATAAAACCACCAGCCCGAGCTGCCGCCCCAGCCAGGGCTCTGACAGAGCTGGAAGTCGTAACGGAGACACAGATCAACACCTCCTGATCTACTCCCGATCTGCTCCAGGGGTTCTGGCAGCAGGGGAAGGTCCAGGAGGGGCAGGACGTTGCGGCAATACCTGTCTGCCCTGCTGGAACAGCAGAGTCGTGGCCCTGCAGGAGCGTGCAGCTCGCCCTAAAGGCCTGGAGTAAACTCATTTACCACCGGGGCTCCCCTTCATCTCAACTTAGCAGCTTTTTATGGATTTGTGTTGGAGCCGAGTTCAAGTGCTCCAAAAGCAGTGATGTCCTGCCAGTGATTTAACTGGAACCTCAGACAAAAATGTTGCCTTCGCTCTCAGCTCCAGCCTCTGGACCAGGGGTGTGCTTCTTTTTAACAGAAACACCTTTTTCCACCCCCTCACTCCCCTCAAAATATCCCCGGAGAGAAAGCAGACAAACCTGCTGTGAGTACTTTACATTTAATGCTCCGTGGTTTTTTTTGCAAGCCCGGGACAGTGAGATGTGCAGGATTCACTCCGGGCAGGACCTGGCACCATGGAAATTTTGCAGCTCTTCAAAATGGGACCAAGAAATTCACACCAAAGGCCGCACTTACTGGAAACCAGTCCCCGAGGGGCAGAATCCTGGTGGCTCCTGCTGGGTTTTTACAAGCCAGGTGTGCTGGCAAGAACCCTGCAGCGCTCCTGTGAGGCAGGTAGCCTGACAGCTTCTCTCCATCACACCTTTGCAGGTTCATGGAGCGTCTCCAAACCCGAGGAATTTGGCTCCAGCCATCCTGGTCCTCTCTGGTGCTTTCAGACTTTGAATAGGGCACGGAACATCCTGCCTTGTCCCTCATTCCCTGCTCCTCTGAACTGGGACAGCAGGAAAAGGATCAGGTGCTGCTGGTGACAGGAGTCAGAAGAGTGATTTGTGTGGTCAGAGCAGAAAAAGGGTTCCTGAGTGATTACAAAAGACATCACTTCTCGGGAAACAGAGGTGAAACAAAAGTGTGCAAAGAGGCAAAGCCCAAAGCAAAACATGACCAGAAGGTCTGGGATGGGGATAAAGAGCTGGAGGCAGCAAGGAGCAGGAATGACCCCCACACCTCCCTCCATCCCAGCCCCATCCTGGCTCATCAACCCCTCATGTCCTGCCATGGGAGGTGCTGAGCCCCCCCAGCACACCAGAACACCCAGCAATAACTCAGCACCATAAAACATGCCCACTTTGGGGTTTTTTTTCCTATTGCCTAAGCATAAAAAACCCTTTAAAAATAATAAAAAACCCCCCACCACCATTTAGGGGTTTATGCTCTTTCCACTCCCTCCTAACAAAGAGCTGTTTCTTTCCCGTTTTTCAGGGGGATGTCGGGAAACTTTTGGGGTTTGCAGGTCCGAGCAAGGGCGAGCATCTCCTCTCTTCCTGCCGCCGACAAGGGCAGCAGTGATCTAATGGAGTGTACATGCTCTAAGTGGGGCTTCTTCATTGGGAAACACTTGCCAGAGCTCCATAAATGGGACTCCTTCTTTCCTGACCCTTTGCCCTACTTCAAATGAGCTTTTAAACCCTTTGGAAAACATGCGGTTTTGCTTTCAACTGCATTAACGCTCCTAATGTGTTATTCTGGCTCTCCCCTGGACGTTCAGGTTGAAGGCCCAGATTTGGGAGATTTTTCGCCTGGCGATGTCGACAAGCAAGCCCTGCTCAGGGGCTATCAGGCACCCAAATCAGCTCCTTTTCAAAGGCTCTGTTAGCTCAGCTGTATTTTTCTTTGTACACCCAAATTCCTCCTGGCCGTGACAGGAGGCTCGGCGCTCCGCACGCTCCGAACGGTTCCTGCATAAAGCCCTGAGTGTCCGCACCGAGCGGTGTCAGGGCTCACCTGGGCTTTACAAGGCACTAAAGAAAAACACTGGTGGCATCTTGCCCGGCTGGCAGCCCTCCAAAAAATCCCCCAGCCCTGTCCCCGAGCCAGCAGGGACAAAAGGGCGGTGTGTGCCGGAGCTCGGCGGGCGCTGCCCACCTTCCCCAGCCTCGGTATTTATTCAGCTTTGTGCCACGAGAATTTGAATTTTAAACGAGGGATTCTGCAGCTGGAGGGAGCCCAGAAGAAGAAGGGAGAGGAGGGGGGAAAGGGCAGGAAGTTTCTGCGCTGTGCAGGGGCGTTGGGATGGTTTCCTGCCGCAGATCCCCCGTGCGGGAGCTCGGCGAGCGGCCTGGTCGCAGATATCCTGTGAACAGGGATAGTTTTCCATTCCCAGTTAGTGCCTGCCTCAGTCTGGGCTGTCCTGGTAGATTTCAAATCCACGGGCATGGATTCATAGGAATCATTTGGGTTGGAAAAGACCTTGAAGGTCATTGAGTCCAACGCTTAACCCAACACTGCGAAGTCCGCCGCAAACCCACGTGCACAGAAAATAAAAAAATACACGAACCCCCCATCAAACCCCCAAAAATCACCAGTTGCAGCTAAAATTATGTGGTTTTTTAATTCTTTCTCACTATTTAGAACCAACTGGTTTTGGGCATCTGCTTCCTTAACACACACAGAAACATTTTCTAATAAATAATTTCTGATGGATTTAAAGTTAAACAATGTAGTTCAGCCACCCAATTTCATGTTTTGTTCATAACGATTTCATTCACAAAAAACTTTAATCACTGATTTGTGGCAGATAAGTTGTTTCACTGTAAAGCATTAGAAAATCATTTTGTGGTAAATGCTTTTGGACCTGAATTATCTAAACAGTGTTTTGGGGAGGGAGTGCTGAGTATATTCACCCCACACTGGATAAAATAAAACAGTTCCAGTGGTAAAATTACAGCCTCATCTCCCTTGGTTCCTGTCACAAAGAGCAGAGGGATTTTAGCTCCTCCAAAAATGGCTCTGCGCATCCCAGCTCTCACCCATGATCTGGATGTGGGGTGTTTTTGTTGAATTATTTTATCAGCTCCAGTGAGCGATCTCCCATTTCTCTTTGCTAATTTCCACTCCCACCAACAGGGTGAGTCCAATTTCCCAGCCCTCCTTCCTCTGGGCATCCCAGGGAAGCCACAAAGCATCACCAATGGAAAGAAATGCAAAAAAGAACAAGGTGACATCAAGTGTCTTTAGGTGACAGCTTAAATCCAAGCTGTAGGTGATGGCCTGGCACATAAGGAAGTCACTTTCCTCAAAAATACCAATATTTTATCCACAGAGAAATGGAAAAGGAGGAGAAAAAACCCTTGCCAGACCACATTTAGGGAGAAGCATCCCAGCACAATAAATGTTTTTGGGTACGTGACCAGCTCTTTAAAAAGTTCTGGTGGATTTCTCTTCAGGAAAGCTTTTCATGAAAGTCATATTTATTTTTTTCGGGCTTAAGTAATAACGTAAAGCTCTCCTACTTCTTCTAACACACTATTAACAGCATAATTAATTCTCAGCAACAGGAAACAGAAACCTTTCTTCTTCACTTCATCATCTCGGAGTCAGACCTTCAGTCTTCTTCCAGGGTCCCTATCAAACAGATGGCTTTTATACTCATAAACATGTTGAGCTCAATTTTCCTCCTGCTGAGTGAAAGACTCAAACAAACCCAACTTCCCTACTACTGCTAGGAAATTCCAAACATCTAGAAATACTTTTACAGATGTTCCTTGGCAAGTGGCTCTTCGAAATGTGTGTGGTTCGAAAAAAGCCGAGCCCAGAGCAATGAATTTCACTGAGGAAAATTGCTGATTAAAATAAAAATGGGGAGGGGAGGGGAGGAGAAAGAAGGGAATGATAGAAAATAAGAGAAGAAGCAGACTTTCAGCTGGATAACCCAGTTTGGGAGGCCTGGGACAGAGCACTTTTTTAAATTTCTATTTATTTGCAAGATGGAACCTTTCAAGCTAAACTGGGTTGACTTTTTAATGAACGGTGTCCAAATTTCGAGACAGCCTTGGCAAATTTCTCTCTTCAGGGATGGGAGCCGGTGGTTCAACCACACTTGGAGCCCGAGCCAGGCCAATTTCTGGTGGTTAAGACTAATTTTAGAGGGTGAAATTTCAGGGATGCAAATCCAGGCAAGATGGAATCCTCGCGGATACAAACAGCCCCGGTTGTTTGCTGCTTTTGAGCAGCAAAAATCGACCTCCTCGATTCCAGGTCCTGCTGTTGTCATGCTGCTCTCATTCCCATTTACAAGACATTTATCCTGTTAAATCCTAATCCCCACGCGCAGCTAACGCTGATCCACGAGTGAACAACTCTGCTGAAGGCTGGGACAATAACCCAGATGTCTCACCTAGTAAATACACGAGATGTTTTGCTGCTTGCCAAGCCTTGCCTTGGCAGGCAGAACCTTTGTTCTCTCACCGATGAACGCAGAGGAGTTTCCAGGGGGATTCAGCAATGGAGGGAATGGACAAGGAGCGGGGAGAATTGAAGGAAGTCAGATCCACACAGTCCTACACTGGCTGGGAAATCAGCAAGCAGAGCAGGGTGCATTTTTAAAGGTATTTTCTGAAGGTGGAGTAACATCCAGGGCACAACTCTGCTGCAGTGAAATGCCACAGCGCCAACCCTCAACTATTGGCTCCACGAGTAAAAATATATTTAATGAGGTTTGGAAATCTGGGATGCCACCACTTCTCCCCTCTCTTTTTCCAAGCATTAACCCTCCCCACAATTTTATTTTTTTTTTTTTTCTTATAATGTTTCTCTGGTTTGGTGGGCTTTCCAGCATTCTGCATTTTTCCTCTCCCCGAGTTCGTGTTCGTTACACACGAAACCGTCTCCAGGCCCCTGGGAAAAACCTCATAAAAATTCAGGAATTATATCATCTCCATGCTGTTTTTAAGGAAAAAAACAATCTGGTTTTTTTGGAAAGGCTCTAGTGAGCCTTAGCAGCACTCTCTCCTCCACGCTCTGTGTGTGTCTGGTTACCTTGCCCTGAGCCAAAACAGCTTCATTAAATCTCATTTAAGCGCTGGCTGCGGTCAACTCTTGTGACTCCAACCCGAGCTGGAGCCGAAAATCCGCAACCTCTGCGCACAAAGCTCATCTCGTCGGGGCCAATATTATTTTCATCTTCCTGAACATCATTGTCTGCTCCGTGCAGCCAATTAGAGACGCTGTTAGTTTTGGAAAAGGCTCAGCAGAGTGTGTGCGGATCAGACAAACGCGGGGCTTCAAATGGGCAGGCGTGTTTTTTGGACAATATTGGCTGATAAGGCAGCATTATCTGCACCTTTTTTCCCCTGAGCTGGCTCTCGCCCTGTTTGAAATAATTCTGTTTTACAAGCTGGATGTCAACAGTACCTGTTTGTGGAAGGTGACACCGGCTCCCCCCCCTGCCGCTGGTGTTATCGAGGAGGAAGCACTAAGTGGGCGTGTGAGTATTTTTAAAGTACACTGCAAAAATAAAATAACAAGGGGGCCCCCTGATTTATCCCTCTGCCACCAAAATAACGAGCCTGCCACCTACAAATGTGCTGCCCTTCTGGACTCGGTTTTGGAAGGAATCCTTGTTTCTCCTCGCAGGAGAAAATATTGAGGGGACCTCAGAAATTAAACTATTTGTTTTCCTGGTGTTTGCTGGCTGGATTTCAACTACAAATTTTGGGGGTTTTTTGGGTTGTTTTTTTTTTTTTGTTTGTTTGTTTGCCTGCAATGAAAAGTGCTGCTGGTCCTATATTATAACATGGGAGAAAGAAATTATAATTTTCATCTCATTCTGGCCCTCCTCAATCCAGTCACTGGATGGCAGAACCAGTGAGAAATCAAGAACTTCTCGAAAGTGTCTGCACAAGAACCATAATTTCCATATAAAACCCGTCATTTCCATATTAAAATTCCATTATTAAAAGCCTTAATTGAGGGTTTTTTTTTACTACAATCTCATGCACACTCACAGAGGACTATGTAGAGGCAGGAATTAATCAATCCCAGTTTTTTAAAGCACAGGGTTTTCAGGGCTGATAATCAACATTTCAGGGCCGATAATCAACATTTCATAGCACCTTTCAAAGCGATTTTTAGGGATGCAGAAACAATTTCTGTCCCTGCCTAAAGCAAAACAGGCAAAACCCCAGGGGTGGATGTGCCCAGCAGATGTTCCCGGGTGCTGTGACACATCTGGTTGAAATGTCCCTGCTTCAGGACCCCAAAACCCTTACAAAGAAATTTCTTTCTCTGATATTCATTCCTAACTGTGACAACAGCTCCAAACAATTCCCAAAAGGGTGTAGCTGCCCTTGCAAAATCCAGGAAAATTCAGTTTTCCTGTGCTGTGTGCGGTGGGTGGGGATAAATTTGGGATTGGGGTGCTTTTAGGGCATTGCAGATCCTGGAAGCAATGACAGAACAGAGGGAGAGAGGAGAAAATTTGCATTTTGGGGTGAAACTTCAGGATGAAAAGGTGGGGATATTGTTTATGCAGTGGTAGGATTTATCTCACACTCAGGTAATCTTCTAAACCTCCATATAAAATGAATTCACTACTACTGGGAAAATTACTGTCCAAGAAAACTATTGCAACAATCAATTCCAAGTTTCCCCAAGTCAACAAAGCAGGAGTTCCTTGATGTGTCAGTGATGCCTTCATCTTAGCCCCAAAGAATAAAATCAGTTTGACCACACTTTTGCCAAAACAAAAAATGAATTTATTTGCATTTTTTTTTTGCTTCCTGAAAGACCGTTATGCCAAACATGCTACATTTGGCATATCTGATGGTCAAACACATCCAGCTTCCAGTACCCTCACATTTTTAGTTGGGTTAAGTGAGGAACTAACAGCACAGAAGCATTTTTTTTTATTTTACAATCCAAATGCTTTCCTTGTATCCACTGAGGACAGAGTGCATACATGAGCAGAACCCCATCCCATCAGGGATTTCTGCTCGTTTCCCCACCAGAGTGTCCAAATGTGCTTTTCTAGAGAAAACAATGTGCCTGTGAGGTTTGCTGTGGTCAGACAGCAGCAGCCTCTTGCTCTGTGCTTAATGAGATAATAAAGACAAGCAATGAAGAGACCTGGTACCAAACCCAGCCCAGATGTCCCAAAATTATCCCTCCTCCAGTTCCCTTTCACCACAAGGCTGGGTCATAACCCAGCCCACCCCGGCCCAGATGAGGTTTCCCATGGACCACAGTGGGATTGGGGTCAGGCTCACAGTAGCTGAAAGAATTACATTGAGAGGGAGGAAAGGAAGGAAAAACAGCTCAACAGCCCGAGCTGGGCCAAATTCTGGAGATGCACCAGGGAAAAAAATCGTCCCGTGGTTGCTTTTCTAAGGAAATGAACGTCCAGCACAGAGACACTGAATTCGTTTCAGAATGATTTAACATCGGTGTTCTGAGGGGGTGTGCGCACGTGGAAAAGCAGGTCTGAGACATAAATATATTCCTTTTGTTGACAGTGGAAGAAACACTGTTTCCTTTGGTCCCAGCGAAGAGCAAACAGTTGCTCTGATAGTCTTGGCAAATGAAAAACTTTATTTTTATCAGACAGAGAAGGAAACCCTGCGCAGCCACTGCCAAGGAGCTGCACACTACGTGACACGTCCCGTTTAGTCCCACTGCTCCCAGCGAGGAATCCTCGCAGCGCATCTGTTTCACTGAGGGGTTTCTCCTCACTCCCCTCCCCTTCTGGGTGGGAATATCCAGGGAATCCTCCTTGGCTTGCACAGAGGAAAGGTTTCTTGCAAAAGTGAAGATGTTTTTAAGCAGTCACCACGACCAGGGTCAGCACGTTGCCAGCTGTACCCTGTGCTATCCTGGACGGCAAAGCGACAGGACAAAGGACAATTATTTGAGGTCTCTGGTGCAGGTGGCAGCTGAGGGTGAGGATGGTCAGGCACCTCCTGCTCTTCAGTTCCCTCTGGAAGAAAGGCCTGCCCATCTCCTGACTCATTTGGGCCAGAGCAAGGCCTCTGGAAAAGACAAACCCTGCAAGGCAGCGTTCCCAAAGTGGGAATGCTCCCAGCACTGCAGTTTTAACAGTTTTAACCCTTCCCTCGTGCCGAGCCAGGCCCCTCTCTCCAGGGAGATCAATGCACTTCATGTCCAGGACTGAGCTGTAATCAGCTGAATAATCTCAGCTGGGCTCAAAACAGGGTTGGAAGGACTGAGGGGAATTGTCACTCAGGTTTATCCACCAAAGGAGAAAGAAATCCCCACCCCACATTTGTGTAACAGCGGAGATCGGCTCCGTCATAAATACGGGATCACTGCTGCACAGTTACAGGCCTCTACTCTGCCCTGATTCTTCCAGGAAAGGAAATTTTGCCTTCCTGCCTCATCATACATTTTCCTAATTTAACTCTGATCCAGGGAGCAGTGTTTTAAAACACCTGCCTTCCCTGTTTTGCAATGAAACCCAAGGAAAACTCCTGGGGATGGCCACAGTCTGCCACTGCGGGGTTTGTCTGGCCTTTCTGAGCTCCTTCTTTCCTTTTTTTTTCCACTCCCCAACAGCTGGCTCTTAGCAGGCAGGCCGGTGCTTCAAGCGTCCAATATGATGTGAGAAAGCAAAATAATCACCTGCCAAGGATTTCATCTTCATAAAAGGCAAGGTGCAAGATCGAGTTTCAGAACGTGTGGGAGTCGGGCGCGCGCCGTGACACCGCCGTGAACCCCGAGGAACCAACTTCTGTTAACTCTGAAAACACAACATCCATCTCCAGACCCTGCTTTTGGCAGTGCTGGGCCCTTCCGTGGGGAAAACTCGAGGGAGAATGGAAAAGGGAGAAAGGGATCTTCAAAAAACCCGATGCCGTCCACCAACCATCTCCACCGGAGCTGCTTTTCCAAAATAATATTTGGGATCACTTCTCCTTTGCGGCTCTGCCAAAACTGTTGGATTCACACTCGGTTAGCCAGGGAGAATTTGCCCGTGCACACGGATGATGGAAAATGGAGAATAAGGGCTTTCTTCTCAGTGCAAACATCAAGGGAGTGGGTTTTTCCTGGGAAGAAAATTGTTTGGAGGCAGTTTAAAACCTTCATAAAAAGCTGGCAGGGCAGCTGTCAGGATAAAACTCTTCTGTTAGCTAAGAGGGGTTTGTGTTGCAGCTTTAGAGAACTGAAGTTGTTGATTTACTTTTCATCTTTAATCAGGGGGGGGTTTTTTTGCCTCATTCGGCTAAAGAAAGATAAAAAAGATTTAAGGATGTCAGTTGCTAAGACGGTGATTTTTCTGGCTGAATAAGTATTTATAGTGTTGCATATTATTTTTACTGCTTCATGGATGGATGGATGGATGGATGGAGGGATGGATAGAATAACTTTTTCTGTTTTCACAGAAAAACTGGATCTCTTCCTTCACTGATTTTCATTTCCACCTCTGCAAAACAAAAGCCAAAACAGGTGGCAAAGGATGTAACTCTGATTTAGTGGCCCCCAAGCATATTTTTTCCACCCCTGGATTCTAAAGCTCTTTCCGAAAGAGAAATTCACCCCCTTTGCCGATGGGGAAACAGATTCCTGACTTTTGGAAAGCCAAAACACCGGAATTTCCCCGGGCCAGTTTCAGGAGTGGCTGTGAGGAAGAAGCTTTGGCCCACAGGGTTTATCTGCCTCTGGCACATTCCATCAGCAGCAATGACCCCCAAAAAAATGCCTAGAATTGTCCTTCCCTGAAGGAAAATTGTCCTAAACCAAATTAAAACCCAACTCTGAAAACTCTCTAAATAACAATCAAGTGCAATGTATTTGATCAAGCACGTCAGTGCAGGAATTTCCCCTCCTGCTCCAAATTTTGACCGTGATTTCCAAAAGGTTCCTCAGCTACATTAATTTATGTCTTTCTGAAGATTTTTTTTCTCATAAAGGTTTGGTCCTGACACCTCCTAGAGACCTTTTTTATCTTTGGTCTAACAGGAATGTGCTCCTGGTGGATTTTGTAGCAACTGTGATGGGCTTGGTTAAAAGGCAAGAAATTTGCTGCTTGTATTTCAGATTTTTGTGCCCGGAAGCTTGGCTGATTTTAGCTCTATTACACCCATTAGATCTTTTTTAGGTCTATTATTTGGACTAATAACTGATATTAAGGAATTAGCCCCTCCTATAGATTTTACACGTCCCTTTACACAGCAGAAAAATACACTTCAGTGTGTGTTCAGCTACGAAATTGATCCTACTAATTAGTGAGTAATTACATGTATATGTATCAGGGCATTAAATCTGTAAAAAATCGGATTTGGGGAATCTTTTTGGCGCAATCATCGCAGGGTGTGAGTGGGAATGGATCCACAGGGAGGCAGGATCAGCTAATTGGGCTTCTCCCCCCTCCCCTCGATTTTCCTGTCTCGCCTCCTGTTTTGTGTGTGTTTCCAAACGAGTACACGATAATTACTTCATTAGGAAACTATTAGAAGGGAACAAGAGAAGATGAGTCACTCGCCTTTTTTGTCCCCGCTTTTATCTGATGGTGAGAAGCGAAGGAATTTTAAAAATCTTTTCTAGGTCACCGATCCTTCCAAGTGCTCGTGCCCATCTTCCCTCCTCCCTTCCCCCTCCTCGGCTCCAAGTGATTTTGCAGAGCCCGGTGTGGATGCAGGAATCTCCCCACCAGGAGCCTTTTCCACCAGAAAAGCATTTATTTATTTCCTTTTCGCATTTTGTTCTCTCTAGATGAGGAAAACCAGCTCATCACTGCGTTGTTTTGGGTTTTGTTCTTTTTCCTTTCTCTTACAGCAATAATTTCTTGTGAATCACGTGTTGTGGCTCTCAAACTTTGGCTCAGAAGTTCCCTCACACTGACAGAACTGGATGGAAATATTTAAAGACAAGGAGAAACCACTTCAAATTGAAAAAAAAAAAAAGCTTTTAAAATCCACGTGTTGCACAGTACTCCTCCACCCACATTTAGGTCCTCACTGATAATATAATTTAAAAATCGCTTAATACATTCAGATTGTTTTCCTTTTTTCCATGGGATGTCTTCACTCTATCACTTCAACCACCATGTCTAGAATATGACAAAGAGGAGCCTCCAAATCCACATTTAAGCAGTAAAATAAACGATGTGGTTCCCAGAAGAGCTGAGCATCTGCAGGCACGAGCAGGGATGAGGATTCCAGTCCGATTTAAAATGGAAGCCTTGATATTTATTGCATCAGAAATGTATTTATCGTCTTCTGGAAAGGAGATCTGGCACATTTTGGAGAAAGTTCCCTCAAAGAATGGGATCTGAGTCCCTTGCTGGCTATTTAATCACAGTATCAGCTTGCCTTGCTGTTTTCCAAGTCACTTTACCGTTGACTTGCCAAAACATGTGAGGTCTCCTTGCCCCAACTGCCACTCGGATTAAAAGTGATTGACAAGGGATGCAATTAAGGTCTGATTCAGAATTCACCAGGCTTAAATCCTGCTGGTAAGAAAACACTTCGATTCCACAAAAAAAATAAAAAAATAAATAAAAAAAAATAATAAAAAAAGCTAAAAATACTCCTTGGAAAAACCCTCACGAGTTAATATTTGAATATTCCCGGAGTATTGCAGCAAGAGACAGAAACCCAACGAAAAGTGACCCTGGGCAGTGGCTGGTTCCAGCTCCTTGAAACAACAACAACAACAACAACAAAACCATGAGGCTTGGAGATCAGAATCTCCTGGTGCGATTTGCATATTGATACGGAGCAGATGTTTCAGGAACAAATGCTGCTGCATCTGCTGATGGATTGGCCTCAGCTGCCTGCAGAGGAGTTCAGTGGGGGTAGAGTGTCACATTTGTCATTCTCATCGACCTCATAAGTCCTCTGTTGACCCAACTGTACCCGAATAATTTTTTTTTTTTTTTTCTTTCCCTGCAGTAAATTAGAGAGGGAAGCCTGCATGGGAAGATGTGGGGAAGGAGGGATTTTTCCCAACCAGGAGAGGTTGGCTGAGGCTGCAGGGATGAGTTTTGCTCTTTGTTTTCACACTGTTCTGCTCAGCTCTTTTCCCCCCTGTCTTGGATAAAAGGCAGAAAACGAAAATAAGTGGTCAAAATATTGGTCCTGTCATTCAATAGTTGTCACTGTTTTATTTTCACGTCGGGTTATCCTGATGTGGGCCCTCCCAGCATTTCTGGAGGAGTTACGTGAACACCCTCAGGAGCTTTGATGTTTGATGATGGATATTAAACCCTGAGCCTCGGGAGTGTCCTGCTCCAGAGTAAAATCTGGGCAGTGAAACAAACAGTGATGGTTTGAAAGACAAATTTCTCAAGGGCTTTTTGAGGAGAAGGAGAAGCCAAGCTCTTGGAAAAGCCAGGTGGACTGGGTGAAGTTCCTCCTAAAAAACCACAAGCGAACCGAAGTGTCCCAAAGAAGTGAGGTCACCGTGTGTTTGCAGCTCCTCCCAAGCACTGCAGCTCAGCTAAAGCAAAAGGACTGGGGGCTGTGCACAAAAAAAAAAAAATGGATGGAAATCCAGGGGCAAAAAAGAATTCCAGCCCTGGTCCTCAAAAGAAAGAATTCCCTCCGAGGTGCAGCACCATAAACGTGCTGCACAAACAGCCCCCAGAATCCCGCATTAGAGAAAACCAAATAATAGGTGCCTGAGGAAATAGCTGGGATTTAGGGGGGCTTAAACCCAGGCCCTGCTGTGATACAATAGCCTTATTAAGCATGATATTTTATATAGGATCCGGAGGGTTGGAAGGGTTTGCGGCGTGTTTGGGTAAGGATCAGGGGGATTTCGGGAGCTGTGACCTCATCCCGCTATCGGAGGGGTTGCGGGGTTTGGCCAAGGGGAAGGCAGAGCCCAGAGCAGCTCTGCGGGCTCAGTGTTTACCAGCCTGGAGCCAGCTATAATTGTTTTATTTTTTGGGTTTTTTTTTTTTGTGAGGGAAGTTCAAGGCCACCCAAAGAGCGTTTCACAGGGCTCACCAAACCCATAAATGCCGGAGTTAGGAAAGGCCACAAACCGGAGCTGCAGGCCAAGGCTTGGCTGCCTGGCTCCCTTGGACTTTAAAGCAAATTGTGTGGCTGAAACCTCCTGCACCTCCTGGAAAGCTTTGGGCTTCACCTACCCGCTGAAGCCAAAGCATCTGGAAGAGGGGAAAAAGTCTCCTGTGACCAGGAATGACAATTTTCCTCAGAATAATTAGGTTTTTGCTGGCTCTGAAAGCCCTTGCAGAATCACATGGACAATCATGGAATGGTTTGGGTTGGAGGGGAATTTGAAGTCCACGCAGTTCCACTAGAACTAGAATTTGAAGTCCACACCTTCCACTAGACCAGGTTGCTCAAACTCTTCGGATTCCTGATGTTTGCCTTGTGGGAAGGGATGGCTGGAGCAGGAGGGAGCAGGGGGCGCATCAGGATGGTCCCATTGCACATCTGCCTGCTCTGTTGGCACCCAACTACACAAACCTGCATCCAAAATGCACGGTGGGAAGTGGGGAAGAAATGTGGAAGCACTTACAGCAGTGACTCAGCCGTGGGGGTTTTCATAAAGCTTTAATTTTGTGTTGCAGCGAAAGGAAGGAGCCCCAGACTTGGGGAGCGCCACAAAACGGGCAGCATTCAAATTCTGCCTTTGGGTCCAGTTAAACCAGACTGCCAAAGATGTTTGCCATGGGAGTTTGGGATTCTCAGCTGATGGGAGATTACGTGTGGTAAATTGTGCTTGCGTTGATTCTGCCTCGGAAATTGCACGTTGGGATGTGGCTCTGCTCGGGTTTGGGCTGGCCTGCAAAGTTCTCCCTCCCCATCTATATGAACACAGTCTCCAGATTAAATCAGGCTTGCCTAGAAGCTCAATCCAGAATCAATTTCCAACACTTGTGATGCTGGGACAGGACTCTGGAGCCATGGATACAGATCCCTTGGGGATTTCTTTATTTTTTCTGTGTAAGAACTTCCTATCACCATTAATTCTACATAACTCTGTGATCAAACAGGCTAAGTCAGACTTTTGAGAGGAAAAATTAGACTTTTCAGAGTGTGAGATACATCTGGTCCCTGGGCAAAACTTTGGGAGTGTTATCTCTGGAATCTCTCTCTATTTGAATATACTCAAGGAATTGTGCTCGTGGGTATAAATCAATATATCTGTTTAAATCAAGAACTTAACAACAATTTACCTGTTTGGGAATTCAAGGCACTAAAATAAAGCCCCCAAACTGCCTTTAAGAATTTAAATACATGGAGGTTTGCTGAGGTATAAATCAGTATACCAATCTAAATCAAGAACTTAACAACAATTTACATGTTTGGGAATTCAAGGCGCTGACATAAAGTCCTAAACCGCCTTAAAAAAATTTAAATACACGGAGGTTTGCTGAGGACAATCGATGACTTTGATGTCCATTGGCTCAGGCTGCAACGGCAGAGATAATCAGAACATTAATAAAATGTTCTTTCTGCCTGAAAATTGAATTAGCCGAGTCTGATACATTTTATATCCCTTGATGACCCGGCATGGCCGGAGCAAAGCAGGAATATAAAAGCCATCTGACGTACTTTGTCTTTGGCTGTTTTGGGAAGCTCCTCAGCTGACGTGGGAAGCAAATGTTCCACGGTCTCATGGGGTCTTTCTCGGGGCTGACTGGTTTATGGCTGGGGGAGAAAAAAAAAAATATAAAAAAAAAATAATCCTCAGCTGGTTTCAGTAGCTATTTGTTACCAGCCTAAAGATCAGGTTCTTCAAGGTAAACCGAAAATGACAACTGGAAAATAAACATGAGCCGCTCGGTGTGTGTCCTCCATTGGGCTGAAATGTGACCCGTGCGGGGAGAGGTTAAAGGGTTAAATTGTGCCTCGCTCATTATGGGCCTGGAAAAAAAAAAAAAAAAAAAAAAAAAGAAAAAAAAAACCTCTGGGTAAACTCCGAGGGGTGAGGCAGCTCTGAAAGCTCACGGTGAGGCTCGGCAGTGACATGTGATACCCACTTTCTCGGAGTGTCACGGTTATCAACCGCTCAGGATTATGAGAACTGACGTCAAAAAGTGTCGAGCAGCCGCCCTCTCCCCGCTCTGGTTGTCACTCCGAGCTCAGAAGAAAAGCATTGGGGATGTTTACACATGGCAAAGTTATTAAGGGCCCTCGCGGAGGGATTTAAAAGGCTGCAGTCTCACCTGGAAGATGGCTGGGCTTGATCTTAGCCCTTTCCTTCTGGCTGGAATACCTTCCTCATAAAAAGCGAAATGGGCCCCAGAGAACATTTATGTTCCCCAGCCTCATCCCTCCCTCTGATTTAAACCAGCTCCCAGCAAGAGATTTAAGACCACCCTGAACAGAGCTGCTTGTCAGGCTGCTCATTTGGGGTCAGAAAGCAGCAAAGCATTTCAGCATGTGCCCAGAGTTTGGGCACCTGCTCAGTCCTGTTTTCTGCTGACTCTGAGATGCTCCCAGCTGACAAAATTAAAGCACTTCCCTACGACTTACATTTAAATATATATAAATATATTTTTGCAAAGAGTCTTAACATGGATTCCTGACAGTAGCTGAGATGTTCGTTTGTGAGATTCTTTTCTTTTTCTCCCCACAGGCTTTGGGGAGAAAAAGGCTCCTCTCACAGCACACGTTGTTTTTCTTCTTCAGCAGAAAAAAAAAAAAAACAAACAACACCTTGCTTTGAATTAGTAAAGAGAAATCAAATATGGAAGGATAACACACAGTGGTGCTCATGGCACCCAAATTACTCCTGCTAACAGACACCCAGAGGCAAAGTATTGATTCCTGGTCCCAAATGGGGCACTTTGAGGAAGCTCTTGAATTGTCTGTAAAATATCTGCCTGCTGTGGTCATTTTTTCTCTGTG
>VXBN01009103.1:0-24482 GCA_013397395.1 Sinosuthora webbiana
AAATGGATAAATATAGGTCAGGGATAGGGGTAAAAATGACTTTGGAATGGGGGTAAAAATGGGTAAATATGGGTCGAAAATATGGGTAAATATGGGTCGAAAATATGGGTAAATATGGGTAAATATGGGTAAATATGGGTCCAAAACATGAGTAAAAATGGGTCAGGAATATGGGTAAAAAATGAGTAAATATTAGTCAAGAATATGGGTAAATGTGGGTAAATATGGGTCAAGAATATGAGTCCAAAATGTGGGTAAAATGGGGAAATGTGGGTCAGGAATATGGGTAAAAATGGGTAAATATGGATCCAAAACATGAGTAAAAATGGGTCAGGAATATGGGTAAAAAAATGAGTAAAATATGGGTCAAGAATATTGGTAAATATGGGTAAATATGAGTCCAAAATATGGGTAAAAATGGAGAAATATGGGTCAGGAATATGGGTGAAAATGGATCAGAAACATGGGTAAATATGGATAAAAATGGGTCAAGAATATGGGCAAACATGGGTCCAAAATATGGCTAAACATGGGTCGCAAGCACTAAGGTTATTTGGGAAGATCCTCTTCAGGTATCACCACGCACCTTTAAACAGGGAAATAAACCAGGGAGCTGGGCTGACCATTCCCATGCTATTCCACATTATTCCCATGTTATTCCAGTGCTATCCCACATTATTCCAATGCTATCCCACATTATTCCCATGCTATTCCACGTTATTCCCATGTTATTCCCATGCTATTCCATATTATTCCCATGCTATCCCACATTATTTCCATGTTATCCCATGTTATTCCCATGCTATCCCACATTATTCCAATGCTATCCCACATCATTCCACGTTATTCCCATGCTATCCCACGTTATTCCCATGCTATCCCACCTTTTCCATCTGCACCAACTGAGGCAGCAGCAGAGACTGAGCAGGGCACGGAGAAAAGAGAGTTTTTTAACCCCAAATCAATCCTGAGCTGTTGGTGCTCCCACCAGCGCCAGGCAGACAGATCCCCCCAGTGCTGGCCCTATAGAAATGAGGGCTTGGGGTCAACGGTGAGTTCCTGCTCTCCTGGCCCCCATCCCTCCCTTGCCAGCTCCACATCCTGAGCGGAGAGAAAATCCTGGGAATTTTATCCAGGTGGGTGGAAATCCAGGATTAAACCTGAGGAGGAGGACGAGGCCGTTGAGCGCTCTGACCCCGTCTCCTCCTGGGCTCCATAAAACTCTCTGGCCCACCAGCAGCTCTCTGAATTCCCAGCAAATCCCCACATTCCCAAGGAGCTGCCGCAGCCATTCCCAGGAATAAGATGCTGGAGAGGCCTTGGGAGGCCCCAGCCCTGCTTGGTGTGTGTGTTTACAGGAGTTTTACGACTTGTTTCAAGGAAAATAATGACCAGAATCCTTCCCGGTGCCAGATGAGCTGGGCTGCAGCGCCTGGGACAAAACCAGTTTTATTTCTTTTTCTCAGTGGGGGGGTGAAATGATAAAAATCAGGAGGATGAGGCAACGCCAATTCCCACCTCGGGTTTTACAGAGGCCTCAGAGCAGCTCCTGGCAGGGCTCAGGTGCCACCAGCTCTGCTGAGATGAACTCTGGGACAAAACCAGCTTCATTTCCCTTCCTCAGGGGGGGTGAAATGATGAAAGCCATGTGGATCCAGCGCCACAAATTCCCACCGGCCCCCAAGGTTTTACAGAGGCCTCAGAGCAGCTCCTGGCAGGGCTCAGGTGCCACCAGCTCTGCTGGGAAGAGCCCTGGGACAAAACCCTGGGACAAACCCTGGGACAAGCCTCGCTGTGTCCTGCCCTGACAGCTGGATGAGGGTTTGGGTTGTGCACAAAGGTGTTCATGGCCCCAGAGGCAACACAGAAGCCAAAACTTGACAGAGGAGACGCTTTAATAGGAAAAACACCAAGTACCATAGGGGAAATACCACCTTCCATAGGGGAAATAGAAATACCAGCTTCCATAGGGGAAACATCACCTTCCATAGGGGAAACACCACTTTCCATGGGGGAAATATTTCCATAGGGGAAACACCACCTTCCAGACGGGAAACACCACTTTCCAGAGGGGAAATATCAACTTCCATGGGGGAAATATCAACTTCCATAGGGGAAACACCACCTTCCACAGGGGAAAGGCCAACTTCTATAGAAGAAACATCACCTTACATAGAGAAAACACCACCTTCCATAGGGAAAACGCCACATTCCATAGGGAAAACGCCACCTTCCATAGGGAAAATATCTCCACAGGGAAAGCACCACATTCCATAAGGAACACATCTCCATGGGAGAAACACCACATTCCACAGGAAGAACACCTTCCCATCCTCTCCCCGCTCAGCCACCACTCGCTCCGGCTTTCCCGGGAGGTTTCTCATCCCGAAGGTTTCCCTGAGCAGAGCGAGTGCTGGGCACGGGGAGGAGCAGCCCAGGGCTCTGCCGGGACACATCCAGAGGGGAGGGAATAAAGCCAGAGCCCCCACATGTGCTCAGCGGATTTGTCATCTCCAAAACAAAAATCTTTTAAAAGTAGCATTGAGCAAACTCCGTCACTGGCACGGCCAGGAATGAATCCTGCAGGAGCAGCAGCTGCCTCGGCACACGGAACACGAGGTTTTGGGAAAAATCCACGTTCTCACCAAATCCCAAAGCCCGAGGCTGGGGCTTTCCAGCAGCCATCAGCACCTGGATTTGTCCTTTGGAGCAGCAGGGCAGGGGGCACGAGGTGCTGCTGGCCCCTCATCCGGCCCAGACCAGGAGCAGAGGAACATTCCCATCCTGCTGCCTCCAGAACACATTTTAATCCTCTTTTCCTGCACACACACACACACCCCGTATCAAATTCTTAATTAAAAATCATCTGCCTTTGGAATGGGGGAGGGACGGACAGAGCAGGCTGCACATTGAGTTTTGGGTACTTTTCCTCTGCCAGGTCACACATTCCCAAGTTCCCTCTGGAGGAAGCCTCAAGGGGCTGTTTATGTAAAATAAATATTTTGTTTCACGTGCTGCCCACCCTCAGCTCGCACAGCTCATCGGGGGGAAACTTTTCCTGCAGATCCTTTCCTGAACGCTCAAGCAAAACCCCCCCCAAATATCCTGCACGGCCAGAACAGAAATCTGTAACGCTGAAACACGCCGAAATATAAACACAAACTTCCAGACAAAGGGCTGATCCCTGCCCTCCGAGGCTCCCACAGCCCGAGGAGCTGGATCATCCCAAGGAGGGCTGGGTTTGGCCCTTGGAGAGGCCACTGCAGTCCCTGCTGCAAGCCCGGGCTTGGGAGCACGGCACAAAAGCCGGCCCGAGCCGCGGGCAGGTACCGCAAGGGGCTGCGGATGCCTCCACCTGCCTCCAACACCGGGAAGAACTCGGGCTTCCCGAAGGACGAACAGGCAGGCTGATCCCCGGACGCTACAGCCAAATAAAACCCAGCAGGAGGAGGGATAAAACCCACCCCAAGCCCAGCGCTTTGTGCGGGGATCCAGCCACCGGCAGGGACCTCGCTGCCGGAATCAGCCTTGCAATCTGATTTTATTTTTTTTTTTTCGATTTCTCTCCGCGCCCGTAGCATCAGGGAGCAGCCGCAGGCAGCGGGAAGGGAAGGGATGGCAGCGGCGCAGGCCCCGGGCTCCGGCCGCCGGCGGGGCCCCGGGAGGACGCGGCTGTCCCCGCAGCAACACGTCCCCGTGTCCCTCCGCACGCTCCTGGCCGGCTGGCACGTCCCTGTCACACCCCGCGATCGCCTCCCACCGCCCCCAGCGCTGCCTCCCACCAGCCAGCGCCAATTCATCGCCTCCTCCTCCTCCTCCTCTCCTCCTCCTCCTCTCCTCCTCCTCCCCGCACGGTGGGAGAAAATGAAGTTGCTGTCAAGCGACGATAAATTCATGCGACAGCCAGGGCTAATTAAGCGGCAAAGTAGCTGCGAGCGTGGCGGGGCCGCGGCTCCGGGCTGGGCTCGGTGACAGCGCCGGGCTCGGGGCGCTCGCCCGGCGCCGCGGCCGCGGCCACCCCCGCTGGGGACGCGGGGACAAGGCGCTGGGGACGCCGGGCTGACACCTTCGGGGAGGGAAAAATGGAACCTGGCCGGCTTGGCTGGGCACCCGCAGCGAGCCGGGGAGGGAGGGAGGGAAGGAAGGAAGGAAGGGCGAGAGAAAAAAAAAATCCCAAAGATCCACGCAGAGAACAACAGCGGAAAAAATAAAATACAGCGACAAAAGCCCCCGTGCCTACCTTTGCCGGCGGCCAGCGGGCAGATCCCGGAGCGCTCGGGGTCGGTGGCTGTTCCCTTCTTTATGAAATGTTCGGCTCAGCCGGTGCTATTTGCATTCTTTCATTAGCACCTGTTTCAAGTAAGGAAGGAGAAAGCTCATTGCGAGATCGGCTTCCTCTCCGAATAAATTATTAAAAAAAAAAAAAATTAAAAAAAAAAATAGAGAGAGATGCACGCTGCCAAATAATAATAACGCTAATAAAAATCAAAAAAAATACCACATGGATATTAAAGCCCAAAGTAGGCAGTTTAATAATGGGAGGTCTTGCAGGTTGTGAGCATGCTCCAGCCGGAACAAATCCTTCCTCTGTTATTCCTCTGAATAAAAATAAACCACGATCAAGAAACCCAAACGGAAGCTTCCTCCTAGAATCCCTGCTGCTGAAAAATATGTAATAAATTCAGCCCAAAGACGCAGACTCTAATCAGCAGCTGTTTTCTGGATCCAAAGCCAGCCAAAGCCTCTCTTGTCTTTTCCCACTATGAGTCGAGGCCTTTTTGAAAAGGGTTTTAACCTTTTAAAGACACAGCGCACCAATTATCACTTCTGGAGGACTGTCACTCACGGCGCAGGGAAATTAATAAAGCGGCAGCGGTGGCACAGTCGGAGCACGGGGAGGTGTGGTTTGCCCTCCCGGGGTTGCCTCGGGAATATTATTGTATGATTATTATTTTTAATCGGACCCCCCCCTCCCCTTCGGGGAAATAATAATAATAATAAAGTGCGAACTCGCCAGCCGGCTCCGGGATAAATGCAAAGTCATTATAAAAAGGAGCAGCTGCTGGATGCCATTCCCGGAGTTCTGCCGTGGCTCCTTAGCGGGGTTAAATTTGTTGCGAGTGAATTTTTCGGGGTTAACAGTTTCCAGCCCGGCCGGAGCTGGGAGAGGGTTAACGGCAGGCACAGAGCGGCTCTGTCAAGTGCTTCCCATCAAACCGAGGACCAGGCTGCGAAGTTTGAACCGAGCAGCTCTGGCACAGCAACACCGCGTCCTTCCAGGGCTGGCATTCCGGGTTTTGAGCAAACCCGACCGAACCCCCCCAAAAAAAAGAGCTCAGCCCTCCGCCGAGCAGCGCCGTGCGTGGCACAGCTCGCCGGGGACAGCGCCGAGCCATCGGCTCTGGGGGGGGACAGCACACATCCCCCCAAAGCTGCGCGTCCCCAGGCCCCAGGGCAGCGTCCCCCGGCCGTGGCGCCGCCGTGCCCGGCCCACCTGGGTGGCGGTGGCATCCTCCTGCTCAGTGCTCGGGGCCATCCCCCGGGGGTGCTGCGGCTCCTCCGGCCGCTCTCGCCTCCGGCCAGGCTGTGCGCAGCCCCCGGCATGCGAGCCGGCGGCTCTCCCGCCCTCTCCCCCTCCTCCTCCTCCTCCTGAAAATCATCATATTTCATGTGTGGCTGCTCCAGCCCCGCCAATTGGCTGGGCACTGGCGGGCGGAAATGTCAGCAGCAGCCCAGCATCGCTGCCCGCCCGCGGCCGCCCCGTTCCCCCCCGGGACCGCCGGGTCCCGCGGCCGCCAGCACCGCCGGGGGCGCGGGGAGGAGGGATTGGGGCGCTCGCTGAGCGCTCTCTGCCCCTCCGCCTCGGCTCCGGAGGGATGGAGCTGCCGGCAGCGTGACCTTGAGCCGCCGCGGGTGCGGTGGCCGGCGGCGAGGAGCGCTTTGATCCGGCCCGGGGAGATCCGGCACATCTGCTCGGCTCCGGGAGCCGCCCGCCCGCAGCCGGCCCGGGCACGGCGCGGCCACCGCGGCTGCGGAGGGGTCGGCCCCGGGAAATGCCGCCTGCCCGGCCTTTCCAGCCGTTCTCAATGCGTTCGGGTTTTTTGCAGCTTGCCACTTACTTCCAGAGCTTTCTAAAGAGATCGGTATCAGTGTTTTCTTGATTTTTTTTTTTTTTTTTAATAGCTGGGATTTGGAAATAGGAGCTTGCCTGAAGCTCCCCTGGCAGTGTCCAAGGCCAGGTTGGACAGGGTTTGGAGCAGCCTGGGACAGTGGGAGGTGTCCCTGCCCAAGGGACAGGATGGGGCTTTAAGGTCCCTCCCAACCCAAACCTGGGAAATCTGGGATTCTGTGATTTCTTGGGGAAACTCACGTCTGGCATTCTGTGATTCCATCCCCCCCTCAAGTGGGAAGAAACAGCCCAAGACTTCTCCTCATCTGATTGTTTTCCTTCTCGGAGCAGACGAGGAATAAAAAAGAAATCCAAGAATCCTTTGGAAACAAAGCAATGGAATAATCGTGAGGAAAACCGGCATCTACCTCCCCTGCACACACCTGCAAATGGAAGGTGAACACGTCCAGGGACAATGGAAAATGTTCTCCTAAGCAACAACGGAGCCTGCTGGGCTCTCCAGGAGTGCGAGGAACAGAGGGAAGCACAACAGCCAAAAGCCAACTTCTATTTCCTGGCTGCTTACACAAGGATAAAAAACCAAAAAAAAAGAAAAAAAAAAAATTGCATTGTCACAGAAACTAAAGAGGATTTGAGTGCGGCATTTGTGGCACAAATCAGCTTAGGGAACCTGCAGTTCCCTCCCTGCTGATTGGCAGGAAACTCCGTGGGAAATGGGCAACAGATTGGATGGAAGAGTGAAAGCTCCAAAGCTTCCTTATGTGGCCACGTGAGGAGCAGCCTGGAGCCCAGACCTCACCAGCAGGTGGATCCTCCTGCAAGGGGAGCCTGGTGGTCACCTCTGCCACCACCTCCGGTGTCCCCCAGGTCCGGGCAGAGCTGTGGCACAGCAGAGCCCATCACCACTGTGTGTCACTGTAGGCATTGAAACCAGAGAGGAGAAATGAGCGTCGGGCTGCTGAGCAAAAACAACCCCAGTGGGCAAAAAACAACCCCAGTGGGCAAAAAACAACCTCACTGGGCAAAAAATACCCCACTGAGCAAAAAAATACCCCAGTGAGCAAAAAACAACCCCACTGAGCAATAAACAACCCCAGTGGGCAAAAAACAATCCCAGTGGGCAAAAAACAACCCCACTGAGCAAAAAAAAATACCCCACTGAGCAAAAACAGCCCCACTGAGCAAAAAACAGCCCCACTGGGCAAAAAATACCCCACTGAGCAAAAAACAATCCCAGTGGGCAAAAAACAACCTCAGTGAGCAAAAAACAGCCCCACTGAGCAAAAAATACCCCACTGAGTAAAAAACAGCCCCACTGGGCAAAAAATACCCCACTGGGCAAGAAACAACCCCAATGAGGAAAAAACAGCCCCACTGGGCAAAAAACAACGCCGCTGAGCAAAAAACAACCTCAGTGAGCAAAAAACAGCCCCACTGAGCAAAAAAAACCCAAAAACACTGAGAAAAAAAATCCCCTGAGCAGAAAACAGCCCCACTGAGCTCTTCACGCTGCTCTTCCTGTCCCAGATTCCAAGAGGAATTCCAAATCCAGACATTCCAACATGTGCCCCAGCCTGGGCTTCACTGACGATCCGAGGTGTGCAAGGGGCCAGGCGCCATCCAGGAGAACCCGGGGGAGCAGCTGGAGATGTTGGGGTGGCTTCACCACATCGGGCTCCCTCCAGTGCCACCCTTGGGAGCCCGGGTGTCACCAGGCTGTGCCACCCAGGCCTTGGTGGCCTTTGTGGGCCGCAATTCCCACAGCCACAGGTGACAAAAGGAGCTGTGAGGGTTTGTGGAAGTGTCACGAGGTGGAATGTAAACCCCTAAATGGGAAAGGCAGAGTGACCATCGCCCGTAACTGGGCAGCCAAAGTGACCATCAGCTGTAACTGGGCAGCCAGAGTGACCATCACCCATAGCTGGGCAGTCAGAGTGACCATCAGCTGTAACTGGGCAGCCAGAGTGACCATCAGCCATAACTGGGCAGCCAGAGTGACCATCACATGTAACTGGGCAGCCAGAGTGACCATCAGCCATAGCTGGGCAACCAGAGTGACCATCAGCCATAACTGGGCAGCCAGAGTGACCATCAGCTGTAACTGGGCAACCAGAGTGACCATCAGCCATAACTGGAAACCAGAGCACACAGTCTCCGACCTCCTGCCCAAAATAAATCTGCCCCAGTGCCCAAAACAAATCCCAGTGGGTCTGAATGATGAGGTTTCCTTTGGGAAAATGGACAATCCACTTAAAACCCACCCGTGTGGCTCTGTAGCCTCGTCACCACCCAGGAGCTCCTCCAGGTTCCTCATTTGGGGACCTCATCCCTCCTGACTGAGCCAAGCCCAAATCCTGTCCATCCCCTGTGAAAATTCAGAGAAAAGGCCCCAGATGGGTGGGAGCTCCAAGAGCTGAGCTCTGCCAGGTCTGCTCTTCATTTTTGTCTCCCAGGACATCACTGTCCTGTCCTCTACCAAAGGGATGGATGGGAGGTGTTGAACAAACCTTCTCCTTCCCCAGGTCCTTGAAGCTTCCCTCTGACCCCACACAATTCTTTAGGAGTTTCTTTCTGACAAAGAACATGGAGTAGAAGTTGGGGCAAAGCCACAAGCACCTGATTCACCCCTGGGAAGAGAAATCAACAAATTCATCCCAATACAAAGTTTTGTGTCCATTTTAAATAAAAAATTCATTTTATAACAGACCAAATCAGCCATTATTAAAGAAGTTGGGAACGAGAGTGGGTTTTGGGGTGCTGGCCCCCTCAGTGAAGCTCCTGCCTGCTGCCAGAGGCACAGGGCAGGGACTGATCTAAACCCCGCGGGATTCCTGACACACACTCCTCAAACCCCGAGCTGGTCAGTGCTGGGGGATGATGAGCCGGGCTCCAGGCTGGAGCTGGGATTGCTGGGAACAGGGAAAACCCTCCTGCTGCACGGCCAGGGGCAGGAGCTGGTTGGGATCGGTGACAAGGAGGGGCAGGAGGGGTGGGATGGACAAAAAACAAACCCAAAGCTGCTGGTTTTCCACTCTTTTTTTCAGGCAGGATGTGCTGCTGGCAGCCCCAGGTACCAGGGATGTTTCTGAGGTCAGAGATAATCCCTCCATGCCTCATTCCTCCTTCTTTTTCCCCTGTGAAAATAAATGATCAGGTGAAAAATTCACAGTGTGAAGAAGATTTTGAAACTTCCTTGTGGCCCTTTTCCCGTGACAACCCCAACTCTGGGGGGAAGGACAGGGCTGGAGGGAGGAGTTTAGGGCTTGTTTAAACCTCTGGAATATTCCCAACAGGCAGCCTTGCCCCTTTCCCCAGGATCCGTCCCTAATGTGCAGAGCACAGCGGGATTGGGCTGATCCTTCCGAGGAAATTCTGACTTTTAATGGGGATTCTCCTGTGAGGAGTGACAGGGAGCCATGGGGACACCATGGGAACACCAGGGAAACACCACAGAAACACCACGGGAACACCACGGGAACATCACGGGAACACCACAGGAACACCACGGGAACACCACGGGAACATCACGGGAACACCACAGGAACACCAGGGAAACACGAGGGAAACACCATGGGAACACCAGGGAAAGACCATGGGAACACCACGGGAACACCATGGAAACATCATGGAAACACCATGGGAACACCATGGGAACAGCACGGGAACACCAGGGAAAGACCACAGGAACACCACGGGAACACCATGGGAACACCACGGGAACACCACGGGAACACCATGGGAACACCACGGGAACACCATGGGAACACCATGGGAACATCACAGGAACATCATGGGAACACCACGGGAATACCACGGGAACACCACGGGAACATCACAGGAACACCAGGGAAACACCACGGGAACACCACGGGAACACCATGGGAACACCACGGCCTTTTCCCTCTTAGAGCACCCCTCAAACCCACCCAGCAGGGGCAGGGAGCTGCATTTCCCTTTCATTGCTGTGTCAGGAACACTTCTGGGAGCAAACACGTGAGGGACGGGTTCGTTTTGCTGCTCCTCTTCCTGCACTCCTTTAATCAGGAGCAGCAAAATGGAACTTGGTGTCTTTAATCAAGACACCAAGGCCAGGCCTGGCTTTGGGTTCAGCTCCTCTGCAGCCTCCCTGGGGCCTCACCCAGCCCCACAGCTCAGATCCTGGGGCCACAGGGCTTTGGGATCACGGCCTGAGGCTTGGGAGGGCGCAGGGTGTGATGGTTCTGGCTTCTTTTTCTGCCGAGGTCGGGATTAACACACGGGAGTCGCTGTTTGTGTTCAGACTCTCCAGGGAGTTTGTTTATTAATCCCTCATCTCCAGGGTGTTCATTGATCCCTCATCTCCAGGGACTGTGTTTATTAATCCCTCATCATCAGTGTTTGTTCATTAATCCCTCACCTCCAGGGTGTTCATTAATCCCTCATCTGCGGGGATTTTGTTTATTAATCCCTCATCTCCAAGGTGTTCATTGATCCCTCAACTCCAGGATGTTTATTAATCCCTCATCTCCAAGGTGTTCATTGATCCCTCAACTCCAGGATGTTTATTAATCCCTCATCTTCAGAGTGTTTGTTTATTAATCCCTCTTCTCCAGGGATTGTTTTTTTATTAATCCCTCCTCTCCAGGGTGTTTATTGATCCCTCTTCTCCAGGGATTTTGTTTATTAATTCCTCATCTCCAGGATGTTCATTAATCCTTCATCTCCAGGCTGTTAACTGATCCCTCGTCTCCAGGGAGTTTGTTTATCGATCCCTCATCTCCAGGGTATTTATTAATTCTTCATCTCCAGGGGATTGTGTTTATTAATCCCTCATCTCCAGGGTGTTTATTTATTAATCCCTCATCTCCAGGGTGTTTATTTATTGATCCCTCATCTCCAGGGTGTTTATTGATCCCAAGGTGTTTATTTATTGATCCCTCATCTCCTCTGTCT
Organism: Sinosuthora webbiana; assembly: GCA_013397395.1. Taxonomy (NCBI): domain Eukaryota; kingdom Metazoa; phylum Chordata; class Aves; order Passeriformes; family Sylviidae; genus Sinosuthora; species Sinosuthora webbiana. The sequence continues at coordinate 11,063 of VXBN01009103.1, forward strand.
CCCCACCAATCCTGTGCTGCTCAGGGCAGCTCTCTCCGGGGTTTGGGTGATCTCAGCTGGCAGCAGAGGAGGAGGAGAGGACACAGCTCTTCCCAAGGAATGTTCTCTCGAGGTCTGACACCAATATTTGCAGTCTGGTGGATCCCAGCACCGTCCCAGCCCCAGGATGGGCCTTGCCCATGGCTTGGCTCCCCCTCCCTTCACCCAAAGCCTTGTCCTCGGCCAGGCAGCGCTCTGCAATTCCTGCCTCGTCCCCCTGCAGCATCCCCATTAACCCAACCACAGTCAGCGACCTCAGACCGCTCCGAGCAGGAAGCGGCGTAATCTGCCGTGCATTAGAGGTCTAAAAAAACCCCGCCTAATGTTCCAGGAGCCTCAAGCTGTTAAGCCACTGCTTAACTCCGGTAATTCACCAGGAAGCCTCTCCCCGTGGCACAGGCACCGAGTTGTTTGCATTTTCTAATAACGGGCACGTGACCAGGGCGTTTAATGAGTTCCCGAAATAACCCGACTGAAAGGCAAAAATCCGGGAGGTTTGGCTGCCCAGGGAGGGGGGGAAATATCGTAATTAAAATAGTGAATGGGCAGGAGGATGAAATGAGGGCTGGGGGTGACTGTGAAATCATTTAGGTGGGGTAGGGAGCTTTCCTTTCTCCGGGGGGGTTAAGTGACAGGAGGTACCTGGGGCTCTCCTGCCCTCTTCCCACTTCTCATCAGGAATTTATGGAGTTCTGACCCCTCCTCTTGGACTCAACCCGGTGATGATTGAGAAGAGGGACCAGGAAAATCACTGGCTTTGGTACCGATGCCTCATTGTGTTATTCCGGAATTGTCTCTTCACAAAGTGCAGGTGGAGGGATCAGAATTCCTTGAATGGTGTGGGGAGAGAAGGAAAAGGTCCTGTGAGCTCCCTGCTGCAGGCACTGGGCTGGAAAACCACGGGGCCCCTGCCCACTTCTGCATCACCAGGAATTCTGATCCCTCACCTTGGATTCAGCACAGGGATGATTGAAAAGGAGAACCAGGAAAATCGCTGACTTTGGAACCGCCTTCTCTGTGAACATCAAAGCACATCCCAGATGTTACTGATGCCTCGCTGTGTTATTCCAGAATTTTACAGAATGTCCAGGTGGATGGATGGAGGGTGTGGGGAGAGAAGGAAAAGAGTCTGCAGGTCCTGTGAGCTCCCTGCTGCAGGGAGGATGGATAACCACAGCCCCATATCCCAGCTGGGTCTGGAATTACCACTGATCCCAAAGAACCATCACCTAGGTGGATCCAGTTTTAAAATTCTGGAAAGACCCGGGGGTTAAATAGTTTGGGGGTTCATTTTAAATCTGTCAGGGGTGTGAGTTTATCTTCTGTCCATCCTCCTCCAGTCCAGCCCCCGGTGTCCCACTGCAGGGAAAGCAGCAAAACCCTGGGACAGAAACTTCCTTTGGAGCAAGGGAGAGCCAGGCGGTGCCAGAACTGCTCTGGGTGTGGATGGGAATTCCTGCAGAGCCGGGCACGCTCCTGGCACAGCAGCAAAGAGGGGCTGGGCAGGGCTGGGAACAGGATCATCACCAGGAATGGGCACAGGATCATCACTGGGACTGGGAACAGGATCATCACTGGGACTGGGAACAGGATCCTCACCAGGAATGGGAACAGGATCCTCAGCAGGAATGGGAACAGGATCCTCACCAGGGCTGGGAGCAGGATCATCATGAGGTTGGGAAGAGGATCATCACCAAGGTTAGGAACGGGATCCTCAGCAGGGTTAGGAACAGGATCCTGATCAGCTTGGGAAGAGGATCCTCAGCAGAAAGGGAAGAGGATCCTCACGAGGCTTGGGAACAGGATTGTCACCAAGGTTAGGAAGAGGATCATCACCAGGTCTGGGAACAGGATCTTCATAAGGTTGGGGAGAGGATTCTGATCAGCTTGGGAACAGGATCATCACCAGGGCTGGGAAGAGGATCTTCACCAGGCTTGGGAAAAATATCCTCATCAGCTTGGGAAGAGGATCCTCAGCAGGAAGGGAAGAGGATCCTCATGATGTTGGGAAGAGGATCCTGATGATGTTGGGAAGAGGATCCTGATGATGTTGGGAAGAGGATCCCGATGATGTTGGGAAGAGGATTCCGATGATGTTGGGATTCTGGGCCACAGGACACGTCCCACCCTGGCCTCGGGCTGTGGCAGCGTGGCCCAGCGATGGCCTCAGGCCTGCTCAGTCCCATCCCGCAGGGGTTTGGGTGTGCCCAGCTGCCTCCACCAGGAAGGACACTTGGAAATGTTGGAGTCCCCCCAATCCATAAGTCTGGGGAGTGGGGCAGGCCGAGCTGCAGGCCGGAATTCCACCCTGAGGATGATCCCTGGCTCAGGGCCTGCTCTGGTCTCCCAGGCTGGGCCTGCAGGGACAGGAATGGAGGCAGCCACAGCTGGAAGCCCCAAAAATGGGTTTAAAAAAGTTGAATAAACACTGAGCTGGGAGATTTGACCGGAAATATTGGTTATTGGCACCAAGAAAATCCATTTGGCATTCTGTGGACCGAACCCTGGGACAATTCCATGGAATTCCAGTGCCCATGGCAGCTCCAGAGCTGTGCTGGGACCAGTTCAGGCACTGGGCCCCATCTCCATCCCACTGATGGATTTGGGATCGACATCCGATCCCAGGACACCCTCCCTGCACAGCCAGGCCGGGCTTAGAACTCCCCCAAAATTCACTTTCATATTTAAATACTTCCACACATTTCAGTCATTGGGGTTTGGGGATATTTTTAGAGTTTTTTTTGGTTGGTTGGATTTTTATTTGGGTTCTTATTTTTAACAGTAGAAAAGAACAGCCAAGAAAATCTGTGATTATTCCTTTTTTTTTTTTTTTTTTTTTAGTTTAAAACCTGCCCAAAGATTTCATTTCAAATCAGGCTCGGGGAAAGCAAATTACATTTTGGCCAAAGGCCAAGTCCTGAATTTCTAATTAATTGAATCAAACTTTTTTTTTTCATAGTGGAACCCTTGATAATTCCCTATGAGCAATTTCCCTGGAAAGGCAGTCAGGGGAGAGCCCTGCACCAAATCAGACAGGAATGAGCAGCGAGTTCAAAGGATTTGTTCTCATTAACCCCGGAGAAAATGATTTCAGCCAGGAGCTGAGCGGCAGCCGCAGGTAAGAGCCCCAAAAAATGGATTTTAAAAGGTTGAATAAACACTGAGCCGGGAGATCTGGCCCGAAATATTGATTATTTACACCAAAAATACTCATTTGATATTGATGTGTCAAGCAGTGACCAGCACACGGGGGAATTCGAGTGTGGAAGAATTTGGGTCTCTATTAAACCGAGTGATTAAAGCTGGAATTAATAGCCCAGCTTGCCTAAAACCAGGCCTAATTTTTATCAGCCTCAGCAGCTGGTGCAGTGAAAGACGTGGAACTCCTTTAATTCCTGAAAACCCCACTCTGCCTCTGGTGCACACCAAGAATTGGCATTTGGGATCAAAGAACAGAAATCCCTGTTATTTGTCAGGGAGCAGCTGCTCGATTCCCAGCTAAACGGCTCCTGTGGAAGCAGAAATTAAAGGAATTAATGGAAATACCCGTTGCAGGAATAATTAATTGGTTAAAGAGCTCAAGAGCCTGGCTGGGAGGGGGAGAAATTCTCTGCCCTGTCCTGGAGAGGTCCCACTGCTCCTCCCCTTCCCAAAAAATTATCCCAGGGCACCCATTCCATGGAATTTTGGGGCGGATTTGGCTCTGCAGGATCCTCCAGCTGGAATCTGTCCCAGTGGTGCTGTTTTATCACAAAATATTCTGGGTTTTTTTTTTTTTCCCTCATCAAGGGGGTGATCCTCGGGGTTTCCTGGCAGGAGGAGCCTCTCCCAGGAATGCTGTCAGACCACAATTCCCAACTCCTGAGGGATGGGATGGAGAATCAGCCCCAAGAAAGGGCCTGGGGTGCCCAGGGAGAGCAGGAAATTGGAAATTAAAGCCTCCTCCCAGTTGCCCTCGGGCATTCCCAGTGCCAGGTGCCTCATGTCAATAATGAATTATTTAAATTTATCAACTAACTTCATCAACTAAGTTATTATTATAATTATAAATAATAAAGAAATGAAAATTAAATAATATACAATAAATAATAAATGACAATAAATTATAAATTAATAAGTATTATAAATTTATCAACTAAATTAAGAATAAAAGCAGAAAATTGTAAAATGCACTTTTGGTTCTAGGGAAAAATCTCTTATAAAAAAAAAAAAAACCCTTCTGTTTAGATAAGCTCAAGGATGGGAACTTGAGGATGAATTTCTTTAGTATTTGATGTAAAATTAGCAGGAATTGGCATTTTGGAAAAAGAGGAGGTGGTGGAAAATGATGCAGGAAAGCTCCAGACTGAGTGGGTTATCTCTCTCTCCAAAGATGCAAGAAATAAGCAGAGAAAAGAAAAGAAAGGCAAAAAATAAAGGATCCCAAAGGAATTAAAAGGGAAGAATCCCAAAGAAAGAGAAAAGGAAAGGATCCCAAAGTAAGTGGCTGTCAAGGATTGGGGAACGGTGTTAGAAAAATAAAAAAGCCAAACTGAATTAGAGGCTGCAGAGGAAATTAAAGCAAGTAGGGAAAAGGAGAAGGAAAAAAAGAAAAGGGAAAAGGAGAAAAAGAAAAGGAAAAAATAAAAAGGGGAAAGGGAAATGGAACGGGAAAGGCAAAAAGGAAAAGGAAAGGGAAAGGGAAAAGAAAAAAAAAGGAAAAAGGGAAGGGGAAAGGGAAATGGAATGGGAAAGGGCAAAAGGAAAGGAAAAAGGGAAAGGAAAAAAGGGGAAAATGAACAGGAACAGATAAAAAGAAAAGGAAAAGGAGAAAGGAGAAAAGGGAAAGGCTTTAGAAAGAGCATTGGGAGCAGAGAGCTGAAGTCAGTCCTTCTTAAACCTCTCCAGGAGAATTATGGATTAAAAAAATCCCTAAAAAATCGTGGAGGAACCAAAAAAAATCCCAAAGATCTTGTCAGGAACAAACACCCACCTCAGCCCGGGAAACCCCCAGGCTGCGAAAGGCAAAGCCAAGCCCAGCCTAAAGCCAAGGCAGAGCCACAGTCAGGACAGACCAGCTGCTCCTGAGCCCGGCTTTCCCCCAGGGAGGGGTTTTGGGATGGATTCGGGGTGTGAGGAAAAGGCTGGAGCAGGTTTGGCCCCGATGGAGACAAACGAGGCCCCGGCTGTGTTTGGTTTGGCAGGAACAGAACGACACGAGTGTGAAATATCCCAGGTGAGGCTTCAGTTCCCTCGCGTTTGTTATTCCTGATCACATCCGGCTTGTATGGAGAAAATATCCCGCTTAAATTCCAGACCGTGTCCAGCATTCCAGGAGGGATCTTTGCACGCTGTTGAGCGGGACACTCACTGGAGTTTCACCTCTGGGAACACAGAGACAGATGGAATTTTTTTTTTTTTTTTTTTCCCCATTATCTCATTTTCTGGTGGATTTTTTTTTTTTGCAGCTTCTAAGTCTGGTTCCAACTCTGAATTCACCTGAGAAAGTCACGTTTAACTGATTATTGGTTAAATAATAAATAAATAAATAATAAAATATGTTTTGCTCAATTTTAAATAAATAAATAAAAATTTAAAAGGCAGTTTGCAGCTCCAGTCCCTGCTCTGGGCCAGGGACAGCACTCAGGGCACGGCTGGAGCTGGGCCAGGGCAGGCTCAGGCTGCAGAGCAGGGAAAGGTTCTTCCCCCAGAGGGAAGAAGTTTTTGTAACTGTAACTTTGTTATTCATTCCTTTCCCTAGGAGGGATTTCTTCTTGCTGTCCCTCTGCTCTGACCAATGTGAGTGAAGAGGTTTGTCTTTGTGTCACCAATCAGATTGGTCTGTGTGAAATAGTATAAAGGGGAGACACATCCCAAAAATCAAAGAGTCATTTTCAGCCTCCTGAAGTCAAAGTTCTGTGTCCTTGTGGTGTAAAACAGCATCAAAGCACATCCCAGCCCCAGGGACTGGCACTGCTGGGGCTGGATCCCCTTTCCCAGTGAGGTGGCAGCTCCCTCGTGTCCCCACACTCACAGCCAGATCTTTCCTCACCAGATCCCTCCCAGCTTTCCCCTGGCTCAGGAGCCTCATTCCATAAATCCATTTACTCCCAGGGCAGTAACACAGGAACAGCCCCGAGCTGCTGCCTTGGAGGAGGGGCCCCAAAACACCGCCCTGATTCCCCACAAATAATCCTAAAATCCCCCAATCCCACTGCTCCAGTGCTGGGATGTCCCTCCTGAGCCCCGGATGTCCCTGGGTGCCCCTCACCCAGCTGTGCCCAGGTCCCTTTGCTGTCCCCAGGGTTGGCAGTTCGCACCCAGAGCTCCACCTGTGCCCCCTGAGCCCCTCAACACTTCCTTTAAATTCTGGGTTCTGTATCTTCTCCAGCAAATTCCAGGGAAAAAAAATCCCCAGGAAATGGAGATTCCTTTGGGACCTGGTTCCTTTTCTCATCGGTTCTTTCAAAGCACAGCAGCAGCAGCAGTGATTCCATGTGGGATCACTGAATTGTGTTTAAAATCAGAACAGATGCTGATCCCGCAGCCCAGAGGAGCTGATCCCGTCCCTGGCAGTGTCCCAGGCCAGGCTGGACAGGGTTTGGAGCAGCCTGGGATGGTGGGAGTTGTCCCTGCCAATGGCAGGGGTGCCACTGGGTGGGATTTCAAACCCAAACCGTCCTGATTCCGTGATTCCAGCCAGATTTCTGAGATAATTCATTAACGCTCGCTTAATTTGCATTATTAAGTCCTGAGAACCAGCAGAGGGGCCGCAGCCACGGATGGGCCTCACAATAAAACAACCCCTCGTAATCAACATCCCTGGATTAAAATAATGAGGATTAAACCAGGATATTCCCACCTCCCAGCGCCACCACACCTTCCATTTCCCAGCGACGTTTCATTTTCCCCTTGAATCGCACAAACTTCTCCAGAGGATTCATTATCCAGCGGGAAAACCAAACAGTCCCTGGTGACCTTCTGCAAAAAGGGAAAAACGCCTCAGGCCAGGGTTTGTTTGGTTTTGGTTTGTTTTTTCTGGGTTGTTTTTGTTGTTCAAAGAAAAACTTTTAACTGTTCGATAAATCAGCCAAGGGGAGGGGGTGGGAGCAGCCGTTTGTCAATAAACTCTCACGAGGGACAAGGGACAAGGAAACGTGGCAGGAGAAGGCAGGGGGTGTCCCAGGTACCTCAGGAATGTTATCCAGGGACATTGGATCCAGAAACAGGAAAAACAGGGTTGGAAACAAACAGGGTTTTGACAAGGAAAAGCAGCCAGGAGTGGGCAAAGGATGAGCTGGCAGGACGGGTTCAAAATTCACATTGCACCAAATCTGCCCCAGCTGTTTGTGGTCTTCATTCAGGTGCCTTCATCCCATTCCCTGCTCCAACCATTTCCCTGGAGTTCCTCTGCTGGGAAACTGAAGATGTGAACAGTGTGAAACTGCCGGGAGGATGAGGATGGATTTTGGGCAAAGGTGGGCTGGAGACAGAGCTCCATCCCAGCGCAGGAACCATCTCACATCTCAGGAACGTTTTCATATCAATAAAATACTGGAGATTCCCATCCAGATATTGCCCCAAGCAGGTTTAAACCCTGAGCCAAGGAAATCCTGGGGTGTCCAAGGATCCCTGAGGCTGCCAGAGCTCCAGGAGCCTTTGGACAGTGCTCCAGGAATGCCCAGGGGGGATTGTTGGGGTGCAGGAGCTGGGCTGGACCATCCTGTGGGTCCCTCCCACTCAGGACACACCCTAAATCTGTAATAATAAAGTTTTAAACCCACTGAACTCACCAGAGCTCAGTGAGGAGCAAAAAATCCCTCACCAAGACACTTCAGAGGTTCTGGAATTTCCCCCTGCACATTCCCACAGTAAAATATTCATTTTCCTGCCTCTGTTCCTTGGGGTTTCATTCTTTGCAGAGCAATGACATTGTTGTACACCACAATGACACAGAACTTTGACTTCAGAAGGCTGAAAATGACCCCTTTATTTTTGGGATGTGTCTCCCTTTTATACTATTTCACACAGACCAATCTGATTGGTGACACAAAGACAAACCTCTTCACTCACATTGGTCAGAGCAGAGGGACAGCAAGGAGAAATCCCTCCCAGGGAAAAAGAATGAAAACAAAGGTGCAGTCACAAAAACACTTCTCTTGTTTACAGAAAATTTTCTGAGAAAAAAAGAATTTCAAAAAACTAAAACGTCTCAAGCACAAACCCCAAAACCACGGGGCTCTGTCAGTGTTCTGCTGCCCTCCAAGCACCAAATTGGGAAGTTTAATTGGGCAGAAGCTCAGCTCCCCGAGTGCCCAAAGCCGCCTGCGTTGGCTCTGGGCGGGGGTGAAGCTCTGGATTCTCCGTGGAAAAGCAGGATAAAAACATTGGGAATGAGGAGGAACCGCAGAGCCGCCAGCCCAGCCTGGCAGGCAGCGCCGAAGAGGTGCCCCTCTCTTTTAAATAATTTGATTTAAATTCTTCCCGATGCAGCAATTAATTGACTTCTCTTTAAACCCGAGTGCGCTGTCACGCGTTGGAGGAGCTCGGCTGGCTGCTGCTGCTCCCAGGAAAATAAAAATAGCGATTCCTGGCGCTAAGAATAGCCCGAGGCAGCAGCTGATCCCTGTCACCTGCCCGGGCTGTCCCGGCACCCGCGTGTCCTTCCAGCAGCGGGGACAGCGGCACCTCCGCCCGGGGACGGGCAAAACGAGCCAAAAAATGGGGGGGAAACGACCCAAAATGTGGGGAAACCGCCCAAAAATGCAGGAAAACCACCCAAAAATGGAGGAAAACCACCCCAAAAGTTGTAGTAAAGCAGCTCAAAAAAGAGACAGGAAAATGACCCAAAAGAGATGCAGGAAAATGACCCAGAAAAATGCAGCAAAATAGCACAAAAAAGATGCAGGAGAATCCTGGTGGATTCCAAAGGTTTTGTGTGCAGGGGTGGCCCTGCAGCTCAGGGGACAGGAGGGACAGAGGAGAAGAATTCCCTGAGAGCCAGGGAAAGGCTGGAATTCCAATGGGATTATGGAATTGTGGAATGATGGGATTTCCTATAATGCTGGACAGCAGATCCGGGGTCTGAGGGATGCTTGAAACTTCAATTTCCCCCAGAATTTCCTTCCTCCCAAGCTCTCCCTCCTCTCCATCGCCCCGGGAATGCTCAGGTGTGGCCTCAGGTGTGGCCTCAGGTGTGACCTCAGGTGTGGCCTCAGGTGTGGCCTCAGGGCTTTTCCGAGCCCCGGTTTTCCTCCTGGGATCCCTGGGCACACCTGGACACCCCCGGGGTGGGAGGAAGGGAGGAGAACATCCCCGAGCTCCTGAAATCCCGTCCTGCTCCCATCCTGCAGGTCAGCACAGCCTCGGGATCTTCCAGCAAAATCCCCCAAATCCCCGGGGACCTGATTTCTGCTGCAGGGAGGGATGGGGCCAGGGAGAATTATATGTATTATATGTAACATTATTTGTATATATATGTGTGTGTGTATATAAAATATAAAATATAAAATATAAAATATAAAATATAAAATATAAAATATAAAATATTGTTACTATAATATAATGCAATGTATATNNTATTCTATTCTATTCTATTCTATTCTATTCTATTCTATTCTATTCTATTCTATTCTATTAATGCAGATTCCAGTAGGTTTGGGATTTTTTTAGAGGTTTGGGTTGGTTTGAGGATCAAACTCCTCTTCACTGCATTTTATTCACATTTAAAGCCAGAGTTCTCCCATCTTGGTTTTCTGTTCAGCCCTGAGCATTCCCTGGAATCCCAGAATCGAATCCTGGGGGCTGGAAAATCCCTCTGAGACCAGATCCAACCATTTCCTGTGTCCCCAAGGGCCACATCCAGGGCTTGGAAACCCCTCCAGGGATGGGGAACATCCTGCACCAATCCTGGGGATGTTTTATGTGACTTTTACAGATTTAAGCTGAGTTTAATGATGTCCCAAAGTCCAGAGCAGAAACCTGACCCTCAAATTCCGGAATTTGGGAAGGATTTCAGTCCTTTCCATGCCAGAAATCCCTTTAACTGGAAATTCTCCTTCCTGGTGTACCGATACCCCCTCCTTAAATATTCATTTTATGGAATCCCAGAATCCTGGGGGTGGAAAAGCCCTCTGAGATCAGATCCAACCATTCCCCGTGTCCCCAAGTGCCACATCCAGGGCTTGGAAACCCCTCCAGGGATGGGGAACATCCTGCACCAATCCTGGGGATGTTTTATGTGACTTTTACAGATTTAAGCTGAGTTTAATGATGTCCCAAAGTCCAGAGCAGAAACCTGACCCTCAAATTCCGGAATTTGGGAAGGATTTCAGTCCTTTCCATGCCAGAAATCCCTTTAACTGGAAATTCTCCTTCCTGGGGTGCTAATGAGCCTCCCTGAGACTCCTTCTTGGCCACGGCTCCTTCCAGCTGAAGGTTTTCTGCCAAAGCAGCTCCTAATTTAGAGCTGCTCTGTCTTAACTCGAATTTCTGCTCAATTGACCTCCCGGGCTCCTTCCTCAGTCATTCCATGGAAAATGTGCTCCGTGTGCCATTCCCAACTTTGGCTTTTTTTGGGGGGGGGTTATTTATTTATTTTGAATTTCTCTGCTCTTGCAGATTCTAGGCTGGAATGTGAAAATTCTTCCTGGGCTGGTTGTTTTTGTTTTTGTTTTTGTTTTTTGTTTGTTTGTGGTTTTTGTTTGGTTTTTTGTTTGTTTGTTTTTTGGGGGGTTTATGGTTTTTGTTGTTGTTGTTGTGTTGTTTTGGTTTTTTTTTTGTTTTTTGGGGTTTTTTTGTTATTACCCAGGGTGTCATCACTGCCAGACTTGGCCAGTTCAAATATCACCCGGAATCGGGATCAAAGTACAGGAAAAAAGGGGAAAAAAAAGCAGGAAAATGGAGCTGTTTGGCCTCCCACAGGGGCTCTGCAGTGACACCCCCTGAAAAAAAAAAGAAATATATATATATATATGTATAAAATTAAGTGGGTTTTGGTGGCTTTTAATGCAGATTTATTACAAATTAATTCACGATGCAATAAGTTAATTAAGTTTTCAGCTCCAGCCTTGCCGAGGTGCCACAGAGCTGCAGCATCCCCCGGCTTCAGCCCTGAATATAAATAAATAATAGAAATCATTGTAAATTATAAATAATTAAATGTCCTTATCTCAAAAAATGAAGAAAGGTCAAGCTTGGGGGGGTCTGTGGGGGGATTTCTCTGGAATTTCTCAGGATTTTACTAGAAATTCTCAGGATTTCTCTATCCAGAATATCTCAGAATTGGAAAGACAAACCCATGGGTGACCCTTGGGATCCCCCCTTGGTTTTGGTCTCTTTCTTCCCCTAAAGAAAAGCTGAGTTTAAACCAGGGCTGGAGTCCTAAAACAGGGAATAAAAACTCTCCCCAGCCTGCAGGAATGATCAATTCCTGATGTTTTCAAGGAGCTTCAAGGGAAATTTCTCCCCGGAATCCCCACTCTGAGCTCCAGCACCCTCAGCCCTGGACTAACAGAGCTCTTGGAGACGTTTGATCCCTCAGGATTTTTCAGAGTCTCCATCTGACTTTACCTCATTAAAATCCCGTCTCTTTTAACCTCCATTGTGTCCCATTTCCCAAAAATTCCAACCGTTTTTGGACAGAAAAACCAGGATCAGCTGCTCAGGGCATTTTCCCTGCCCTGTTATTTTTTTTCATGGAGAAGCCTCCAGGTCAGAGAACAGCCTCGGGACACAAAATCTNGTGCTCAGGGCATTTTCCCTGCCTGCTTTTTGAACACAAACCTGGGGTTTTTTTGGTTTTTTTTTCCATGGAGAAGCCTCCAGGTCAGCGAACAGCCTCGGGACACAAAATCTGATGGTACCACAGGGAGATTTAAACATCAGCAAAAATCCTGTTCCAAACTGGCCACCCTGGCAGGACAACCGGGACATTTGGGGCATCGATGGGATTTTTTTGGGGCGTTTGGAAGACGCTCAGCTGGGAGAACCTGACACAGCGGGATGGAGCGGAGGCAACGACCAAACACGAACAGAGGGATTCACAGAAATGATTCATGTAAAAATTAAAATAAAAAGAAAAAGAAAACCAAATGCAAATACAAATTTAAATACAAAGAAATTTAAATACAAAGAAATTTAAATACAAAGAAATACAAATTAAAATAAAAATAGAAATAAAATAAGAATAAATAATTAAATTTAAATGTGAATATGGTATAAATAAGAATGAGAATAAGAATGAGAATAAGAAATAATAGAATTAACTATGAATAGAGTTTAAAAGTTCCATAATTCTTTTTTTAAAACACGTGAGGAAACTGCTGGATTTTGTGTGGTCTGTCAGTGCATGAGGACCAAGTGAGGCTCCCCAGCTGTTCCTGAGGTGAGGAATGAGGCCGCGGGCGTGGTTTGAACCCTATTCCCCAAATCCCACACCAGGATCTCCCAGGACAAGCCAGAACCAGCCCAGGGAGGCGAAGATCAGGCTCTACCTTACACTCCCAAAAAAAAAAACCAGAAATTCCCCATTTAGGAGAGAAATTTAATTAAACTGCTCCATTTTTTTTAATCTGGCTGTTTAAACACAGGAACGAGAGGCTCGGGTTTTATGGATGTCAGGAGGAACGTCAGCTCCAGGTTCCGCGCAAACCACAGAGGAAGCGTTTTCATTTCCAACCTGCAGCCTCTCTCCTCAGCTGAAATAACCATTTTTTTAGCCTCTCTGCGCTCCCAGAAGCCCAGAAACCTGCAAGGCTCCCGGATTTTAATTTACCAGGAGGTGTGAGAGAAGAAACGCAGAATTCCCTCTTTTCCTGCTGCGTCCCTGGAAGTGGGAGCCTCTCCTCCAGGAATGGGGCCTTAATGAGCCATCCCCTTTTTTATTAATGAGCTTTAGGAATGTTTCTTTATGCTGGTTTTATTATTATTTTTTTTAAATAGGATTATTAAATAATGTCAAGCACCAAATGGGATGGTGGGAGGTTCTCCATCAATTCTTCCCGTTAATTGGAGCAGCCTGGGATGGTGGGAGGTGTCCCTGTCCATGGAAGGGGCGGAATGGGATGGGGTTGAAGGTGTCTCCCAACCCAAACCAGTGTGGAATTCTGAGAAATCTTTACTCATCATTATTTAGCTGTTGGTAACGCTTTATCCTGTCACCAATTTAAGGATTTTTGGGGAAAAAAAAAAACAAAAAAAAACAGAACAAAACAAAAACAAAAACAAAAAAATCCAAAACCCCCCAAACAAACAAACAAACCAAAAAAACCCCCAAAACCACACAAAACAAAACAAAACAAAACAAAAATTAAAAAAATAATAAAATTTAAAAAACTCAAAAAAACAAAATAAAAACCAACTAACCAAACAAAAAAACAAACAAACAAAACCAACCAACAAA
>VXBN01009103.1:49443-62715 GCA_013397395.1 Sinosuthora webbiana
AAAATTCCTCCTGCCCCACAGCAAAAAAATCGTGATTTCACCCTGCCAGCCTGCGGCTCCCGGCAGGTTCTGCTCGTGCCTGAGCCACGGGGAAGCGTTTTGTTGGGAACAGCCCTTCCCGAACCAGGATTAACGCAGGAGCAGCCGGAATTTTAACTTGCAGTTCCCTGGGTAGGGCTGGTGGCCCTGGGGTGGCCCTGAAAATCCATGGAATTGGTTCTTTCGCATTCCTTGAGGGAAATCATTGATTTCTGCTCGTCTGGTTTGCCTCAAAATGGATTTGGAGGAAAACACCTGAGCTGGGCTGAGATTGGGGATTTTGTGTTTTATTAGGGATGAGAAAAAGGCAGAGTGAGCTCCACAAAGACGGGGAGCAGGCCCTGGGATTTCCATTTTTCAGCTGATCTCCCAAAAATGAGTTCTAATGAGCTCTGGAGCCACTGCTGCGCTTTCCCTCAGGAATTCCAGGGGGTGCTGGATAAATCCAGACCCTTCTCTGGGATGGGGAATTTGGGGGAACCTGAGCAGCACCTTCCCAGCCAGAGAGCAGAGTCAATAAATTCACAGCAAATCCAAAAATTCCCGCCTAGGAGAGGAGCTAAGGAGCATTTCAGCTCCAGGGTATCCAGACACAACAAGATCCAGAGATTTAAAGTCATCACAGCAGGCAGGGGTTGAAATCTCACTGGAGAAAAGTGGCCTGGTCAGTAAAAATATTCCACATTTCCTTTGTTGTTGCTCCCATTTCCTGGTAAGGGCTGGAATTCTTCAGAGAGGAACAGCTCAGAGTCCCTGCTGCCCTGGATACTTCAGTGTCCAGGACCATCCATCCCACAGGAATATTGGAAAATAAGGAATCAGCCAGTTCAGGTCTGAAATTCCCTCTGAAGTGACCCTTACGAGGAAAGGACCAAGTGGTCTTTAAAGCAAACAGATTGTTTTGTGAAAGTCCTGATTTTGGTTCCTATCCCAGCAGGAAAAACAGAAACCCAGCACTTGGGCAACGTTTATTCCTTGGAATTTATCCCTCAGCAGTGCCTGGGGGGAAAATACCTTTGTGTGTTAAAGGGGGAGAACAATTTTGCAAAGATAAAATCCAGTGATTTATCACTGAAGCTTCCCAGCAGCCCGGGCCAAACCAGGCTCCAGGCGGGCTCTGCAGCCCCGGGGAGGAGGATGGATGGAGGGGAAAATTTGGGATAATCCACAGATGTCAGCTGGTTTGACTCTAGGAGGGACGAGCTGGGCTCGTGTTTAATCAGACTGGACACAAAGCAAAGGTCAGGAGCACTGGCATCGGAACGTGGCTCTGATCTGGGTACAGAGCACGGAAAAGAGGGAATTTCAGCACAGAGCTCAGTGGGGAGAAGGGAATTTCTTTTTAGCAGCTATTTTGGGTTGTGTGAGAGGCCAGGGAAGGCCGTTATCATTTCTGCTCCTGACGGGGGTTTGGGATGGGGCAACATCCAAAGGGATGCCCCATGAGGGTGGGGAAGGGTCTGGAAGGCAAGGAGAGTGAGGAGAGGCTGAGGGAGCTCGGAATGTTCAGCTGGAGCAGAGGAGGCTGAGGGGAGACTCCTCACAGTTACAGCTTTGTGTGAGGGGAAGAGCAGGGACAGGGACTGAGCAGGGACAGCACCCAGGGCACGGCTGGAGCTGGGCCAGGGCAGGCTCAGGCTGCAGAGCAGGGAAAGGTTCTTCCCCCAGAGGGTGCTGGGCACTGCCCAGGCTCCCCAGGGAATGGGCACGGCCCCGAGGCTGCCAGAGCTCCAGGAGCCTTTGGTCAGCGCTCCAGGGGTGCCCAGGGGGGATTGTTGGGCTGCAGGAGCTGGAATCCACGATCCCTGTGGGTCCCTTCAGCCCAGGATATTCTGTGACTCTGTGACCGCGCCAATCTCAATCACAGAATCACAGAATGGTTTGGGTGGGAAGGGACCTCAAAGCCCACCCAGGGCCACCCCAGCCATGGCAGGGACACCTCCCACTGTCCCAGGCTGCTCCAAGCCCCAATGTCCAGCCTGGATTTGAGCACATCCAGGGATCCCCTCTCCCCAGAGAGAACAAAAGTGGCCAAAGCTGCAGAGCAGGGGAAATGCCCAGCCCAGGGTGAGCCCAGCCCCACGCAGGATCTGTCCCAGCAGATGTCTGAGCAGCCCAGCCCCCACTCCTGGGGACAGACACGGAGCAGGGGGGATGTCCCCACTGCTGGGGGTGACCCCACACCCACAGGGACCTCCCCAGCAGGGTGGAGATGCCAGTGCCACACTTGTCCCTCAGTCAGTGACACTGACTGCACAGCCCAGCTCTGGGGATCCTGGAGTCCTGGAATCCTGGAATAATGGAGTCATGGAGTCACAGAATCCTGGAATCATGGAGTCATGGAATCCTGGCATCATGGAATACTGGAATGCTGGAATACTGGACTCCTGGAGTCATGAAATCCTGGAATCACAAAATCATGGAATCCTGAAATCCTGGAATCATGGAACCATCCAGGTTGGAAAAGACCTCTGAGGTCACCAGTTCCAGCTGTCCTTCTGTCTCAAAGCCATCTGCCATGTCCCTAAATTCTTCCTGCTGTCTCCATGGACTGGGTGCAGCCTCTTTCCTCCAGGATCTTCCTCAGGCCTGAGAAGCCTCAGCAGTGGCTTGAGGTTCACATTTAACTTTGGACATGGATATTCAAAGTTTGCTCCTGTCCTTTCAGCAAAAAAAAGGTCTTGGGACAGTGAAGGGAAGGGAACTCAAGCAGAAAATTGGACCAAAATTGGGGGAAATTTGGCCAAACAAGCCAAGAAGGATGGCAGGGAAGGAGAGCAAACACCACAGCAGAGTCCAGCACCCCAAGGAGGGTCCAGCTGATCTCCTACATGTGAGAATCCCGACCCCAAACAGGCAGAGAAATCCCGACCCCAAACAGGCAGAGAAATCCCGTCCTCACACCCAGTCAAAATCCTCTCGAACATGGGATTACTGGGATGAAGCAGCACAGGGAGTTCCCAGGATCCAACCATTCCACGACTGTTCCTTTTCCCCAGCAGTTTTAAAGAGCAGAAGGCAATAAATGCAATTAAAAACTGTTAATGAATAATTAAAGTCACATCTTAGCACAGGCATGAGTCAAAAAAAGGGTGAAAGTCCAAGACTTGATTAACTTTAAGTGTTTCATCACAAATGACTCCTCATTTTTTTCTTGTGATGTTTGGATATGAGGGAATATCCAGAGTTAATTACCTGGGCAGAGTTTTGTGAGATTTAAACGTTAAAAGCTAAAATTAGAAGAGAACAATTAATAGATCAAGACAGATTATGAGAAGTATTTAACACTCCATCAGCTGTCACGGAGTCGTTAATACAACAGGAAGGAGAACGGTTTCGGTTTTGTTTATACTGTTCAAACCCCTCCCTCTTTATTTTCTTATTTTCTTTTTCTTTTCTCAAGACTTGAAATCTGAATCAGAGTCAAGTTTATGTTTTCTTCCCCTTGGACCCTCATGAAAAGCATCTGCACCACAATGTAAATGTAAAATTTCCTTTTTTTCCCCCCCCTTCTTTTGAGGAAGACAAGGGGTTTGCTTGGCAAAACAAACATCATTTAAAGCCGTCTCTGCTGCACCTCCTCCTGATTTATCAGAGCATTTCTCAGGGAGAAATTCTGTTTATTAAACGGATTTGGCTGGCAGAAAACACCTCCCTGAGCTCCTAAAGTTCCACAGCAACAGGAATTATCCCAAAGTACCTGCACCAACAGCCCCAGAGCAGGAAACCAGCAGGGAAAACAACTTTCTATCCATTTTTTTTCCAGCACTGACCCCCTGAGCCCAAAGTTCTGCTCCGCAGGACGTGCCCTGGCACAGAACCCTTGGAAGAGCTTCCCAACTCATCCCAGCCCAAGGAAGTGGCTCTGGGAGCCGTGGAGGGGACGGGGAACAGGGAAAGGTTTGTTTTCCTGGGAGAGGGGCTGTGGAGTGCCCGTGCACATTCTCCTCCTGAGCTCTCAGCTCACACCTGGGGAGAGGCAGGACGAGCTCCCCCAGGGATGGGGAAGCAGCAAAAGCTCTGCCTTGGCACCCCCAGCCCTTCCCGGCCACCCTCTTGTATTTCTTGTGTTCCTGCAGGAGCAGAGTTTGTCCCCGTCCCTATCGAACACTTTTCTCCAAGTCCTTCCATCTTCCGGTGTTTCCTCAATTCCTTTTATCTGGATAAAAACCAGGCGGGGAAAAGACCTCACAAGCCCCCAGTCCATGGCTGTAACTTATCTGTCCCGAAGTGACCAAATTCCTGCTAAGAGTTTGATAAAAATCTCCCTGCCAAACCCCCCAAAGCAAAGACATTCCCCCCAAAGGAACAATTCCAACATGATCTTCCCTCGCCGTGCTGAAATCCTGGTTGTGCTCTGGGAGATTCCCTTCTCACACCACATCAACCTTCAACAAGAATTTCTCTAGGAATAATCTCACTGGACTCCAGTGTTTAGTCTGGGACAGGGAAAAAAAAATGTTTCACTTCCCAGCTCCTTTAACATGGAGAGTTTTCCCTTGGAATAACCGACCTACTCTGGGGAAGGGAGAGACACAGAATATTTTGGCTGGAATTTTATCTTCAACTCCCTGTTTAAACTGGCCAAAAAAATGCCTCGAACTCCGAACAAGCTTTTAAAAAGGAAAACAAAAAGAGCCCTGATAGCTGCCTGAGCCTCCAGCACAGCGAGATTTCAAATTCTTGTGGTCTGAAGGCCGTTCAAAGAGGAAGATTCCGGACGGGTTTTACGAGGTGAGGCTGCCCCAGAAATTTGTGGTGGCTCTGCAAGTGCTCCAGGAACCTCTGGAGACTGAATGGGAACAGAACAGTGAGAAATTCCCTGTTTGTTGTCAGGAAGTGGATGCAGGGACAGCCCAGCAGCAGTGAAACCGCTGGTGGGGGATGGAATAAGCCGAGGGTCCTTTCCCAGTGGAAGAGACTCATGGAAAGGTTTGGGTTGGGAGGGTCCCTAAATCTCACCCAGTGCCACCCCCAGGGACACCTCCCACTGTCCCAATGTCCAGCCTGGCCTTGGGCACTGCCAGGGATCCAGGGGCAGCCACAGCTGCTCTGGCAATTCCAGCCCAGCCCCTGCCCACCCTCCCAGGGAACAATTCCCAGTTCCCAATCTCCCATCCAGCCCTGCCCTCTGGCACTGGGAAGCCATTCCCTGTGTCCTGTCCCTGCAGGCCTTGTCCCCAGTCCCTCTGCAGCTCTCCTGGAGCCCCTTTAGGCCCTGCCAGGGGCTCGCAGCTCTCCCTGGAGCTTCTCCTCTCCAGGGGAGCACCCCCAGCTCTCCCAGCCTGGCTCCAGAGGGGCTCCAGCCCTGGAGCAGCTCCATGGATTCCTCTGGACTCTCTCCAGCAGCTCCAGGTCCTTTGGATGTTGGATCCCAGTTCTGCAGGTGGGGAATCACCTGAGCAGAGCAAACTGAGGGAATCAGGCATCACTTTTGGCTCATCCCTTGTAACAGCGGCCCCAAGAAATTGCTGCAAAAGTTCCTTATTAATAATAACGAAAATCACAGAAAAGCTGCTGCGTTCCACAGAGACATGGGAATTTTATGGACAGGGAAGGGAAAACACTTCTGGAAGCAGCTGGGACGGGAGTCCCAGGGCAGGGTTGCCTCATTGCTGTGCTCAGCACTGCAGCTGAAATAGATTTCCTCAGTTTGTGTTTGGGGTTTTGCACAACTCGAGCTCGCTGTGCGCCGAGGGCTGTGCCAGGATTCCCGGGAGCAGCCTTTCCCGGGTTTATGGGATCCACAGAACCTCACAAGGGTTTATGGGGCTGCCGGCAGGGATAAGATCAGCTCAGCAGCGCACAGGGCAAAACCCCAAAGCCATTCCCTGGGCAGAAATCCGGGACAGCACAGAAACACCGAGGAGCCCAGCAGGGAGAGGTTCCCCCTGCCCTGGTGGGTGTGGAGCAAATCCCTGGAGCAAGGGGACAACCCCTACGGCAGGGGTGTGCCCGGGAGTGCCTGGCACCCCTGGGTGTCCTGGCATCCCTGGGTGTCCTGGCACCCCTGGGTGTCCTGGCACACCTGAGACATCCTGGCATGCCTGGGTGTCCTGGTGTTCCTGTCCTGGTCCAGGGCTCTGTCCTGGATGTCCCAGCACTTCTGTATGACCTGGCACTCCTGGTTATCCTGGCACCCCTGGGTGTCCTGGCACCCCTGTCCTGGTGCAGAGCTCTGTCCTGGCACTCTTGGCACTCCTGGGTGTCCTGGACTCCTGGTTATCCTGGCACTCCTGTCCTGGCATTCCTGTTTATCCCGGCATTCCTGGGCTGTCCCTGGTCATCCTGGCACCCCTGGGTGTCCTGGCACTCCTGGTTATCCTGGCACCCCGGATTATCCTGGCACCCCTGGTTGTCCTGGCACCCCTGGCTGTCCTGGCACCCCTGTCCCCATGCAGAGCTGTGCTCTGGGCTGTGCAGGGCATTCAGGGCTGGCTGGGGTGAGGATTTCCCCACCCATGGGAATGTTTGAG
Organism: Sinosuthora webbiana; assembly: GCA_013397395.1. NCBI lineage: Eukaryota > Metazoa > Chordata > Aves > Passeriformes > Sylviidae > Sinosuthora > Sinosuthora webbiana. The sequence continues at coordinate 55,959 of VXBN01009103.1, forward strand.
GATAACCCCGTTCCTCTCTCCCATGGGAATGTTGGGAGCTTTCCTGCTCCCCTGAGGAGAGCCCCAGTTATCCTGGAAATCCACAAAGGGGCAAAACCCTGGCTGAGAGCTCCAGCTTCATCTTCACTTTCCTCCTTTTCACTTCCACAGCCAAAATCTCCTGCAGGTTCATTTCTGCAGCCAATCCCACCCTCCCCATTGTCCCGAAATCCCAGGGAAGAGCCAGCACACAGCAAACCCCATTCCCTCTGGGGGAAAGCAGGGATGGCCCAGGATGTGGACTGAGGATGGAACTTCCCTATGGGGCACAGCAAACCCCATTACCTGTAGGGGAAAGCAAGAATGGCCCAGAGTTTTGGGAATCAGGATGGAATTTCCCCACGGAGAACAGCAAACCCTGTTCCCTGTGGGGAAAGCAGGAATGGGCCAGATTTTGGGGATTGAGGATGGAACCTCCCCACGGAATGGGGTCACTGCCAGAGCCCAGGGCAGCTCTGCCCACACAAACCCTCGGGAATTTCCCTGATCCTCCTGTGCCCGTGGGAGCCTCAGGCTGTGCTTCCTCCTCCTGGAGATGGGGACACCTAATCCACGGATTGGGAAAGGTACATTCAGATCCCACAAATCCTGGCTGTCGGACAATTCCAGAGCGGGGATGGGTGGGACCAACATTTCACCTGGAATTCTCTTCTCTCCCACCATGCCCGTGCAGAGCCCCTGGAATGCAGCCCCTGGAATGCCCCATTCCCACTGGCACTGATGCATGGAAATCTCTTCCAGCTCTCCACAGTGAGTGGATATTTTTATTTTCCAAGGCAATATTTATTTCCAAGAACAGATATTTTTATCATTCCTTGGATCAGGGGAAGCTGAGCAAGGAACACTCCTGCAGGGAGTTCACCTTCCACACATCCATCCCTCCATCCCCCATCCATCCATCCATCCATCCATCCCTCCATCCCTCCATCCATCCCTCCATCCATCCCACATCCATCCATCCATCCATCCATCCATCCATCCATCCATCCATCCATCATTCTGGGGGTTGGATTCTCATCTAATTCTTGCCCCAGAGGATACCGAGGCCTTGGCAGAGGTGTCCCAAAAAAGCTTTGGATGCTCCTGAATCCCGGGAAGTGTCCCAGGCCGGGTTGGAACACTGTGGGGTGGTCCCTGGAGATTGGAATTAGATGAGCTTTAAGGTCCTTTCCAAACCATTCCAGAATTCCATGACTTTAGTTCAGGCTCCATTAATTTCCCCGCTCAAATTCACGTTTATTAAAAATCTATGTTTTTTTATGCATTTCCCTTTTTTGGAAGGAGAAACAGTGCCCTAAAAATGTTGTGGGGTTATTTTATTATGCAAATTTTTTATTTTTATTTCACTTTCACATCTATGAATGACACAGGGACCAAACTATCTTTGCTCCCAAAGCGTTCCTGTCAAAGCCGTGGTGCTGGAATTATTATTTAGCGACGATTTTAACTTACAGCAGATCAGATGTGGTGGGAAATGATGTCACGTGGCTCATTAACGTGTTTGCTGCTATTCCGGGAGTGCAACGAGGAGTCAGACTGAAAAAAATAAAAACCAATTTTTTTTTTTTAATCCCTCCAGCTCAGGCCTTGGTCCGTGCTTTCTTCAGATGGTGGGTGCTGATAGTTGGTGTATCAATGGCAGGGTCTTCTTTACGTGTTCACTGGGTGTTATTTTAATTAAACAGACAGTTTAATCATGTTATATCAATAGCAGGGTCTTCTTCACATGTTCACTGGGTGTTATCCCGGCCAAACAGACAGTTTAAGCAGATACTGTATCAACTCCTACCACTGTGCTGTAGCCCTGATTGGTGCCTGAGGTGTTTTGGTTTGTAAAATTCTTTTCCCAGGGAATTTTCTGTAAACAGGAGAAATGTTTTTGTAACTGTGACTTTGTTATTCATTCCTTTCCCAAGGAGGGATTTCTTCTTGCTGTCCCTCTGCTCTGACCAATGTGAGTGAAGAGGTTTGTCTTTGTGTCACCAATCCGACTGGTCTGTGTGAAATGGTATAAAAGGGAGACACATCCCAGAAATAAAGGAGTCATTTTTCAGCCTTTTGAAACTCAGAGTCCGTATCATTGTGGTGTGCAACGGCGTCACTGTGCCTAATTTTCTCTGCTAATAGCAGAAATAAAAATTTACATCCTCACCACGACGTTATTGATCACACAGCGCACACCTCGCGAAAAGACAACTTTATAATACACACTTGTAACAGCTGGAACTCGGGGAAATTCAGGATTCCTTGGCTCATTGCTGCTGCAGGCTCGGCTCCATCAGTGCCCAGCCTCTGTCCTTAATTAAAAGTTCCTTTCCTTTAATAGATGCTGCACATGGGGCGCGCTGGGCTGGGTTCTGATTTCGGGGTCGTTTTGTTGGTTAACGGCGCTTTGGAGATCTCTGATATGGCTTTTCCTACGGATGCAGCCCATAATAATCCATCAGAGGTGTGCTGACACCGATTTATCTGGGACAGAGCTGGTGGCATCCCCGTGGCCAGAACTGTAAAGCTCTGCCCGTCACAACTCCATCAAAACCAAATGGGAATTCTGCTGGGAGGCGAGCTTGGGTTTATTTAAGAAAAAATAGATGATTACACAGAATTATCAGCCAAGGAAGGGCTGTGAGAGGGGACACTGAGGGGACATTGAGGGAACATGGAGGGGACATTGAGGGGACAATGAGGGAACACTGAGGGGACATGGAGGGGACATTGAGGGGGTATTGAGGGGGCATGGAGGGGACATTGAAGGGACATTGAGAAGACATGGAGGGGACATTGAGGGGACATGGAGGGGACATTGAAGGGACATTGAGGGGACATTGAGAAGACATGGAGGGGACATTGAGGGGACATGGAGGGGACAATGAGGGGACATGGAGGGGACACTGAAGGGACATTGAGGGGACTTTGTCCCTGTCTGCAGGGAGGGTCAGAGCTCTGCTCCAGGGCCCAGCAATGGCACCAGAGGGAAGAGCAGGGACTGATCCCGGGAAGTTCCACCTGGAGATGAGGGAAAACTCCCCTGGGCAGTGCCCAAGCCCTGGACAGAGCCCAGAGCGGGGCTGGTGTCTCCTCCCTGAGGATATTCCACAATCCTGGGCTGGCCCAGCTGGAGCAGGGAGGTGGCACCGGTGACCCCACGGGGTTCTCCCAGCCTGACCCATCCCGTGATGGAAAAACTGAGCAGGGAACAGCAAATTCTCATTTTAGTGAGCCTCTGTCTGTGGAAGGACCCATCTAGTGAAAAACCCGTTGGGAAAAGGCTGGTCTGGAAAGCAAAACTGGGAATTTTTGCCTTTGTTTTGCCCCTCCCTCAACACCACTGAACTGTTTTAAAGGAGCGAGTGCTGAGTGGAGTTTTTGGTCCAGACAGCAGCAAATACCATCCCTGTCTTCAGCAGCAAAGCCTCTGCACATTCCTCCGGTTGGAAATATTTCATTTTTCCCTTTCCTGGCCTGTCTTCCCACAGCAGCTCCTGCTCGGAATTCCCATTTGTCAGTTGTGCCGTTCTTTGCTGAGGAATCTCTGAGGTTTCAAGCCAAGGGTGGGAAACTTTGGTGGTTTGGGGTGTTTGGACGTGAAAACCAGGGGATTTTCACTCCGTCCCGCAGCATTCCAGCTCTCCTGAGCCGCATTTATGTTGGAATTAAGCCACCAAATACCAGGATAATTCCTTTTTTTTTTTTTTTTCTTTTATTTTCATTTTTCTGGCTGTTTCTGCTGCCCAGCAGATCCTGCAGGATAAAGAGCTGAAGACAGCAATGCCCAAGAGCAAACCCAGGGTTAATTACACAGCGACTCAGCCCTCACTCCCCTTGTAAACTTCATCATCTGCTACTTTTATAATGTATTTATAACCCAGGGAAAACGCCTGACTGGAGAGAAAAACCCCACAATTCCTCACTGGGCAATTATGGGAACGAGGGAAACGAGAGATTTCCAAGAAACGCTCCTTGTTCTCCTCCTGCAGAGATTTCATTGGGGGAGTTCCTTTTATTGCCCTCCCTTTGTCAGTTCTGTGGAAGGAAAAGGTCGTTTTTGGACAAGAGGGTATAAAATAGGAGTTGATGGATCCTGATCCAAACATTCCACATGGAATTCCCATTTTCCTGTGGAATTCCTCCTTTCCAAGACACCCAGGGCACCAGTGCCCTGTTTCCTCTGAAAGCCTGACATTTGAAATCCGAGCATGATTCAGGCAGGATATGGGTGGAATTATTTTCCAGAAGCTGCTCAGGCTGTTTCCAGCCCAAGGAAGCACTAATGAGGGGCTTGGTGACGGCGCTAATTACTCCTAATTGCTCCCACCTCACAGATGGGATCCTGGAAGCGAGGAAGGAATGAAGGGGCAGATCGAAAGGGGCAGAGCCTGGGACGCTCTTCTCAGAGGAGAAATCCCACACACTAACAGGGATGGTATTTTAAGGGCTCTTGTGGTGGGAACACGGATTTGTGTCCGAGCAAATCCACACCCTGTGCTCACATCCCACTGCTGGCGCTGCCTGGAGTCACTCCCAAGGTGGGATTTTCCTGCAGCACAGGTAGTTGGGAGCTCGGATTTTGGCAGTGGAGGTTCTGAGTGATGTCCACTCTTGGTGAGGGGTTTGGGAAGGACTGAGAGAATTCGGGTTGTTCAGCCCGGAGAAGAGAAGCTTTGGGGCAAAATAACTGTGGTCATGCAGGGCCTGAAGGGTGACAGGAGAGCTGGACTGGGGACAAGGCCTGCAGGGACAGGACACAGGGAATGGCTTCCCAGTGCCAGAGGGCAGGGCTGGATGGGAGATTGGGAACTGGGCATTGTTCCCTGGGAGGGTGGGCAGGGGCTGGGCTGGAATTGCCAGAGCAGCTGTGGCTGCCCCTGGATCCCTGGCAGTGCCCCAGGCCAGGCTGGACACTGGGACAGTGGGAGGTGTCCCCAAGGGTGGCACTGGGTGATCTCTAATGTCCCTTCCCACCCAAACCATTCCATGAGTCCACAAAAACCCCCAGCAATGAAATGATGTGAGCTTTGAGCTTTTCTGAGTCTGGGGTTAATTCCCCTGGCACATTTGGGCTCCAGCCAGGTCTGGGTCAAGGCTGCACCCCCAGGTCAGGGTGTGATGGTGACACTGCTGGGGGGGCTCCAGCCCCAGGTTTAACACCCCCACCGGTGCCAGGCTGCTCTGCCTCTCTCAGGAAGCTTTGGGCACCTCCCAGGGTTTGTGTTCCAGGCCAGAGCTCTGGGCTGGAGCCCGCAGAGCTGCTGCTCTCAGGCTTTTGGACCATCTGCCTCTTCCCAACTGGAGACACTTCCTGCTGCAGGAACCAGAGCCCAGCCTGGGCTGGTTTCAAGGTTTCCAGATGCTTCTTTGCATTTCCATGGCAATAAAAGCCTTTTCTGTGCTCCTGAGCTCTGTCAGGTGCATCCTGTGTCGGTTCAGCCTTGACCCAGCGCGTGGATGACACCAAAATCCTTGGAATCGGCCTCCAAGAGGAGCATCCTGGAGCTCAAAGGGTGGGCTGGCTGAGCCCGGATGGAAAACGGGCAGGAGGATACCTGGCAACGTTCCTGTCCAATTAAAGCTAATTTATTGTCCATTTTTCTCCCCGTTGCTGCTCTGTTATTAATTGTTAATGTTGCGGTGCAGCCGCTGCTGTGTGAGGAAGAGCTGCTGGGAATGGCTGGGGGAAAGAAAACGGGAGTGAGAAAGGAGTGGGGAGAAGCTGGCTCTGGAAAGGTGGGATCTGTGCAAAAACAGGGAATGCTCGTGGCTGGCTCGGTCCTGCAGGCACTGGCAGGAAATTCCTGCTCTTGGAACAAGAGGGCGAAAGGATGGCAAAGAAAATGAAATGTGTGGGGTCACCAAGTCCTGAATTATAGGGAATTTCCGTGGGAAATGCAGGCAGGGAAGGAGAAATCCCGGGAATGGGAATTTGCCAAACCCCGTTTAGGACCCGAGAGCTTTTTTCCCTATAAATAGAAACAATTCCTTGCTCCACACTGAAACCCAAAAATGCTTTGGGGAATCACTGGGTGCTTTTCCATCCTCAGTCCGGTCATATCAACCCCCATGGGGAAGTTTTTGACAAAACCCAGCACTGAGTACATGGAGTTGGAGACAGGGAACTATCAGGAGGTGGGCAGAACTGAGCGAAGAGAGATGAAGGAAAAATAAAAAGACAGTGAATATTTGAACTGGAACTTTTGAGACGCTTCTCCTGCAGTGGATCAGCCTCTGTTGCCTGTTTTCCAGAGGGATAAACTGTTCAAATCCCACTGGATTGGGAAAGGGGTCCAGTGAGAGCTGCCTGTGTGCTCACACTCACGAGAGGGCTCCGGGCTGGGATTTCAGAGAGAGGAACTGAACTCTTCATCTCCCCTGCAGCCGAGCATTCCCACAGCTCCCAGAAACCTGCTGGGCCACGGAGCCCAGACCTCTGCAGGCTGGGGCTTGACTGGGGAGGAAATGCCAATATCCAGAGCTGAAGCCTGACTGTAATCCCGTGGTTTCGTAACTCAGAATCAGTGTATGGAGCTCTCAGAGCTCCCTCGACTCCTGGAACCAGCCCTGAGCTCAGTCCTGCAGCCCCAGCTCCACCTCCAGCTCCTCTGGAACCAGCCCTGAGCTCAGCCCTGCAGCCCCAGCTCCCCTGGAACCAGCCCTGAGCTCAGCCCTGCAGCCCCAGCTCCCCTGGAACCAGCCCTGAGCTCAGCCCTGCAGCCCCAGCTCC
>VXBN01009103.1:66663-125888 GCA_013397395.1 Sinosuthora webbiana
TAATTCCATGGCTGTAACTCCATGGCTGTAACTCATTCCATGGCTGTAACTCCATGGCTGTAACTCCATGATTTTAACTCATTCCACGGTTGTAATTCCATGGCTGTAACTCCATGGCTCAATGTTTTGGCAGTAACTCAATTCCATGGCTGTAACTCAGTGTTTTTAACTCATTCCCTGGCTGCAATTCCATGGCTGTAATTCCATGGTGGTAACTCCATAGTGATAACCCATTCTGTGGCTGTAACCCTATGGCTGTAACTCAATGATTTTAACTCCTTCCATGGCTGAAATTCCATGCCTGGAACTCACTCCATGGCTGTAACAACTCCATGGCTATAAATCCATGGTTGTAACGCAAAGATTTTAATTCACTCCATGGCTGTAACTCCATGGCTCAATGTTTTGGCAGTAACTCAATTCCATGGCTGTAACTCAGTGTTTTTAACTCATTCCATGGCTGCAATTCCATCGCTGTAATTCCATGGTGGTAACTCCATAGTGATAACCCATTCTGTGGCTGTAACCCTATGGCTGTAACTCAATGATTTTAACTCCTTCCATGGCTGCAATTCCATGGCTCTAACCCATTCCATGGCTGTAATTCCATGGCTGCAAATTCCATGGCTGTAACAACTGCATGGCTGTAACCCATTCCATGGCTGTAACTCCATGGCTGTAACTCATTCCATGGCTGTAACTCCATGGCTGTAACTCCATGATTTTAACTCATTCCACGGTTGTAATTCCATGGCTGTAACTCCATGGCTGTAACTCATTCCATGGCTGTAACTCCATGGCTGTAACTCCATGATTTTAACTCATTCCACGGTTGTAATTCCATGGCTGTAACTCCATGGCTGTAACTCATTCCATGGCTGTAACTCCATGGCTGTAACTCCATGATTTTAACTCATTCCACGGTTGTAATTCCATGGCTGTAACTCCATGGCTGTAACTCATTCCATGGCTGTAACTCCATGGCTGTAACTCCATGATTTTAACTCATTCCACGGTTGTAATTCCATGGCTGTAACTCCATGGCTGTAACTCATTCCATGGCTGTAACTCCATGGCTGTAACTCCATGATTTTAACTCATTCCACGGTTGTAATTCCATGGCTGTAACTCCATGGCTGTAACTCATTCCATGGCTGTAACTCCATGGCTGTAACTCCATGATTTTAACTCATTCCACGGTTGTAATTCCATGGCTGTAACTCCATGGCTCAATGTTTTGGCAGTAACTCAATTCCATGGCTGTAACTCAGTGTTTTTAACTCATTCCATGGCTGCAATTCCATCGCTGTAATTCCATGGTGGTAACTCCATGGCGGTAACTCATTCTGTGGCTGTAACTCAATGATTTTAACTCCTTCCATGGCTGCAATTCCATGCCTGGAACTCACTCCATGGCTGTAACAACTCCATGGCTATAAATCCATGGTTGTAACGCAAAGATTTTAATTCACTCCATGGCTGTAATTCCATGGCTGCAAATTCCATGGCTGTAACAACTGCATGGCTGTAACCCATTCCATGGCTGTAACTCCATGGCTGTAACCCCATGGCTCTATCTCATTCCATGGCCGCAATTCCATGGCTGTAACCTGATGGTTTTAACTCTGTGGCTCTAACCCATTCCATGGCTGTAACCCCATGGCTCTAACCCATTCCATGGCTGTAACCCCATGGCTCTAACCCATTCCATGGCTGCAATTCCATGGCTCTAACCCATTCCACGGCTGCAGCTCCATGGCTGTAACCTGATGGTTTTAACTCCATGGCTCTAACCCATTCCATGCCGGTAACCCCATGGCTCTAACCCATTCCATGGCTGCAATTCCATGGCTGTAACCCCATGGTTTTAACTCCATGGCTGCAATTCCATGGCTGTAACCCCATGGCTTTATTAACTCCGTGGCTCTAACTCATCCCGCGGCTGTAACTCTGCGGCTGTAACTCGATGACTTTAACTCATTCCACAGCCATAATTCCAGGGCTGTCCTGCCTCCTTCCTGCCCGGCACAGAGTTTCCTCCGAGCTGGTGATGTCATGGCAGCTAATGGGCTTTAATTGTGCCTCTCCGCTCAGTAATAATCAGCTGAAAGCTCATTAGGCACCAGCCTGCGGCTGCTGAGAGCAGCGCTGGCTCCTCACAAACCCTCTGGTGGGTGTAATTTTCCTTCGGAGCCGCAGCAAAAGCAGTTTGGGGTCAGATCAAGGGTCCTGCAGCAGGGTGCTGGAGCAGAGCCAGCATTTATAGGACCGCAGGATGTTTTCCTGGGCTGGAATTGGTCCCAGGCAGCTGTGGGTGCTCAGCGGGTGAGCGGGGAGAGGAGGGAGATGGTTCCCCAGGTTCATTTCCCCGCTGCTTTGTGCCTCTGCGATGTGCTGGGATGGAATCAGAGAACGATTTAGGCTGGAAAAGACCTCCAAAGCTGATGAAACACCACTTATCGACTAAACCACTGCCCTGAGTGCCGCGTCCAGGTGTTTCTTAAGGCTTTTCAAAGTTAAAGGGGGGATTTTGCAGTCAGCAGCCTTAAAAACGTTTCCTTTCGAGATTTTTTTTTTCCTGTAGTCTTTTGAATCCACGTTGATTTTCAGCACCCCGGTTGTGCTTAGAGGTTTCCCAGCCGCTCCTGGCTGAGGCTGGGAGTTCTTCCCCTTTATTTCCCTCTGCTGTCATCACAGAAAGGGTCCTGTTTGAGAGGAGGAGGGGCAGAGGAAGGGCTGCAGAGAGCCGGGAGCAAGGCGGGGGAACGTGGAGCATCTGGTGCCAGCCCCAGCAGAGGGGTGTGGGGACCTTTGGGGCTTGCTCAGGCTCCCAGGGTGTGACGGTTCTGGCTTCTTTTTCCCTGCCAGGATCGGGATTAACACACGGGAGTCACAGAATGACAGAATGTGTAGGTTGGAAGAGATCTTCAAGATCATCGAGTCCAACCCAGCCCTGACACCTCAACTAAACCCCGGCACCCAGTGCCACATCCAGTCTTGTTTTTAACACGTCCAGGGATGGTGACAACACGACCAGGGATGGTGACGAAGTCACAGCTCATGTTCGGACTCGGTGTTTATTATTTATCTATTTACAGACTCACAAGCCGTGAGCTCTAAGTCAGAGAAATGAGGCAAAATGGAGAACCTCTCTATCTCTACCAGGTCTTTTCAAGGAAAATCCGTCCAGTTATGAAATGCCACCTAAATTATTTTTATTTTAAACCCAGTAACTACTTGAAGTCTGCAATGCAGACTCCATCAACCAATTACAGAAAACCACCCGAACCCACGAAGAAGAAGGAAGAAGGAAGTGGAGAAGAAGGACTCAGACAATGCCCAAAATCCTCCATCTTGCTTCACATATATCACTACACACTGAAATCCCAAAACTCCAAGTTTCCAGAATCCCAGCACCAGGGAATATGGGAAGGGCAGGAAAGCCCTGGGACAAGTGAAAAACTCAGGCAGGGAAAATGTCCTGTGCTGCTTCCTTGTCACCCCACGGTGTCTGGGGCTGTTCCTGGTGTGAGATCCATGGAAAAAACCCTGGGAAACCTCTGAGGGCTGGGAAGCGCCCCTGGAGCAGCCCCATGTACCAGATTTGGCATTTTTGGGCTGCAGGATATTTTTCTTGACCGGAATTTGTGCCAGGGCAACCCTTCCCTTGGTAAAGTCTGCAGGAGGATTCAGGGAAGAGCTCAGGACACCCCACCTGGTGCTGGGGCAGCCTTTGGGGTGCTTCAGCCTGGACTTTGGGGTGCCCCCAAGGGGTTTTGGAGCTCCCTGCTGGCCCAGGAGGGTGGAGAAACCCCCGAGCTCCTTCTCCAGCCTGAGGTTCCAATGAGTTCCAGGCTGTTTCCAGCCAGAGCTGTGGGATTTGATCCCCTCTCTGAGCACCCCCCAGCAACAATCAATTCTGTCTGGGGTTATAATTAACTCCGCTCCCTGGGTTGTGCCAAAAGCAGGGAGGAACAGAAAACCAAGGAGAAAAGTAATTTTCTTCATCCACCCGTCAGAGCAGGCTTAGCTGGGAGTTCCTGAGACCTCTGTGCTTCAAAATCCTGGGACACAGGGATTCCACAGGCACCCCAGGCAATTCCCTGTGCCCAGAAATCCTCCGTCACTGGATTGTTTTCCCAAATCTCCATTCCAGCCTCCTCTCTGCAGGACACACTGCCCCACCCCGCTGACCCCATGAGGTGCAGGTGCCTTTCAAGCTCAACAAAAAAACGTGGTGTTTGCCTCTCAACTGGACAACAGAGGCGAAAAATCCTTGGGAATGGAGGAAACATGGAATTCATGACAAATTACGTGAGTCTTTAAGGTCTTTGATGTGGTGCCGTGGCATCAACAGCTCCCTGTTTGCCAGCCCCTTCCCCAGGGATGCTCTGGACATCGGGAAATGGAAAGGGAGCCTCCTGCTCAAGGATCCCGTGGCCTGTTCCGTGCTTGCGTGGCTAATTGTGTTGGGGAAGATGAATCAGGGGAACCTTATAAATACGATTGCTTAGCAAAAGATTCTGAAAATATGAAACCTGTAATCGAAATAGAGATGGAAGCTCACTTTGAGCTGTAGGATACCGAGTCTTAGTCACTGTATAACCTGAAAACAACAGCCTGGCCCAGCTGAAGGAGAATCCCTTTTGATGGAACGACACCTTTCTGCTGGCTGAGGGATCCAAAGGTCAATGTAGCAAAACAGAAAAGTCTAAAGAGTAGTTTTTAGAGTTTAAAATATAACACAGTGTGGTAATGTGGTAGTTCTTATAGGCTGTATGCAGATTCTACAGGATTTTGTGTCTTGTATTGGTTGGTCACTGTAAATTAGAATATTCATCACAAAAGGAGATATAGTGTATTGTAACAGGGACCTCACTCTCTTAGCTCCTCTTCTGCTCATTCCTCTTAGCTCTATTCCCTGCTCTTTCACTCTCTTACCTCTCCCCCCTGCTCTCTGACCCCTGCCACCTCGTTCCCTCACTCCTTTCTCTCTTAACTCTTCCCTCCTTGTTCTTTCTCCCTCTCTCTCTGGGACTTCCCTCCAGCCGAGGCTGGTGGCTGAAGGCCAGGCCCTCTTTACCCACGACCCTTGCAGTAAAACCACGTGTTCTAGAATATCTCAGGTCAGCAGAGTTCCTTCTCCCTGCTGTCCGTGGATGCCCCTCCGTACTTGGATTAGAGGGAGATAACTGAGTGATGTGGAAGCGACGAGGGACTGGGTGGCTGATCCCACAGTGGCGCCGTGCCGAGGGCAGCGCGTCCGGCCAGCGAGATCCCGCTTGGAGCTTGGCAGGGAGGCAGGGATGGGCCCAGGGCAGGGCAGGGAGCTCCAGGGCTGGTCCTGATCTCATTTCACGCCCTCGTGGCTCCCGATTCGCGCGGTTCTCACTGAGGCTCTGAGCGGGAATTTGATTGCTCATCCGGCTTTTCCTGGAGCTCCCCAGCCCTTCCGTGCCCGTTCCGCCAACAAAGGTGGGTGAGGAGTCTCCGCACCAGGAATATCTTGGTTTCTTCTTGTCTGGATTTCACCCTGAGGTTTTTGGGAACCTAAATTCCTAAATTTGATGGGTTGTGCTGAGGTGTGGGGGGGTTTGGGGGGGGGGGGAAAAGGGAATTTCTAGGCCATATTCCTGGGAAATGGGCGTGGATACCTGGAGTGGCTCTTTCTCACAGGTGCCTCCCTGACCTCTGCAGGGAGCCAAGGATTTCTTGGCACTCAGAGCTCTCCCAACCTTCAAAGCCAGCCATTTCTTGCTATTCCCACATTTGGGGAATCTTGAATTCCATTGAAATCTGAATTTCTGATGTGATTTTTGATGGGCTTTCTCACCCAGGCTGGATTTGTACACAGCAAGAGGCGCCCTGAGGTGAAATGTGGGGTTGAGCTGTATGGGAAAAAAATCCTGTAAAGTTCAGGAGAAGGGGATTTGCCCCACTGGGGGACATGGAGAACCAGGGAAGAACCCAAAATCCTTGGATTGGGCTGTTGCTTGGATCAGTAACTTCGGACAGAGCTCTCAGAGCAGGTTTCCTCGTTGTCACAAAGAAGGATTTGCTGTTACCCACCAAATAAGGTAAAGCAACAATCAATTCTCGCCAGGGCTATAATTAACTGTGTTCCCTGGGTTGTGCCAAAGGAACAGAAAACCAAGGAAAACAAGTCTTGAAATGTCATTTCCTTCATCCACCCGTCAGAGCAGGCTTAGCTGGGAGTTCCTGAGACCTCTGTGCTTCAAAATCCTGGGAAATTGAGCCACAGCCACCCCAGGCAATTCCCTGTGCCCAGAAATCCTCAGTCACTGGATTGTTTTCCCACATCTCCATTCCAGTCCCTCTCTGCAGGATTGCCATGTCTTGTCCTGCCTGCCCTGCTCATGAAGCACCTGCTCCACCCTTCCTCTTCCTGGGAATTCTTGTTGTGCTTCCCTCAGCCTTCTCATTTTTGGGCATCTCAGCCCGTGCTCTTTCTTGCTCTCTCCTGTGCTCTTGCCCATCAGCATTATCATTTTTTGAGATATTTTTTCAGCTGACCAAGGTTATTTGATGCTCGTTTTGCTACATCCATGGAGTTATTTTTTGGATGCCTGGCTGCAGCTGTCCCAGGGATTTGGATAGGAACTTTTACCCCCTTCACAATGAAACTCAGGGCAGAAAGAAAAAGGTCCTGGAACAGCCCTCATTCTTCCAGGATTGCTAATTCCAACGAATTTCAGTTATAAGCAGAATTTGCATCAATCATAGGCAAAAGAAGAAAAATCTGTGATTGAACTCTACCCCTCCTTGGGTGGTGCAGCTGCTGGGTTGTCCCAGGAATGTTTTCCTGGAAGGACACTCTAAGTTGTTCTAAAGAAGTTGCTTGGAAGTTGTTTGGAAGGCCTGGATCTGGGAGTGCTGCTGAGTCCTCAGCCCTGCCTGAGTGTTTTTGGCCACGTGAGGAGCATCAGATTCCTTGGAGCCACCCCAGGGACGCCGAGTCCCTGTTGTGCTCTGTCTCTTTGCACAACAAGGACCATCTGATTCCCACGAGACTTTGGATCTGCACCATTTATGGAATCCCGAGAACGTCATCAGAGGGAGGCAAAGCCAAGCTCAGCCCCACATCTGGGCCAGGATTGTGTGGGCTGAGTGTGGGACAGGCCTGGGATAACCCTGGGAGCCGCAGGGAAGCCAAGCACAGTGCACACTCAGAGTGGCCGACTCCAGAAATCCCAAATTTCTGCATGATGGCACATCCAGCTGGTAGAAACGCCAGGAGAAGCAACCCACAAAGAAAAGAATGGAGAGGAGAAAGGACAAGGGAACACGAGTGCAGATGTGCCCTGGGCCCAGGCCCTGGGGAGTGACAGGAGGAGCTTGGCAGGGTGAGAGCAGAGCACTCCCAGGACTCAGTGTGCTCCTGCTTCTCTCTCAGGAGCCGCTTTATCTTCAGGGAAGTGTTGTCTCTTTTGGGAATGCCGTTTCCAAGAGCGCGAGCAGGAACTCTCTGTGCCTCCAAACAGCCCTGCTGGTTATCTCGAGACTCAAGTTCTTCCTCTGTTAACCACAGAGGGCTGGGAGAACTCCTCATCCCGTTCTCCTCGTTGTGATTTCCAGGGAAGAGAGCGGAGTCAGGAGCTCTGTGCTCTTGGATCTCCTCCACGGCCTCGTGCATATCATGGTGCAACTTCCCAGTTAATTAATGATGAGAACCTCTCTTTGTGGGGTCCCAGGAGGGCCATTCCCTGGCTGGGGAGCTGCTGGCACGTTTCTCCATGGATGCACACTCAGCCTCCAGCCTGGGAGAACAGAACGTGCTCTGGCACTGCCTCTGGACGCACGGCTCGGGATCAGGGCTGGGCTGTCTGGGTTTGAAGGACAGGTATCTGCTAGGGAGGGGCAGGGCCTCCCTAGGAACGGAGAATTCAAATCCCTGTCCTCCAAGGTATTATGATTTAGAAAATTAGAGGGGCTCTCAGGCAGAGGCGTGGGGATAGGAATAACAGCCCTTTACTAGTATGTGTAACAACAACTACAGCAACAATAATGACAGAACCAGGAACCTCGAGGGGCTTTGTTTCACAGTCCAATCTCTTGGGGCTCCGAGAGCACCAAGCTGGAACGGTAGAAAATCCCGGGCTGGTGGATGAGATCAGAAGCTCCGTGGTGGTAGCTGGTACGGCAGGAGTGTCCCGGCAGGGCAGGGGGCGCAGGGCTACAGAGTAGTGTGAAAAACGGAGTTCACTTTCCTGGTAAATTTTAAGAAATAGGTTTAATAATAAAAAATAAGACAATTAGGAAACAAAAAAAGCAAAGCACGGCCGGCGGGGTGACCTGGCATTCAGCCAAATCCACAACCTGATATTTCAGAGCCTTCTTTAAATACCCTTTCTATTGCATCAGTCTGGTTGAATATTCCAACTTTTCCACAAACTCGTTTCCATATTCCAGGAGCTGTTTTGCATGGCCCCTCCTTGGGTTTGCCTTTTTAGAGCGTGTGTGTTTCTGGGCTGTGTCTTCATTGTCACCTCCAGCCTGGGCCTGGGTCTGTGCTTTCCTCAGATGGTGGGTGCTGATAGTTGGTGTATCAATGGCAGGGTCTTCTTTACATGTTCACTGGGTGTCATCCTGGCCAAACAGACAGTTTAAGCATGTTATATTAATACAACACGACTTTCTAATGTAACACATATAGTATTTATTTCAATATTTGCGAAAAGCCAATCATATAATATATTTACAACAGTAGCAAAAAGCCTCAAGGCAGTGCCAAAGAAACTGCAGTGGGACAGTGACGCTGTTTTACATCACAATGACACAGACTCCAACTTTAGAAGGCTGAAAATGACTCCTTTATTTCTGGGATGTGTCTCCCTTTTATACCATTTCACACAGACCAATCTGATTGGTGACACAAAGACAAACCTCTTCACTCACATTGGTCAGAGCAGAGGGACATCAAGAAGAAATCCCTCCTAGGGAAAGGAATGAATAACAAAGTTACAGTTACAAAAACATTTCTCCTGTTTACAGAAAATTCCCCGGGAAAAGAATTTCAGAAAACCAAAACACCTCAGGTACGAAACCAGGGCTACAGGACAGGGCCGGCCCAGCAGGGCAGGAGGAGGCGAGCTCAGAGTTCCAGCCTCACAAGCAGACGGTGGCAGATTTTCTCAGGACCAAACTCGGTGGGGACAGCAAACTCCTCGCCCAGCAAGCAGCAGCCTGGCCGTGTCCTCTCTCCAATGCCGAGAGCAAGAGGGCAAAGCTGCCCCCAGCCCTGTCCTTATCTCCCCCTCCCAACTTTTGGCCACCTCTTTGTTTTGGTCAGGCACCCTTGAGCTCCCAGTATTTAGTCCCCTAGCTACTTATGGGGAAAAATTCTTTAGAGTGAAAAAGGAGCAAAGCTAACCCCCGACATGGGCACAGACTCATTCCCCGTGCTCCTGGAGCAAACTCCTCCATGGGCGTGCGTGGAGCACACCAATGCTCTGGTTTGTCTGGAATACCGAGGGAAGGGGCCAGGATTGTTCCTTCAGACTGGACCCAAACAGAACCTGGCAGGAGAAACTCAGGTTTTCCTCACCTGAGTCCAGAATTTCTGCTGATCTAAGGCAGTGAAAGACTGGGATTTGCCCTCTTGTAAATGGCGGCTACAGCAACAAAAACCACAATTTTCCACATCCCTGGATTTTCACCCAACAGCACGAATGATTCATCCTCTGAAACAGAGATTTATGTTATTTTTGTTTACCTTCACCTACCAAAGCGCTGAGCTGGTGATGCTTGAGGTCTGTTCCTGCCCTGGACTTGCTGGGAGCTGTTTTGACTGAATTTTTCAAAGCTGTTCAACAAGCCTTTCATGTCAAAAGAACAAATTAAGCAAGTTTGTTGTTTTGTTTTGTTTTGTTTTTAACTGCTTTGCTACATCAGCTCTCATTGCTCTGGGACAGCCAAAACTTTACAGCTTGGCCTGGTTGGTAGAAGAACAAATCTCCTGTGCCCTTGGTGGCCTGAAATTGGAGCAGCAGCTGGACTTGGTAATGGGAATTATCCTTTTGTATTTATTGATTCCTTATGTTGCTTTAACAGCGAAACCTTCTGGGGTGGTTCTCCAGGCCGCAGAATGAAGGACAAGAAAGGAGGAGGAAAATAAACGAATAAACATCATAAAATTCATCAGAGTCTAATTGGGACACGCTTTTCTGATTTTGCCAGCTCTGTGACTTCCATTTCCTGCTTCAGGCCATGCCTGGGGCCAGCGAGGGGCCCTGGAAGCCCAAATTCCCACAAAACACCAAATGTTTGATACCCCTGGTTGGGGTGTCCCATCAGCACAGCCAGCAAACAAGGCTCTGTCTCCATTCCTTGGGATTTTGGGATGTGGGAAATTTTCCTCAGGTCCAGACCCATCAGCAGAGATGGGGGAAAACCAGAAAATAGAACCCCAGAGTTTGGTGGGCACTGGGGAGCAGCTGCCACTGGAACCTGGGCTGTAACTCCCAGATTTTCTAGATTATTGGGTTCCAATCCCTGCTCTGGGCCAGGGACAGCACCCAGGGCACGGCTGGAGCTGGGCCAGGGCAGGCTCAGGCTGCAGAGCAGGGAAAGGTTCTTCCCCCAGAGGGTGCTGGGCACTGCCCAGGCTCCCCAGGGAATGGGCACGGCCCCGAGGCTGCCAGAGCTCCAGGAGCCTTTGGACAGCGCTCCAGGGGTGCCCAGGGGGGATTGTTGGGGGGTCTGTTTTCTCTTCGGCTCTGAAAACAATCCCAGGTGGGGATTTTGGGAAGGATTCACTGAGGATCCAGCCAGACTCGAGTCAGCCCTGTCACCTGGCAGAAAACACCTCTTGGAGAGCTCAGCTCTCTGCAGTTTTCCCGCAGTTCCTTCAGAGATATTTTTAAACCAGGAGTGAAGATGCCTGAATTTAATAACGGCGCTGCTGAGGATGCAGGAACGTTCTGAAATTCAGCTGTTCTGATTCTTGGGATAATGAGGAGCCAGGGAGCTGCTCCCTGGGTTATTCTTTAAAGATGATTTGGGTTGATTTTCCTCCAGGAAGAAGCTGCAGACACACAGGTGCTCAAGTGACACTGTCAGGGCCAGAAAGTCCCTTCCTGAAGGGTCCCCACCCCATGGATGCTGTGAATGGAGGGATGAATTCCTCAGGGGACCAAACTCCGATATTTTCAGGCAATTTAAAGACGTGAAGATGTTAAATGTGAGATTTGTGTTTTGAAACCATCAGGGTGGGGTGGAGATGGTCCCAGACCTTCCCTCAGCCCCCAAAGTGAAATATTTATGGAATCCCAGGATAAATTAGGTTGGAAAAGACCTCGGAGCTCATCAGAGCAGGTATTAACGAGCAGGAATCCTCTAATCCCATTCCTTGGGACCATCCAGGAGAGGAAGGAGAACCCAGCAGCACCTCAGCCCCCAAACTGCCCCTTCCCCAATGACTTCCAACTCAGAAATTATCTGGAGATGATTCACAATCCTGGGAATGTGTGGGAAATTCAGGGATATCCTCACTGCTCTGAAGGACATAAATGCAATTCTGAGCAGCTCAGATGTCCCCCAGGCAAGAGGTTTCCTTATGAGGAGAAACCAGAGCTGCCAAAAGCCCTCTCGGGGTCGGTTTGGCTTTCCCAATCCTTGGGAAATGGGAATGGTAGTTCGGCTTTCCCAGTCACTGGGAAATGGGAATGGGGGTTTGGCTTTCCCAATCCCTGGAAACTGGAAATGGTGGGTTGGCTTTCCCAATCCTTGGATATGGGAGTGGTGGTTTGGCTTTCCCAATCCTTGGGAATGGTGGTTTGGCTTTCCCAATCCTTGGGAAATGGGAATGGTGGTTTGGCTTTCCCAATCCTTGGGAAATGGGAATGGGGGTTTGGCTTTCCCAATCCCTGGGAACTGGGAATGGTGGTTTGGCTCTCCCAATCCTTGAGTGAAGCTCCATGATGCAGGAGGAGCACTCTAAATGAGTAAACAAAGAGCATTTTTCTTATATTAACATTACATCAAGTCAAAACCTAAAAAATACAAAAAAAAAAAAAAAAAAAAAAAAAAAAAAAAAAAAAAAAAAAAAAAAAAAAAAAAAAAAAAAAAAAAAAAAAAAAAAAAAAAAAAAAAAAAAAAACCAAAAAAAAACACCAACCCAAAATATTTTTCCTGCATTGTTTTGACATTGAACCTCTGGGAATGGAAACTGAGGATCACCATCTCCATTCCCAACACCAAGTGCTCTCCACTACGACTCCTTTGGGAAAAGGTGAAGAAACACTCAGCTTTGAAGGTTTTGATATAAATTTTGTGTAAAATTTTGGCAGGAATTCTTTGTTGACATTCCAAAAAAAAAAACTCAGCAGAGTTCCCGTTATGAATGTTGCTGACTCAAATGAACATCTTCAGCCTCCTGGGCTTTAATGGCCACCATCAATTTTTGGGAAATCCTTCGCTTCCCTGAACGCATGAAATAAATAGAGATTTAAAAAAAACACATTCCATTGCGGATACGGAAGTGTTGTCACTGCTGCCACGTCCCAGAGAAACCACAACTGCAGATCCCCTCTGGATCAGATTCCAGCAGCGGATCCAGCCCCTTCCTCCCGCTGGGGTTTGGGGTTGCTGTGGCTCGTGGTGTCCCGTGGGCCCACAAAGTGCCCCAGGAGCACCCCCAGGTTGGGAGCGGGGCAGAGCCCAGGCTCAGCTCCACCTGCCCCCATTCCCTGCCCATCTCCTCATGCCAGGGGCTGCTCAAACCTCCCTCCATGGAGGGGTTTGTGGTCTCAGCTCAAGGGGAACCTGAATCCACCGAAAAATCCCAACCCATAATTAGGGGGGAAAAGAGAATCACAGAAATGGTGAAGTTGGAAAAGACCTCCAGGAGTCCCAGCTGTGCCCCATCCCCACCTTGTCCCCAGCCCAGAGCCCTGAGTGCCACCTCCAGGAGTTCCTGGGACACCTCCAGGGATGGGCACTCCAAACCTCCCCGGGCACTTCCAAGCCCTGCCCACCCTTTCCATGGGGAAATTCCTGCTGCTGCCCACCCTGAGCCTCCCCTGGCCCAGCCTGAGGCCGTTCCCTCTTGTCCTGTCAACAGAACTGCCTTTCCCAAGGCTGCCAGAGGGCTCCTGCCCCTCAGGCATTCCTGTCTAATCCCTTCTCCTCCCTCCTCCATGGATTCAATTCTCCCGTGCATCCTGGAGAAGAAAAGCTCTCCATCACATTGAAATGCAGAGCTTCCTCATTAGAATTTAATTTGCAGCGATAGAGAGGAAATTATCCTGTCAGTGCCGAGAAAAGAAACAGAGATTGAGGGCAGGAGCCGGTTGATAAATGGTACCGAGGACTTTCAGGGGCTTAAAAAGAAGATTTGGCTGGTGGAGGTTGGAGCAGAGCTTCCAAATGACCCCCCACGGAAGGGACAGATGGCCCCCGTGACAGTGGGAGCCCTCCCTGTTTTTTGTGAGGAACTGGAGCGGTTACCATGGCAACCCCCACTGCAACAAACCCCAGAAAAGTCTTTGCAATTAATTCCTGAAAAACCTACGGAGTGGGACGCGGTTCTTGAAGAGACCGAGACTCCTGCGTTGGCATTTTCCTGGTGGGTGTTGTTCTCCTGCCAGACACTCCACGGAGGAGAGCAGTCCCCTGCTCTGAAATATCTCGGGAACGGGGAATTTGTCAGCTGGGAATGCTTTTAACCCTTTCCCAGTCCTCCCAGTGGGAGATTCCGCGTTCCACAAACAGCTTGGGAGTGGCAAATCTCGGTCCCCATCGCCCCCCAAAGGGACAGAGGCACCACTTCCTCAGCAGAGGTGCCACACAACAAACCAGAGAGGCGTTCTGGAGCCTCATTCCCGTCTGGAAGCTCTGGAATGCCACAATCCCACCTCCTCTGGCTGTGAGTGTCCCAGAGGTTGAGGGGAGGCACCTCCACAGGCAACCAGGGCTGGGGTTCATTCCAGGCAGTGGGAAACCATCTCTCCCCACCTGTCTTGGGATTTTCCATCTTTTCCCCCCCGGATTTCTGCAGTGCCATGTCCAGACCTGAACTTTTTGCTCGGTGCAACTGCATTTTGCATATTAATTTTTTTTTTTTTTGAGTCACTTCCTCAAACCCTCTGCTGCCTTTGAACCTCTGACTCCTCCCTGGGGGATGTTTCACAATTTTTCCACGTCTTCCCAAAGCGTTCCTCCCCGTGTGCTGCTCCTGTTGCCACATCTTTCTGGAGATGGAATTTTTCTCCTTCTCCCCAGGCCTGAAAACCAGAGCTCCCTCACTTTGGTGTCTCCCTGGGCTTTGTTTCCCCATTTCCCCCATTGGGAGAGGATTATCTCGTCTGAGGCGCGGGGATGTGGGATTCTGGGGAAGGAATTTTGGAGTTTTTTGAGGGGAAAAAAAATGCCATTAGTGGTGAGAGACCTGCCTGGGGTGGATCAGAGCGCTTTGATGTTGTGGTTGTCCACACTGGGCAGCTCCACATTCCCAAATCCCGAGTGCAGGTCAGGACTGGACCCAGGCGTGTCCCGCTCCCTCCACACCCACATCCCCACGAGGAGCTGCAGCTCCTCCAGGGGCAGCCTGGATTATCCAGACCTGGACAGGGACACTGCAGGTGACCTGGAGACGCTCTTCAGCCACCCAGAAATGGGATGAGGGCATCATTCCTGCGTGAAACCCTGGGCCAACAAAAAACTCATAAGAATTTCAACACTCCTCGTGTTGAACCACCCCACACCACCAGCAACCCCCAAACCTCTGCCGGGGGAGGCTGTGGGTGGTTTGTGGGAGATCTGGTGGGTTTGGAGCCCAGCTCCAAATGGGAGGTAGATTTTTGTAATCAGCTGGAATGCTGATGGAGGCAGGAGAACCTCCTGGAGGGGGGGCCTGGCACAGTTTGGCCCAATGTTCTTCAGCTCCAGGGCTTCCTCTTCCAGAGGAGGAACTCCAGCCTCTGCTGCTGCCACCTTCCAGCCACCATTCCAAAGCCCTTCCCTCTATTATTCCCTTTCCTTAATAACAATATAGCAAAAATATCCCATCCAGGACAAAAAAAAAAAAGGAATTTCCTTGCCCTTTTCAGACTTATTCATTCCCAAGGGTTTTGTCCCAGGATAAACACAGCCATGGTTTGGGGTTTGTTGTGAAAGGAGATTAACTCCAAAATCTGCTCCCAAATCTGCTTCCTGCCTTGGAGGGCTGCAGCCCAGCGTGGCTTTGACTGGGAATTCGTCATTAGGCTGAGTGACACACAGAAGGAATAATTGCTTGCCTGAGAGACGGTAATTAAGAAGGAAAATATTTGGTTTTCCTCGCTCTCTGAACGAAGCAGTCCCAGGGCTGGGGTTGTGCCGGTGTTTTGCTCCCAGGGGATGGGGCTGAGCTGCCTCTCCCGGGGGTTTGGGATTGCTGCCTGCCCTGGTGCTGAGCCTTCACCCTGCTGTTCAAATCCAGCCCCAGTCTGGGGGAGGACGGCGTCACTGTGCTCCCCACCGGGACTCAGGGAATGATCAAACCTTGCAGGACCTGCCAGGGCCCAAAGGGGCTCCAGGAGAGCTGCAGAGGGACTGGGGACAAGGCCTGCAGGGACAGGACACAGGGAATGGCTTCCCAGTGCCAGAGGGCAGGGCTGGATGGGAGATTGGGAACTGGGAATTGTTCCCTGGGAGGGTGGGCAGGGGCTGGGCTGGAATTGCCAGAGCAGCTGTGGCTGCCCCTGGATCCCTGGCAGTGCCCAAGGCCAGGCTGGACATTGGGACAGTGGGAGGTGCCCCTGCCATGGCTGGGGTGGGATGGGATGAGCTTTAAAGTGTCCTTCCCACCAAAACCACTCTGGGATTCTCCAAAAACTCTTCCCGGTGCTGCTGCTGGGTGTTTATTGGTGCTCCAAATTTTCCCTTAAAAATCAAACCTTCCCATTGACGCCATTCCCAACAAAAAGAGCAGAAAGAGCCTGAAATTAAGGCAAGAAGGAGGAAATAAACAATAAACTGGTTTTAAGACGAAAACATCATCCTCATCCTTTCCTGGAGGCAACCAAACCCCAGCTCTCCCCCTGGAATATGGACTGGGATGTGAAAAATCCAAGATGTCCATTTTCCAGATGGTGAGAGCCTTTCCCAGGCTGCAGCAAAAGCTTTCCCAGGGGTTTAACCCTCGGCACTCCTGATTTTTTTTTTTCTTCTTAACTCATCTAAATTTAGCTCATCACTGGCCTCGAGCTGCTCCAGGGGAGGTTTAGGTTGGATATTTGGGAAAATTCCTTCACGGAAAGGGTTGTAACGACTCCCCCAGGGCAGTGGTGCAGTCCCCAGTCCTGGAGGGGTTTAACAGCCCTGTGGATGTGGCACTTGGGGACATGGTCAGTGGTGGCCTTGGCAGTGCTGGGGGATGGCTGGACTCGGTGATCTCGGAGGGTTTTTCCAACCTGATGATCCTGTGATTCCAGAAATACCCTCTGGTGAACCATCACACTCCTCATCATGGAAATCTCACCGAACTGAGCTAAACCAAAGCAAATTGCCGGGAAATTCCAGGAATTTCTGACCAACGTCCACCCCCTGCCATGCAGCTGGAGATCCGTTTTCCCTTCCAGCTGAGGCTCCTGGGAAACAGGGGCCAGTTCCTGCAGTGCTCCCCTGGCCCCTGGAGTCCCTTCCAGGTCCTGCCTGTCCCCAGGAGCAATGAGGCACTCCAGTGAGGGGGAATTTGAAAGGATTTTAGCAAATGCACCGAGGTGGTGAAGAGAGGAGAGGCAAAGGTCAGAGCACTGAGCTGATCCCAGCCAGGCAGGGACAGGCTGAGCAGGGAGCAGTGGAAACTCTGAGCCTGCTGCCTGATTTATCCAGGCAGGAATTCGCTGCAGCTGGGACAGGACTGTGCTGATTTTTCCAACTGTTTGCGCAGCTTTGATGCTCAAACGAGCAGAAATACAGAGAAAAAAACATCAGCCAGGAGGAGACTTTTGAGTTCTCTGGTGCAGGTTTCTCCCTGGTGCCTGTTTTTTCCAGCCTGTTTGCTGCTCACGTTTGTCCTAAAATGGGTCTGAATTTTCTCCAGGCTGTGCTTGGAGCTCATTCCTTTGCTGCACATTCCCACTCCCTCCCTTGAGGGTTCCTGGGCTCCCCATCAGTGCTGGGCACAGCAGCCCCATTGCCAGTCCTGTTCTGCTCCCTGTTCTCTCTCTGGTTGATTTTCCTCCAGGATCACGTGCCCAGCTCCCACTTTTCCTGTTTTCCTTCCCCTCTGCTGCCCGAGCCGCTCTTCCCGTGCCTCGTGGGTGCCAACACCTCTCCGTGGTTTTGCAGATTATTTCTCCAGCCTGGAATTCCAATCCTGTGCTTTCTCCCAGTGCTGCCATCCCTGGATCCAGCCTGGAACAAACCCCTCTGTCCCTCCAGCCTGTCCACACAGGCCTGGCCCAGAGCTCTTGGAGAGGCCGGCAGGGCACCGTTCCCAATCCCACGTACCGTTATTACACCCCAGACAGCTCTAATAACAATACAGCTGCATTCAACAGTCAGTCAACAGGGATGTGTTAAAGATCACAGAAAGGAAAGATGTGGTGACAGCCATGGAACTCCTCTGAAAATATTAGATAAATAATATAATAATATAATAATATTTTTATATATATCATATATATCATATATATTATCTTTAAATTTAAAATAATTATTATAATGCCTTTTAAATGTTATTACTATATTACTTTTAAATTTAAAATAATTTTAATATTGCCTTTAAAATTTAATCTTTATGGTCTTCCATTAATTTCCAATTAAAAAAAAAAAAAAAAAAAAAAAACAAAACAAGAAAACAAAAAGCTTTTCTGATCCATTCTTTTATACTTCCCAAGTCCCACGTGCCTTGATTCAGCCCAAGTTGTTTTCCCACTTCAAACCATCCCGATTTTCGTTCCCCTTCCAGGCAGTGCCGTTCCCACCTGACAGACAGGAGGCTGTCTTTGAGCTGAGCCCTTTCTGGAAATCCCGAGCACATTTAGTCCTTTCAGCCTCCAAAATAAAAAATCCCTGGAGGAATTTGCTGCCGTTCCTCAGCATCACGTTGCTAATGAAGTGTCTATAAAGAGATCCACAGCTTTCCCTGGGAGACAGCGGGAATGCTGCAGCTCCCACAGCTCTGCCCCACAGGCTGGGATTATCCATGGCCATTCCCAGATGCCAGGATTGTCCCATCCCATCCCATCCCATCCCAATCATCCCATCCCAATCATCCCATCCCAATCATCCCATCCCTTCCCATTATCCCATCCCATCCCATCCCATCCCATCCCAATCATCCCATCCCAATCATCCCATCCCTTCCCATTATCCCATCCCATCCCATCCCATCCCATCTCATTATTCTGTCCCATCCCACCCTATCCAACCCCATCCCATCCCATCCCTGTCCATATGGAATCCATATGGGAGCCTCTGTCAGGACAGGGATGCTGAAGCTTTGCCCAGCTTTGGTGGCATTGGGATGGGGTGGGATGGGATGGGATGGGGTGGGATGGGATGGGATGGGATGGGATGGGATGGGGTGGGATGAAAATCATCCCATAATTGGCCACCTTTGTTCAGAGGTGAAGATCCACTCACTGTCACATCCAACAGGGACAACCTTTTCCCTGGGTCTGGATCAAGCTCCCACCGGGCTCCTCTGCTCCATGGGTGACACTTTAAGTGACATCAGTGCCATTTGTCCTGGTGCTGGAGTGACAGTGCCCCTGTTGCCATGGCAGCTGCTCCCCACCCAGGGCTGGCACATGGAACAGACCCCTCTGTTTCTCCCATGGCAGCCACAGGGACAGGGATCCCCCTGTGACCCCGTCACTGCTGGGGCCATCCAGAATGGAATTCAGGGAATGGTTTGGGGTGGGAAGGGAACTTAAATCCCATCCAGTTCCACCCCAGGGACACCTCCCACTGTCCCAGGTGCTCCCAGCCCCAGTGTCCAGCCTGGCTTGGGCACTGCCAGGGATCCAGGGGCAGCCACAGCTGCTCTGGCAATTCCAGCCCAGCCCCTGCCCACCCTCCCAGGAAGGAATTTCCTCCCCATATCCCATCCATCCCTGACCTCTGGCAGTTTAAAAGTGGGAATGGGAAGGACTCAGCTCAACTTTCACACATCTCCTGGGATGAGGAATGAGCTGGTTTGGAAAGGGTCACATCCTGTGCCTGGGCAGGGCAGTGTGGCCATGTCCCCTGGCAGGGTTCCTCAGTGTTTTTAGGACGTCCAGTGCCAGCCTGGGCTCGTGCCCGGCCTGACCTTGGACACTTCCAGGGCTGAGGAACCCCCATCCTCCCCGTGCAGGCTGTGCCGGTGCCTCCCCATCCCTACCCCCAGGAGGGACCCTGAAGGACGGCGGCACGAGTGTGGCCGATGCGACGGGATTTGTGAAAACCCAAACCTTTTCCAGCGGAACGCCTCCCCTTTCCCAGCAGAAGTTTATTTTGGCCGGCCCTGCCTCGTCAGCTGCTGCATTTGTGCTGCTGGCGTTCCCCGCTGCCTTCCCCTGCAGTGATGTAATGCTGGAGCGAGCACACGCGTTCCCAGACATCCGCAGCCGCAGCGCGGGGACACGTGCGGGGACAGCGGGGGGTGAGCCACCTCGGGGAGGGCTCGGCCACCTTCACCTCGCTGTCCCCGCAGCCCCGTCCCCGGGGACTGCGGAGCTCAGCCCGTGACGCACGGAAATCAGGAGGGTTCGGAGCCTGGAAATGGCTCAAAATGGGGCGTTTTTGCCCGGGCTGGAGCGGCGGCTCGTGGAGGATGACACGGTTCAGCTCTCAGAGCAGGGTTTGGCTCAGCTCTGCTAAAAACATTCCCTGTTTTTGGTCAGACACGCTGCTGTGGTTGTTCCCGCTCCCTCCCTGGTCTGTGTGGGGTCTGCAGGAGGGACCTGCACCTTCTCCCTGTCACCCCTTCCCTCCTGTCCCACCCCACTGGAGGGCTGAGGGAGTTCTGTCCCCCCTTCCCTGTGCCTTTGTGCTCCATCCTTGCCCTTCCCTCTCACGGTGTGGCCCCCACCACTCCTCCCTCCCTTTTCTGTCTTCATCTGCCTCAGAGGTTTGGGGTCTGTCCCTGTCCCAGACCCTCTCCACCCCATCCAAACATCCCCTGGCACCTCCTCTCTTCCTTGTCACCACCTTCCCCCTGCATGGCTGCTCCTCTGGGGGGAATCCCAACCCCTTCCCTGCATCCTGCCTCTCTCCCAGGGGCGGGATGGGAGGGAAGGATGGCAGGGAAGGATGTAAAGATGGGAAGAATGCAAGGATGGGAGGGAAGGATGGCAGGGAAGGATGTAAAGATGGGAAAGAAGGATGCAAGGACACGAGGGAAGGATGCAAGGGTGGCTCAGCTTCAGGGGAATAAACTTCAAGTCAGGCAGGAATTCCTGCAGCAGCCTTTAAACCCCTCCAGCAAAGAGTTTTCTGTCAGGGAAGACAGAGCCTGGCAGTGCCTGATCCACAAGGATCCAGCCTAGGAGAGGGATGCAGCTTTGTTGCCACTCCAGTAAATAAAACACAGAGCCTTTTATCATTTTAAGTGGCTCGTTTTTCATCTGGAGAGACGCGGGATTCCAACAGGGCAATAAACTTCAGTGCCCTGTGAAACGCTTTTTTAGGCAGGTTAAAGAAACCAGGCCCAGCCCCAGCTTGTTCTGAGAGGCACGAGGTGCAGGTCAGGGGGAGAAGGAGCTGTTCCACCCAAAATCCAAGAGGCACAGCAGGATTCCACGGATTCAGCTGCAGCAGCACAGACTTTACCTTGCCCCATCTCTTCTCTGCAGGATTGATTCCCCACAAAGCTTTGAGCCAGAAATCTGCTGAGATTTCCAGCAAAGAACCCATGAAAATAATTCAAAGCCGGAGGAGGGCACTGTTAATTTGGGGAAGGGGGGGATTATTTACAGTTTGGGGTCAACGGTTATAAAATACATGGAGGGTCAGGGAATAGGGAAAGGGTTTGTGAGGGGTGGAAGTGACACCCCTGTCCCTCAGCTCCTGCTTTTCCAGGCTGGGTGGGGTTACAGATCCTCCGGGAATTGGTGCAGGGTGGGAGATGAAGATCTCAGCTCCCAATGGAAGCGTGTCCGTGCTCCTGAGGCCGAGTTTTCCAGCAGAAAACACAGGGATGATGAATTCCCTGTGACCCTTCAGTGTTATCCCTCTGCACCTCCCTACCCTCACCCCGTTCCTTTCCCTGCCCTCATCCCATCGCTCTTCCCCCTCAGGACACTCTGCTGCAAAGCCAGGTTGCCGCTTCAGCCCATTGTAATTAACCAGCAGGACTTTTGAATCTATTAATTCCTAATTGAAAACTAATAATAGCACGTGCTGGGGTTTGGATGCCATTTCAGATCAGGCCTTTGAGCTGACACGGGGACCAGGTGGGAGAACAGGATCCCCTCCTAATCCCATGCAGTTCCCTGCCATCCCAGGCACTGCTGGAAAATCACCTCGGAATTCCAGAAGTGACCCCTCCAAAATCCCTTCCATGACGGTGAAGGGCAGTGGGGTGCGCCAGGCTCTGGGACCCTTAATTAGGAAACTTTATTTACACAACTTCAAGCAGTTTACAAAGTGTTTTTCCTTCAGTTCCTGATCTCAGAGGGCAGCCCCGTGGTGGCTGGGAGGGGAGGGAGAGCTGCTTGGCACGGGGAGCAGGGAATGAGTGTGCTGGAGAAGCTCCTGGAGAAAGCAAAACCACATCAAGGCTGTCTGATCTGCCTGCCCCATCCTAAAGTACAGAGGGACACGCCAGGGGCTGGGTGAGAGCAGTTCCAGCTCGGGTTGGAATATTTTCTTTTGCCCTGGGTGGATAAAACGCCTTTATAGGCAGGTTAAAGAAACCAGGCCCAGACCCAGCTTGTTCTGAGGCACAAGGTGCAGATCAGGGGGAGAAGGAGCTGTTCCACCCAAAATCCAAGAGGCACAGCAGGATTCCATGGATTCAGCTGCAGCAGCACAGACTTTACCCCATCCCTTCCTGGCAGGATTTATTCCCCACGAAGCTTTGAACCAGAAATCTGCTGAGATTTCCAGCAAAGATCCCATGAAAACCTGGTTTTGAAAAATGTGTCCAGAGCTGTTTAACAGGGGCTCAGTGAGGAAATCTGGGAGTGTTTGTCAGGATAGAGGCACAGACACAGTCATGGACTCATGGAATCAGGGATTCTGGGAAGGGTTTGGGTTGGAAGGGACCTTAAAACTCATCCCATCCCACCCCAGCTATGGCAGGGACACGTCCCCAATGTCCAGCCTGGCCTTGGGCACTGCCAGGGATCCAGGGGCAGCCACAGCTGCTCTGGCAATTCCAGCCCAGCCCCTGCCCACCCTCCCAGGGAACAATTCCCAGTTTCCAATCTCCCATCCAGCCCTGCCCTCTGGCACTGGGAAGCCATTCCCTGTGTCCTGTCCCTGCAGGCCTTGTCCCCAGTCCCTTTCCATATTTCTAGGAGGGTCCCTTCAGGTTTTGAGCTCAGCTTCCAGAAGGGCTGAGGGATGGAGAGCTGAGGGCAGCTCCTGGGACCCTCTGGCCCTGTGGGTCAGATCTCAGCCCCAAGGACCTGCTGAGGGCCCTTTCCCTGGTGGGAACAGGGGCAGGAAAAATCTGCTGGAGCATTTCCAGTCCCCAGAGCACATCGGGTGGGGACATGGCCCACCTTGGACTCCATCCCTGTCCTTTGTGCCCACAGGAGCAAAGCTGTGCCTGGTGAAAGCCCCACCAAGGAGAGGTGGTGGCAGCCCTGAAAGACAATTCCCACATGGGCTCAGGGACAGCTCTGAGCGAGGGGGAGCTGACTGAAGTTAAGGGTGAAGGTTCATCAGCTCAGCAAATGAGCAGAGGAATGACCTGGGAGTGCATCCAGGAGCAGTGTGGCTGTCAGAGAGCAGCAGAAACTGTGGTCAGGGAGATGGAATTGTGCAGGAAATGGAAGGAAGAGCCCATCAAGGAGCAGGGGTGGGGTTGCACTGCTGATTTGAGATGGGTGCCCACCCTGGAGCCAGCCCCAGCCAGCTCCCCCTGTGTGAAGTAAAAATCCCGGGGGTGCTCCCACCCCTGGAGGGGTTTAACAGCCCCTGGATGTGGCACCTGGGGACACTGGTCACTGGTGGCCTGGGCACTGCTGGGGGATGGTTGGACTCGATGATCTTAAAGGGATTTTCCAACCTAAATGAGGCTGGGATTCCCTGAGCAGGGATTTATCTGCTCTGCTTTGGGTGGGAGCAAAGGTCCCTGGGGTCCCTCGGCTGCAGGGAGGATCTGAGGGGGAGTGAGGGCAGAGCTCAGGGATCTGCAGCTCCAATCCCTGCTCTGGGCCAGGGACAGCACCCAGGGCACGGCTGGAGCTGGGCCAGGGCAGGCTCAGGCTGCAGAGCAGGGAAAGGTTCTTCCCCCAGAGGGTGCTGGGCACTGCCCAGGCTCCCCAGGGAATGGGCACGGCCCCGAGGCTGCCAGAGCTCCAGGAGCCTTTGGACAGCGCTCCAGGGGTGCCCAGGGGGGATTGTTGGGGGGTCTGGATCTGTCTGGGCATATCCAGGAGCTGGAATCCATGATCCTGTGGGTCTCATCCACTCAGGACAATCCGGGATTCTCTGAAGCCCCTGAGGTTGTGGTGCATTCCTGCCTTTCCCCCTCACCAACGGGATGGTTTTCCAGCTAAAATCCGCTGGAACGTGGATGAGCTGAGAGCGCTGCAGAGCCTGGCCGGGCTGAGAACACCCCGGAGTGTGACCCAGACCACCCTCCCTCCCTCCCTCCCTCCAGCCAAACAAACTCCCCAGCAGCTGTGGAGCTCCGAGGCCAAGGCAGGATCCCTGCCAGCCCCTGACACAAGGCGATGTACGAGCAGCGCTGTGTCCGATGGCTCCTGGCAGAGGGAATTCGGCTGGAGGCAGGAAGGGAAACATGGGGACAAGCAGGGGAGCCCTGCAGGAGGCAGCTCTGTGGGTAACGCTGCCTTCGGGGTAACGCTTCACACCGCAGCAGGAACGACAATAAATCCAGTCCCACTTCATCCTGAGGATGGGGCAGAGCCCCCTTGGCCCGGCCAAGACGGAGCTCAGGGTTTGACCACGAGGAAAGCTCCTGCAGGGCTGTTGTTGAGGCCTGGGAGAGCCCCTGGCTGGGGGAACAGCCCCGGGATTTATGGCAGGAGGGCTGCGTGGGCTGTCTCCTCATGGATGGGCCTTCTCCTCATGGATGGGCCTTTTCCTCCTGGATGGGCCTTTTCCCTCCTGGATGGGCTTTTCCCTCCTGGATGGGCCTTTTCCTCCTGGATGGTCCTTTTCCTCCTGGATAGACCTTTTCCCTCCTGGATGGACTTTTCCCTCCTGGATGGCCTTTTCCTGCCGGGCCGTGTCAGGGGAAGCAGGGCAGGATGAGCTGCTGGGTGGGACTGGGGGATGTTTCCACCTGAGCTTGTCCCACTCCCCTTCCCTGAAGCTCCTGGGGTCACTGTAAAGCTGAGAGACCTCCAGTTTTCTGTTCATTCCTCTGTTCAGGAAGGACCTGAAGGGGCTGGAGCGTGTCCAGGGCAGGGAATAGAGCTGGGGAAAGGGCTGGAGAATTCCTGAGGGAGCTGGGAAAGGGGCTGAGCCTGGAGAAAAGGAGGCTCAGGGGGGACCTGGTGGCTCTGCACAAGTCCCTGCCAGGAGGGGACAGCCGGGGGGGTCGGGCTCTGCTCCCAGGGAACAGGGACAGGAGGAGAGGGAACGGCCTCAGGCTGGGCCAGGGGAGGCTCAGGGACACCTTTGGGACACTGTGGGCTTGGTTTGGGTCACAGATTCATTTTTCTGTTCAAAAAGGGATGATTTTGGACTAAAAATGGCATCTCTGGGGGTCAGATCCTCCCTGGTGGAACAGCAAGGTTGGGTGAAGGCAGAGGAGTAGTGACCTGGAGGATGGGTCTGGCTGGAGAACAGAAAGGGAGGTCCAGACAGGTGCACAAGACACTAAAGAGAATTTCTAGATTTAAAAAAAAAAACAAACCAAACCAAATCAAACCAAATAAAAATCCACAAAACCAAAACAAAATCAAAGAAAAAGAGAATGAGAAGGAAAATGAAAAGGAAGAAAGGAAAAAGGAAACTAGAAAAAAAGAAAAGGGAAAGGGAAAGGAAAAGGAAAAAAGAAAAAAAAAAGAAAAAGAAAAAAAAGGAAAAGACAAGGCCAGAGAAAGAGGAAGAGAAAGAGGAAGAAAAAGAGGAAGAAAAGAAAAAAAGAAAAAGTAAAAGAAAAAGAAAAAGGAGGAAAAAACCGTTATTGGTTTTCAGCCCAGAATTCTCAGATTTTGATTTTCTATGGGAAAATTAAATTCTTCTCAATCCTTGCCCAGGGAACAGGGATTATAATTTTTCTGCCTATCATCTCTGTCACCCCAGCATTTGTAATCTCTCAGCACTCCCTGCTGGGGGAGGTCTGGGCCTCCCACCCTTCCCAGGTGCAGGGAACACCAGAACAGCCAAACCCAGCGAGGTCCTGGGCACCAGAAGAGGGAAAAAAAAAATTCCTAAAACTCCGTGTCCCTCTGGATTTTGGGATGTGGGAGGCAGAGCCATTACTGGGTGATGGGTGGAGCTGCCAAGGAGAGCTTGGCTTCCTTCCTGGAGAGCCGTAAATCCAACTGCTGGCCAGGAGAAATGATCCCTGTGCTCCCCGGCCAGGGAACCGCATCCAGCGGGCACCGCCGTGGGAGGGAGGAGAGGAGAGAGGAGGATCAGCCAGGCCAGGACTGGTCAGAGGTCCCAAAAACACAACTTGGGCCTGTTTAGTCTGGGAGGGCTGCAGGGGAGACGTGAGAACAGCCCAGAGCAATGTGTGAGCGAGGGGAGGCTCTGCAGGGAGAGCAGACAGAGTGCTCTCCGCGTCATGGGAAGGGTGATTTAGGGTCGTTTGGGGTTGTTTGGGAAGAAAACCCCAATGGGAGAGTCGGGAAGTCTCAGCTTTGCACGTGAAGGTTGGCTGGAGTTTTATCAGAGGTTGAGGGTGCCCATGGGGGACCATCTGGCAGGGGGTGGCAGGGCCACCTCCCGGGGTGTCCCCAGCCCAGGAATCTTTGAGCCCACAGCTCCTCCTCAGAAATTTTTGGGGGGTGAACCCCAGCCATGATGGCCACGGATTCCAGGACACAGCCACGCACCCCTGAGCTCCTCTGAGCCGTGGGGACGGAGAGGAGGGGCAGGGAGCAGGCCCCTGGGGAGCCCCACCCCATGTCCTGACGGGGCAAAGGAAGCTCGAGGTGCAGAGGTTGATGATGTCACAATGTCACCTTGTCCCTGCAGGCACAGCTGCCTGTGCACCCTGCAGGATGCCAGCAAGAATAGCACTCAAAAAAAAACCTCTGGAAAGGGAAAATCCTGGCATTCCTAATTTCTGCTGCGTCCCTGTCACTGCCAGGCACGCAGCTCATCCCCTGGGGGCCAGCACTTGCTCCCAGCCCTCCCTGGAGAAAGGATCCAGGTGTGGAACCAGCAGGGAAAACCCGTGTGGGTTCGATGGGAAAGTGCTGTGGGAGTGAAACTGGAGCTGGGTGGTTCCTGAAATTCAGGGGGAAAATGAGGAAGAGCATGAGGTAACACATCAAATGAAAACTGGAGGAATTATTGCTCGTTGGGGACACGGGCAGGACAGGGTGACACTGCCTGGGCCCGTGGCACTGGTGACAAAATGTCCCCAGCAGCTCCATTTCAGAGCCATGAGGGTTTGATGGGAAAGTGCTTTGGGAGCAGAGCTAGAGCTGGGTTGTTCCTAAAATCAGGGGGAAATGAGGGAGAGCACGAGCTTACACATCCAGTGGTCACCAGGAGGGTGGCACTGGTGACAAAGTGTCACCAGCAGCTCCATTTCAGAGCTCTGATCCCAGCTGGATGTCACCCTCCTGGGACAGCAGACTGGGCATTGCTCCTTCCCAGAGCTGCTCTCCCCCTCCCCGTGCCCCAGGGCAGGGATTCTGAGCTGTTCCCTCGGCCCTGCTGTNGCACGCAGCTCATCCCCTGGGGGCCAGCACTTGCTCCCAGCCCTCCCTGGAGAAAGGATCCAGGTGTGGAACCAGCAGGGAAAACCCGTGTGGGTTCGATGGGAAAGTGCTGTGGGAGTGAAACTGGAGCTGGGTGGTTCCTGAAATTCAGGGGGAAAATGAGGGAGAGCATGAGGTAACACATCAAATGAAAACTGGAGGAATTATTGCTCGTTGGGGACACGGGCAGGACAGGGTGACACTGCCTGGGCCCGTGGCACTGGTGACAAAATGTCCCCAGCAGCTCCATTTCAGAGCCATGAGGGTTTGATGGGAAAGTGCTTTGGGAGCAGAGCTGGAGCTGGGTTGTTCCTAAAATCAGGGGGAAATGAGGGAGAGCACGAGCTTACACATCCAGTGGTCACACAGGAGGGTGACACCACCTGTCCCGGTGGCACTGGTGACAAAGTGTCACCAGCAGCTCGATCTCAGAGCTCTGATCCCAGCTGGGACAGCAAACTGGGCATTGCTCCTTTCCCGGAGCTGCTCTCCCCCTCCCCGTGCCTCAGGGCAGGGATTCTGAGCTGTTCCCTCGGCCCTGCTGTTCCCAAAGCCCGGCCAGGAGCACAAACATCCATCTGCAGCTGTCACTGCGAGCCCAGGACGTCGCCAGGAGGGAGCTGGCCGCTCTCCACGCCCAGGCACACGAGGAGCAAACAGTTGCTCGGGCTCTGCACAAACCATCAGGCACCTCATTAATCTTGTGGTTAATTCTCTGCAGGAG
Organism: Sinosuthora webbiana; assembly: GCA_013397395.1. NCBI lineage: Eukaryota > Metazoa > Chordata > Aves > Passeriformes > Sylviidae > Sinosuthora > Sinosuthora webbiana. Next base: position 94,405 of record VXBN01009103.1, read on the forward strand.
GCTGGCTGCGAGGAGGAATAAATTCTCCGTTTTAATTACAGGAGGAATAACAAGAGTGGCCTTTCCAGCTCCTTTTTGTGCCTTGCTGGTGGCAGCCCGTTGTCAAAGTTGTTGTCACTGAGTGTTTTTCCCCCTCTTTTTTTTGAGCCCTGCACAGCCAGGGAACACAGAGCAGCGCTGATCCCACCCTGTCCTGAAATCAGAGCCTCCTAAATCCTGGAGAAACCCAGGAAAACCCCTGGACACGAGCTCAGCCTCCTCCAGCTCCTCAGCACCACCAGGCACCCCTGAGGCTGTAAATGCTCCAAATCCCCGTCTCTGCCCTCTCCTCCCTCCCAGGGAGCTGGGAATGGCTCAGGGAGCTCGGGCTGGAGCGAGTCCCGGCGCTCTGACTGATGTCTCCGAGCTGTCACAGCCCTGAGCTCCGGGAAGGGCCCTGGCAGGGCTTGGCAAAGGTCACTTTTCCTGGGCTTCATCCCAGCGTTTGTCCTTTGCTAGAGCTGCACACTCAGAGCTGGCCGTGGATCCAGTCAGACACAGCTCTGGTGCTAGAGCTGCACACTCAGAGCTGGCTGTGCATCCAGTCAGACACAGCTCTGGTGCTAGAGCTGCACTCAGAGCTGGCTGTGCATCCAGTCAGACACAGCTCTGGTGCTAGAGCTGCACTCAGAGCTGGCTGTGGATCCAGTCAGACACAGCTCTGGTGCTAGAGCTGCACACTGGAGCTGGCTGTGGATCCAGTCAGACACAGCCCTGGTGCTAGAGCTGCACTCAGAGCTGGCTGTGGATCCAGTCAGACACAGCCCTGGTGCTAGAGCTGCCCTCAGAGCTGGCTGTGGCTCCAGTCAGACACAGCTCTGGTGCTAGAGCTGCCCTCAGAGCTGGCTGTGGATCCGGCTCTGTGCTCCTTCTCCCCGGCATTCCCGGCTCCAGGCAGGGCTGGGAGCCCCCCACACCTGCTGGGACGGCATCAGCTGGGCAGTGCCCTCATTCCAGCCCCAGCAGGAGGCTTTTCTCCCTTTGGGGCCTTTCCTCTCCTCTGCTGCTCTGCTTCAAGGACTGACTTTTACCTGGCAAAATAAAGTGCAGCCACTGCTGGAACGGGGCTGAGCTCGACACCCTCAGTCCTGCCTGGCCATGGGACATTCTGTGGTGGTGGGGACACAGCCCAGCCTGCCTAGCCAAGCTCCACGGGGCCAATGAACCAATTATTCAATGAATCATTAATTAACATATCCATGGCTGCTTGGGCTCACACACAGGCAGGAGCTGTTCCTTCTGCACAGACACAAACTCTGAGATGAGGACACGGAGTGAAGACCCAGAGGGGTCCCAGCACTGAGCTGCTTCTCTGAGGAGCTCATGGGACTGTTTGTGACGTCCCAGTGTCCCCAGGGCACCCCCAGCTCAGCCCTGGCAGCCCTGATGCCTCAGAGGATTCCCGAGGAAACTTTTGTTAATTGTGCTCAGCCTGTCCCCAGAGGAGGGGAGGGAACATCATCCCTGAGTTTCCTGCTGCTGGCCAGGGACACCCAGGAATGTTTTGGGGTGGCTTTGGGGTGGTTTGGTTGGTGACAGGGAGCAGGAGGGCAGCTCAGGGCCTCATGTGAGCCCAGCTCTGCTGAGACCACGGGTTTGGGAGGCTTGGTCTTCAATCAGGCATTTCCTTGCTGTTGGAACCCTGGAGAATGAACATTTCAGGCTTTCTGTGCTGGGGGGCACTGACCCTCAAGCAAACACAACATTTGACCCGAGGCCATGGAACAGGCTCCCAAAATTGAGTGATGGCACTGGGGCTGTGGGTGTGTGGTTTGGATAGAGCTGTGTGATCTCACAGGGTGAAAAACTGAGATTTAGGGGTTTAGTATATAGTAATATATGTGGGGCAAGATGGAGGATTTTGGGCGTTGTCTGGGACGTTCTTCTTCACCTTCTTCTTCTTGGGTTTGGGTGGTTTTCTGTAATTGGGTGAAGAGGTTCTCATTGCAGGCCATGGGTGGTCAGTTATTGGGTGAAAAGTGTAAATAACACAGGTGTCATCTCCTTATTGGGTAATTATCACTAAAAAGACCTTAGACAGAGCTAGAATGGAAAAATCTCCATTTTCTACCTTGTTAACCAGAACTCACAACTCATGAGACTGTGCTTTAGATAAGAATTAATAAACTCTGAGTCCAAACACAAAAACTGTGTCTCCTGTGCTTTAATCCCGGCTCTAACAGGAAGAAAAGACAATAAGAACCCTGACACCTTGGCAACTTTTCTTTCTGCCTCTTGCTTCTGCTCTCCAGGTGCTGACAACAAACTCAGGGTTCTGCAGGGGGCAGGGCTGGTGGGGAACTTCCTGTTAATCTAAAAGATCACGGAATCCTGGAATATTATAGAACATCCTGGGTGGGGAGGGATCCACAGGATGGTGGATTCCAGCTCCTGCAGCCCAACAATCCCCCCTGGGCACCCCTGGAGCGCTGTCCAAAGGCTCCTGGAGCTCTGGCAGCCTCGGGGCCGTGCCCATTCCCTGGGGAGCCTGGGCAGTGCCTGAACCCTCTGGGGGAAGAACCTTTCCCTCTTCCCCACCATCCCTGGCTCAGAGGCTGCCAGGAGCAACCTGAAGAGGTTTAGTCAGGGTTTAAAGCTGAACCAGCACTAATTTAACCCTGGGTGATTCTGAGCTGAATGTCCTATGCTGCCTCCTCCCCTCACAGCCTCATCCAAGGCGATGCCAACCAGTGACATTCTGTCTCAAGGTAGCCTTGGGCACAGCTTTGTCCCAGCTCTGTGTCCTAGAGCATCCCTGGGGGCATTTTGGGCACGGAGGGTGACCTTGGAAGGAGCTGGCAGAGCAGGGAGGGTGGTGGGTGCAGGTAAATCCTTCCCTCTCCTGATATTTTACAGCTCCAGGCTCACCTGGATCTTCCAGCTGGAACTGCTCCTTTGCCTCCCAGCTGCTTCCTAAGGACCCCTCAGGACCCTCATTTTTGGGAGGCTCTGCTCAGCTGCTCAGGGGCTGATCAACCCTTCCCTGAGAACAGATTTACAGCTGGTAAATTCCAGCCCCAAAACAGAACGAGCCTGGTGAAGGAACAGCACCCAAAAATGCCGGGAGGAGAATTTACTGCTGGATTTTTCCTCTCTCCATGTGGATTCAGGCACACACTGACCNTGAAACAGAAGGAGCCTGGTGAAGGATCAGCCCCAGGAACCCCTGGCTGGGAGATGGAACAATCCCAGGTGCGAACATCTGGGAATTCAGCAGCTCCCTGCCCTTCTGCAGGGTGTTCATAAAGGCAGAGACAGGTTAAAATCCTCTTTGGGCAGAGACAAAGGCTCAACACCTCGAGAGAAGAGGAACCGAGAGGGATGGAGAGGCTGGAAGGGAAATAACAAAAATTTGGTCTGTTCCTCCTGCTGCTGCAGGTTTGGAGAGCATGGCCAGGGCTCTCTGCCCCCGGGGCAGGGCTGGGAGATCCCCCTGGACTCACTGGGACTCCCTCAGTACCAAATTCCCCTCCTCTGGTACCAAATCCTCCCTCTGCCCACCCTGCCAAACCCTCCCTGTTCTTGTTCCCCCCCTAAAGCTCAATTTGAAGGGGAAACCTCAAAAAAAAAGCTGCCCCGGGCCACATTTTTCCCTTTTTCCGCTCTCTCCTTTGCCACATGGGTGTGCCTGGGTGTGCAGGATGAGCTGGTGGGCTTTAAAATGATTTGAAATGATTTAAAATGATTTCCAGGCAGAGCAAGCAGAGGAATCTCCCCGAGCTGTGCCTGATTCCCCAGCACCCCTGCTGCTCCCAGCACCCCGGGGATGAACGCAGGAAACACCGACCCTGGGGACAAACAGCACACAAAGATGCTGGGAGGAGAATTTACCACAGGAAACACCGATCTTGGGGACAAACAGCACCCAAAATGCCGGGAGGAGAATTTACGGCTGGATTTGCCTCCTCTCCGTGTGGATTCAGGCACACACTGACCCCTCTGGCTCCTCAAACATCCCCAGGAACCAGCACAGCACTGAAATCCCCGGAGTTTTCCCCCTTTGCAGCCCACGGGAGATGCCCCGGTCAGAGGTGCAACACCAGGCACGGGTTTTGGCCCGGAAAAGGAAAACAGTTTTATTTTTCCAGGGCTTTTTTCCCCCCAGGGCTTCTCCGGATCCACCACATTAATCACGAGGCTCCGTGGCCACCACGGGCCCCACCAGAGAGGGGGAAAAGCGTCTCACACACGTCTGGAGAGGGGCAGGTTGGGCTTTTCCTGGGCTGTGTGTCCACAGACACCTCATTGCTGAGCTCCAGGGGCGAGGTGCTCCTGCCTCATCCCAGGGAAGCAGGCGACGACGATGATGATGATGATGATGATGACGATGATGACGACGATGATGATGATGAAGTGCCGATCCCAAGCTCCAGTGAAAAAGGCAATTATTGTTTGTTTTGGAGCAAACACGGAGTTTGTTGAGTCCCGCAGCCTCAAAGCCCAGCGGGCCAACAACACAGGAGGGCAGCGAGCAGGGGGGTGTTTTTGCCAGGTTTTTCTTCCACAATGGCTGGGTTTGTTCCCAGGCTGGGCTCACAGGGCTCGGGCGCTGCCCTCGGACGATTCCAAACTTCCCCATGAGCTGGGGCTTGGCCGGGGCTCACCCAGGAGAGACAACCCCGAAGCAAATCCTGTCACTTCATCAGCTATTTTTAATAGCAACCAAAATCTTGGCTTTCCAGCCGGCCTTAGGATATTTAAGGAGGAGGTGTGGGGGGTGTGGGGGGGGTGTCACTCGTTACTTGGGAAATTTTGGCTGGACAAATCAGGGTTTTTGCTGCTCTCTCCCCTCACAAAGGCAAGAGGAGGATAATTTTCCTAAGCCCGCTCCAGGTGTGAATTTACTGCAGGGTTAAATGCTGTAAGGGCTTTAGAAAGCCAGCGAGAGAGCCGAGGGTTGGGGTTTTGGGGGAGTGTTCTGTGCTGGTGGGGTGTCGCCCCAACTTTACCTGCTTTTCAGAGTTTGCATTTTGTTCTCACGCAGCTTCAAGAAAACTATGTATATTTTTAGAATTTATCTTTTTGTTTACATATTTCTCCTCTGGGAGGAGAAAGGTGACTGATAGTGGTCTTCACCAACGAGGTCAAAGAGGTGGCAACCTGTGTAGCCAATCTTGTGCCTTCTGAGGATTTTGTATATAAGATGGAGTCAGAAAATTAAATATAGAACTTTCCTGCTGACCTTCCTNTGAGGGTTGGGTTTTGGGGGGAGTGTTCCATGCTGGTGGGGTGGAAAGGAGGGCGTGATGTCACCGGTAGGGACACAGAAAAACCACCCTCACTCAGGGTTCAGAGGTGAGCAGAGAAAGAGGAAGTTTATTATCATTTGGGGTTTAAATAGGATTTGGGATTTCATCAAGGATTGGTAGATGAGAGGAACACCTTTCTGACCCCAGTGGTCAGTCCACCAGTCCATCACAGACTGGTGTGAAAACAATCTATTTGTTTATATTTGTGAGAGGCTCCACTAGAAATATTTAAACAATGGTCAGAAGGCTGAAGAATCAAAGTAGCAGCGTGAGGCCTGGTGTGAGGTTGTCACCGTGCCAGGGACACCAGCCCAGCCTGGCACTGCCTGTGTTAAACACCTGAGGAGCCCTGCACTGCCACGGGATGTGACCTTGGTGACCTGAGCTGTCCTGGAGCCAGCAGGGACATCCCTGCCCTGGGGACAGCCAGGCCAGGCCAGGCAGGGATGTCCTGCTCTGCTGTGGGCTGGGGTGGCCTCACCTCCAGTGCTGGGGGTACTTTGGGTGCCTCAACATAAAACTGAGCCGTCAGAGTGTCCAGGGGGTGGGGAAGGGTCTGGAGGGGCAGCTGAGGGCCCTTGGAGTGTCCGGCTGTGCGGGAAATGGGTTTGTGGAGAATTCCCAAAGCCTGGCAGGAGGCTCACACAGCCCTGTGCACCTGTGTGCAAACCCTGAGATAAATGTGCTGCCTTAGAAAGGCCACGGGATGGGACAGACATTGCTGAGAGGGAAATGGAACTGGAAACAAATTTTGAGTGATGACTTTCCCCGGGCAGAGCTCAGGGATCTGCAGCTCCAGTCCCTGCTCTGGGCCAGGGACAGCACCCAGGGCACGGCTGGAGCTGGGCCAGGGCAGGCTCAGGCTGCAGAGCAGGGAAAGGCTCTTCCCCCAGAGGGTGCTGGGCACTGCCCAGGCTCCCCAGGGAATGGGCACGGCCCCGAGGCTGCCAGAGCTCCAGGAGCCTTTGGACAGCGCTCCAGGGGTGCCCAGGGGGGATTGTTGGGCTGCAGGAGCTGGAATCCACAGTCCTGTGGGTCCCTCAGCTCAGGGTGTTCTGGGGTGGCTCTGTGGGGTGGCAGTGTCACTGTCCCTGCAGGAGTCAGGGATAACAAACCCAGCTCCTCCAGGATGTTCTCAAGGATTTCTTCCCTCCCCTGTTGATCTCTCAAGGCATTTTCAGGAACTCAAACCCCTCGGCCTCCCTGGTGCTCCAGGCTGCGGAGGGGAGAGCAGGAAGCTGCTCCAGCTGTGTGCAAACCCCTCCAGGGGCTTCAGCATCACTTCCATCCCCTCTGCCCAACCCCTGGGCTCTGAGATGATCCCTGGCAGTGCCCAAGGCCAGGCTGGACATTGGGGCTGGGAGCAGCCTGGGACAGTGGGAGGGGTCCCTGGGACAGTGGGAGGTGTCCCTGCCATGCCCAGGGTGGCACTGGGTGGGATTTGATGTCCCTTCCCACCCAAATCACTCTGGAATTCCATGAGGCAACAGCAGCTCCTGGCCCAGGTCTTCCCGTGTTGGTCCAGCTGTGCCTTTCCCTGGATATCCACAGTTAATTGGATGCAGGAGCCTCCCAATCCAGCTGCTGAGCCCAAGATCTGCCTTTCAAACCCCCCTCCCCCTCCTTTCCCCAGGGCTTGTTTGTCATTCAAAAAATTAAATTTTAAAGGCTGATATTTTTTATGTAAGCCAATTTTGATGGGAAAAAAGTGAATTTCCTGAGGCACTCGGGGGTTGTGGAGCTGCCCAGCCACCAGGGCTGCCCCAGGAAACTCCTGCTGGCACTAAAGGACAGAAACACCCGCAGAAGAAATTCCCAAATTGTTTTTCTGCAGGGAACAGGTTAAGCACAGATGGGGATTTTGGACTTCAGAGGAAATCCAGCCATTCCTGGGTTTGTGTTTCTTTTTTCTTCTTCTTTTGTCCTGCTCCTATGTGCTCAGGGAAGGGTTTAGAGACAGTGGAAAATTTGCTTTTTAATGGGATCCTTCTCCTCTCTCCTATTCCCACCTCTCTACACATGAAGACAGTGAAGTCCTTTTGCTTCCCAGAGCTAAAGGAATTCTAATCAGGACCTTTTCTTAACAAAAAATATCAATTTTAACTGCCTAATAATAATTTTTTTTGCTCCATTAAAGGATGTAATTGAAAGAAAAGGTCCCGGAGGATGCTTAGAACTGGATCTCTTAAAATGACTTAAAAAATATAAAATATATCGCTATAAAAAATCCCAAAACAACTTTTCCAAACTGGAAGAAATCTGCAATTATCTCTGATTTTTCTTTTTTTTTTACCTTTAGGCTTAAACCAATGGTGTTTTATCCCTTCCCAAGGAGGAAAAAAAAGATATAAATGCCAGAAGAAGGTGGCTGGAAATGAAAAATTCCTCAGAGCTGCCCTGAACGGGTGGAATTCTGCTCAGCTCCGTTGGTTTCTGAGCTGCAGAATGGTTTTTTCTTCACAAAAGTATCAATTTTTAACTGCCTAATAAAAATTTCTTCTGCTCCATTAAAGGATGTAAGTGAAAGAAAAGGTCCTGCAGGATGGTTAGAACTGGAACTCTTAAAATTACTTAAAAAATATAAAATATATCGCTATAAAAAATCCCAAAACAACTTTTCCAAACTGGAAGACATCTGCAATTATCCCAAATTTTCCTTTTTTCTTTTATCTTTAGGCTTAAACTAATGGTGCTTTAGCTTTTCCCAAGGCAAAAAAAAAGAGATAAATGCCAGAGGAAGGTGGCTGGAAATGAGAAATTCCTCGGAGCTGCCCTGAACGGGTGGAATTCTGCTCAGCTCCCTTGGTTTCTGAGCTGCACCAATTAGTGCTGGCTGAGGATCCTTCCCTGAGCTTCTCCCCGCTCTGATTTTTTTTTCTTTAATTGCTGTTTCTGGCTATAATTGTGCAGGAGGCCCATTAATATTCCCCAGTAAATCAGGGATTCGCTGGAGCAGCTGCAGGGTCCTGGCCTGTTAAGGAGCCCTGAAACTCCCCTTGGAAAGCTCAGCTTGGAGTTGTAATTTTAATTTCCATCATTTACGCTGAGATTTTTCTCTAATGGAGCATCCACCTCGGGCTGGTTTTGCTTTTTAAGGGGCGAGGGAGGGAGGGAGGGAGGGAACTTCAGCCAAAACAATTCAGCAGTTTCGAAGAACGGAGTTGGAAGGGAAAATTCCTCTTGTTTTCCCCAGCCTGGTAACTGCAGCCAACTTTTGTCCAGAGTTTGTGACCTCCCCGTGCTTCCCTTGGGGGCCCGTGGGGGGATTTTATTCCCATTAGAGGGGTCCAGATCCTACAGCTCCAACAGCAGAGTCCTGGATTCTCCCTGCCCTCGAGGATTCGCCAGTTTGGGGCCTTGAACGGGGCAAATTTGGAGTTGAATCCACTGGGAACAAAGGGCAGGGTGGAGCGTGGAAAATGGGAACAGAGTTAAAGATATGGGATATCGACAGGGATTTGGGATTGGGGAAGAGCAGGGGATGGACACAGAGCTGGTGGGGTGGAAATGGAAAAGGGAACAGAGCTAAAGGTACAGGAGAATCCACAGGGATTTGGGAAGTGGAAGAGGATGGAAACAGAGCTCTGGGGTAGGAAATGGAAATTGGGAACAGAGTTGTAGATACAGGGATATCCACAGGGATACAGGGATATCCACAGGGGTTTGGGATTGGGGAAGGGCAGGGGATGGGGGTGGAGCTGGTGGGGTGGACATGGAATAGGGAACAGAGCTAAAGGTACAGAAAAATCCACAGGGATTTGGGATTGGGAAAGTGGAAGAGTATGGAAACAGAGCTCTGGGGTGGGAAATGGAAATTGGGAACAGAGTTATAGGGGTATCCACCAAGATTTGGGATTGGGGAAGAACAGAGGATGGAAACAGAGCTGGTGGGGTGGGAAATGGAAATTTGGAACAGTTATAGATACAGGGATTTCCACAGGGATTTGGGACTGGGGAAGGGCAGGGGTTGGAAGCAGAGCTGTATAGGGTAGGACATGGAATAGGGAACAGAGCTAAAGACACAGGAAAAGCCCAGGGATTTGGGATTGGGGAAGTGAAAGAGGATGGAAACAGAGCTGGTGGGGTGGGAAATGGAAATTTGGAACAGTTATAGGGATATCCACAGGGATTTGGGGTTGGGAAAGGGGCAGGGGATGAAAACGGAGCTGGTGGGGTGGGAGACGTGATTCCACCCAGGATCAGCTGCACAAAGGGATTGGGAAGAGGTGCACTGGGAAAAACTCCTGGAGTGGGAGCTGGGGCAGGGGGAGGGAGTATCCAGGGAAAGAGAAGGGTGGGAACAGTGCCAGGGATTTAGGGATGCTCCGACATGGGGGGGAGAGGGCAGGGAAGGGGCTGCAGCTTCACTGGATCATTGAGTGGGAAAATGGGTGAGATTCCCCTACAGGGAAGAGACAAGAGAGATCCAAGTCCTGCTCCTTTCCTTCTTTTTAGGACCATTTTTCCTCTTTTTAGGACAGCTGGAGATAGGCTGGATGCCACTTCCATGATTCTGTGCTGTTCATCTGCATTTTATTTTGTTATCAGTCAATAAATCCCTGTGTTCGCAGCTGGGGCTTGTGAAGCAAAAACACTTCAAAGTCATAAAAATAACTATGGGGGGAGAAAAAAAAATCATAAAATATGAAGCAACATTTGAGAATTCCACACTCGGATATTCATGTTTTCCCAACAACAAATCTGCTCGCGGAGGGTTTTTTTTTTTTCCAAGAGATGTTGCAATCCGTATTTTTGGCGCTCAAAAAAAAACAGTGTTCCAGGAACAAAGTCCTTGTGTGAGCTCCAGCCAGTTTTATCCTTGGATTATAAATGGGAAACTGAGGCCTGGGGGATGGTGAGTTCCCCATGCTCCCTGGGCCCAGAATTCCTGCTGTTATCCCAGTAAAAACCAGTTTGAACTGAATAAAACTCCCCTTTTATCTCCCATCAGGTGCTAAAAGTCCTCTTTCAAACCCATCCCATCCCAAATCCATTCCCTGCTCCTGCTTCACTTGGGGAGAAACGGGAACTCTCACTGATCGCGGAGGAAATTGCTTTCCCTTTTGTTAGGAATGATTAGGAATGCAATTTATCCCCCCCCCCCTCCCTTCCCTTAATTAGGAGTGCAGGAGGATCCATTAGGCTCGTTAAATATTTATTGTTCCAGCCTAGGTAGGAAGGAGCACAGCCCTGGAAGTGCAGCCTTGGAAATCCATCCCTGTTTTCCAGGGTAACAATTTCATCTCGGGTCACTTTTCCCCGCTCAACCCGCCGCACAAATCCCCCGGGATTTTATAAACTTTTACTGCTGCTGGCCTTGGGGCTGCAAAAAACCTGGAATTTCAGCCTCTTGGCCCGGAGATCAAGAGTGAAACTGAAGCGGGGAAGATCCCCGTGCAAGGCTGGGATTTATTTCCTGGGGTTGTCTGTAAATCAAGGACGATTTACCGTCCGTCCCGCTTGTTCCCGCCCGGAGTTTGCGGCGGAGCCATCCAGGACTGGAGTCATGCGTGAAATATTTCTGCCCATCTGCTCCAGCAGGAGAGGAGCAGCCCTTCCAAGAGCTGCTTTTGTCCAGAATAAACCTCCAGGGAAAGGCCCAGCAGATGTGGAGGGTGGGTGCTCCACGCAGACCTTCAGCCACGTCCTGCCCTGTCCGCCCGGGGCCTCGGCTCCGAGGAAGATTCCCAGGATTCTTGGATCGCTTCAGCTCGAAGCAACTGAGAAAACATCTCGGGCTGTTTGACCCGTTGGGTCGTGAAAATAAATATTTGGAAGGAAGGAATTTCTGCAGGATATTTCCCAGATCCGAGGGTCGGCGCGTCGCTCTGGCTCACGCGGTGACAGGTGTGTCCTGTCCGTGGCAGGGGGACCTGGGGACAGCACCGCTGGTGGCTTGTTTAGCCATTGCTGCTCCTCAAGAGGAGCTCCAGGGCAGAGGGATTGGGGTCACCCAGGGAGAGAATTTCTCCCATTTGAGAATGAGGAGAAGGAGGGAATTCCATGGATAAAGCAGCGATTGCTGCTGCAGTGATGCCTTGGGAAGGCTGAGCTGGAACAGAGACTGGACAGAGCTGGAGAATAAAGCAGGGATTTATTGAAAGGCCTCCAGGATCCACCTTGGGCAGGACAAGAGCCTGGCCAGGGCTGCACCCAGGGTGGACCCAAAATGGTCACAAAATGGACCCAAAATGGTCACAAAATGGCTGAGCGCTCACAAGGTCTCACATTTTTATAAGTTCTGGTCTATTTGCATGTTGGGGTTTAATTGTCCAATCCCAGCTCCAGGCTGTGAGGTCCCATCCTCCTTGTCCCTCCCTCCAGCCCACCCTTGTTGGTGCTGTTGGGCCTGAGAGTTGTCCTTGGTGTGCAGAAGGAGAAGGATTTGTTTTGTGTCCCTGCTGTGTGCAGAGCTGAGTGACACTGACTGTGAGCTCAGAGCTGCACCCCTGGGCACCACAGAACCTGAAATACATGGGAGATAAAACTCAAGGCATCAGCAGGAGCTCACAGCGATGTGACCCCACAAAAACAACATTTCTGTGGGGCTGGGTTGGGTTCAGAGCCAGATCCTGCTGGCAGGGCCTGGAGGGCTCTGCATGGCCACCCTGAGGGTGTCCTGCTGGCCAGCCCACGGCTCTCTGCTGGGGAAAGGGATCTCCCAAATTCCCCCTCTCCTCATCCCTGGCAGGGGCAGCTGATTGTCAATGAAATGAAAGTGTCGGGATTCTGCACACGGCGGGGACCCAGGGCTGGATCCTCCTGGTCACAGGAGACCAGGGACAAACAGCACTGAGGGGGGAGGAGGAGGAGGAGGAGGAGGAGGATGAGGAGGATGAGGAGGAGGAGGAGGATGAGGAGGAGGATGAGGAGGGGAAGGGGAAGGAGGGGAAGGGGAAGGGGAAGGGGAAGGGGAAGGGGAAAGAGAAGGAGGAGAAGGAGAAGGAGAAGGAGAAGGAGAAGGAGGAGGAGAAGGAGAAGGAGAAGGAGAAGGAGAAGGAGAAGGGAAGGAGAAGGAGAAGGGAAGGAGAAGGAAAAGGAGAGGAAAAGAGAAAAAGGAGAAAAAAGAGAAGGAGAAAAAGACAAAAGTGAGGAAGAGGCATGGGAAGAGGCAGAGGCAGAGGAAGAGGAAGAGGCAGAGGAAGGGGACGAGGAAGAGGAAGGAGCATCTGGAGGCCCCAGCCATGCTGGAGTTTTGTCCTGATGGATCCTGTGTTTCCAGAGTGAGAAACGCTCCATCGTGCTGGACCCGGGGGCTCTGTGGGTGAGGGAGTCGAAGGGTGGGAGGAGGAGAAGGAAAATCTTCTCCCTGGGGATGATTCTCTGGGCTGGGGAGTCATGGGGAACATGGGAATGGGGGAACACGGGAATGGGGGACACATCTGCTCCTTCTCTGGATGACACGGGACAGGGCAGGAAAATCCCAAACCTGCTGAGCTCAGGGCTGCCCCAGAGCAAACCTGGGCCTCCCCTCAGCCCCTGTCCCGGCGTGGGCAGGAGGGAGGGGCAAGAACTGCACACGCTGGGAATGGAAATCCTCTCTGGGATGAAAAGTGCTCTCACTGCTCTGTTTCCTCTGGCAGTGAGGGGAGAGTCCCTACAAAACCTGAGAAAGCCTGAAAAACCCTGACAAACCTCTATAAACCCTGACAAACCCCTTCAGACCCCTACAAACCCTAACAAACCCCTACAGACCCTGACAAAACCCTACAAAACCTGAAACCCCCTGAAAAACCCTGAAAAGCGCTGAAAAACCCTGAAAAAACCCCTACAAACCCTAACAAACCCCTACAAAGCCTGAAAAACCCTGACAAACATCTACAAACCCCAAGAAACCCCGACAAACCCCAAAATCCCCGACAAACCTTTTCCAACCCCTACAAACCCCAAACTCTTCTCCATAAATGACCACGAGCTGTTCTCCTGGGGTCACTTTCACTGCTCAGGAGGTGTGAGGGCCAGAAAAGGGGGAAGGGAACCCCCCGGGCTCCTGACAGCCCTGGGTTCAGGTTTTCCAAGGTTTCCTTTCCAAACCCCAGCTCTGCAAACAACACTCAGGGTCATTCCATCCATCTCCCAACACCTGAGCCAGCTGGGCCCAGAAATTCCGGGAGAATTTGCAATTCCGGGTGGAATCGTGGGAGAATCAGGAACTGTTCCCTCACCCACACGGAGCCAGAGCACGGTTCCCGTTGCTGTCACATTGACAGGGGGTGTTTGTTGTGCCCTGGCTCTGCCCCAGTTGTGTTTCTGGTTTAAACCCCTTTTTAAAGGGCTTAAAGCTGGACTTCAAACCTGCTCTTGGCTCTGCTGGCCACAGGTTTTATCCTCAGATTATAAATGGGAAACTGATGGGAATGGGAAGTTCCCCACGGTCCACAAGCCCAGAATTCCGGCTGTTAGCCCAGTAAAAACCAGTTTGAACTGGATAAAACTCCCCAGCGGAGGTGAGAGTTGCCTTTTATCTCCCATCAGGTGCTAAAAGTCCTCTTTCAAACCCATCCCAGTCCAGCTGCATTCCCTGCTCCTGCTTCACCATGTGAGAGCACATGGAGCCTTCTTTGCCCCAGGGTCACTGTGGGCTTGGAATTGCTCTCCCAGACTGACCCGGGACGTTTGGGAAAAGTGAGTTCATCCTTCTGTGTCTGTTTAAGGAAAAAACAGCAAATGATCCTGTCTGGGATTGTGCTGTTTGCCTTTGGAAAGGCGGGAATTCAGCCTGGAGTGGGGAGGGGTTTGTAGTCTTGGAATGGTTTGGGTTGAAAGGGACCTTAAATCCCATCCAGGGCTACCCCAGGGACACCTCCCACTGTCCCAGTGTCCAGCCTGGCCTTGGGCACTGCCAGGGATCCAGGGGCAGCCACAGCTGCTCTGGCAATTCCAGCCCAGCCCCTGCCCACCCTCCCAGGGAACAATTCCCAGTTCCCAATGTCCCATCCAGCCCTGCCCTCTGGCACTGGGAAGCCATTCCCTGTGTCCTGTCCCTGCAGGCCTTGTCCCCAGTCCCTCTGCAGCTCTCCTGGAGCCCCTTTAGGCCCTGCCAGGGGCTCGCAGCTCTCCCTGGAGCTTCTCCTCTCCAGGGGAGCACCCCCAGCTCTCCCAGCCTGGCTCCAGAGGGGCTCCAGCCCTGGAGCAGCTCTGTGTTCTCTGGGCTCTCTCCAGCAGCTCCAGGCCCTCCTGTCACCCCCAGGGCTGGGGCAGCTCTGCAGGTGGGGTCTCACCTGAGCAGGGCAGAGGGGGGATCCCTTCTCTCACCCTCCTGCCCGTGCTGGGGCTGAGCTGGGGCAGGAGCAGAATTCCCTGCTGGTGCTCCAGCCTGTCCCGAGAAACCACGAGGGGCTGGTGTTTTTGGGATCAGTTTGTGGGCAGTTTCTCCCTGTCCCCACCTGGTGTGGGGAGGGGGAACCCGGCAGAGCACCGGGGGCTCCTCAGTCCCTGTCCCCTCCTCCTGTCCTAGATCCAAACACAACACAAGGAGGCAGAGGTTTTGTTTGGGCGCAGGGCTGTTGGCACACAGCTGCAAACACACACCAAAGGCCTCTGCACCTCCTGGAACGTGCCCCTGGCCAGGTGACAACTTCCCTCCAGGACCCGTCGCTGGGTGAAAACAGCAAGATTTCATCAGCCCCCACTGCGCTCCCCAGGTGTGCAGGCACAGCTGGCTGGGCTCTGCAGCTCCCAGAACGCTTTCTAAGCACTCCTAATTTAACTTTCCGGCGGTTGTTATCTGTCATCTGCAAACACCTCCAGCCTGACGCTCCGCATCCTGCGGGTGAGGGGAGCAGCGCTGAAATCAGCAGCGCTAAAGTGGAAGTTTCCTGCTGGAGCTGCAAACAAAGCCGCCGGGGCTGTTGTCCTGATGTGACTCCTCACACTGAATCCTCCTGGCAGCTCGGGGAACTGCTCAGAGCCCAGCGTGAGATATTCCTCCTCCAAGTGACTCCTTCCAGCTGTGCTGTCCCAGCCCTCGCTGCCTCCAGGATCGCTGCTCTTCCCGTGGTTGGCAGCAGCCAGATGAATCCTTTCGAATCTTCAGCATCCCTGGAAGGTGAAGTCCCAACCCCACTGCATGGGGTTTTGTCTCCATATCCTCCTGCACATCGGGGGTCATTGCTTTAAATTGGGAAATGTCCCTGACATGGAGCTGCCCCAGGGCTGGAGCCCCTCTGGAGCCAGGTTGGGAGAGCTGGGGGTGCTCCCCTGGAGAGGAGAAGCTCCAGGGAGAGCTGCGAGCCCCTGGCAGGGCCTAAAGGGGCTCCAGGAGAGCTGCAGAGGGACTGGGGACAAGGCCTGCAGGGACAGGACACAGGGAATGGCTTCCCAGTGCCAGAGGGCAGGGCTGGATGGGAGATTGGGAACTGGGAATTGTTCCCTGGGAGGGTGGGCAGGGGCTGGGCTGGAATTGCCAGAGCAGCTGTGGCTGCCCCTGGATCCCTGGCAGTGCCCAAGGCCAGGCTGGACACTGGGACAGTGGGAGGTGTCCCTGCCATGGCTGGGGTGGCCCTGGATGGGATTTAAGGTCCCTTTCAACCCAAACCATCCCAGAATTCTGGGATTCACAGGGGCTGTTTTCAGCTCACACTGCTGGAATGTGCTGCAGTCCTGTGAGGAACTGCTGAGGGAGCTGAAAAGGGTCTGGAGCTCCAGGAGGGGCTGAGGGAGCTGGGAAAGGGGCTGAGCCTGGAGAAAAGGAGGCTCAGGGGGGACCTGGTGGCTCTGCACAAGTCCCTGCCAGGAGGGGACAGCCGGGGGGGTCGGGCTCTGCTCCCAGGGAACAGGGACAGGAGGAGAGGGAACGGCCTCAGGCTGGGCCAGGGGAGGCTCAGGGTGGACAGCAGCAGGAATTTCCCCATGGAAAGGGTGGGCAGGCCTTGGAAGTGCCCAGGGAGGTTTGGAGTGCCCATCCCTGGAGGTGTCCCAGGAATTCCTGGAGGTGGCACTCAGGGCTCTGGGCTGGGGACACGGTGGTGCGAGATCACAGACTGGATGTGTTGATCCCAAAGGTCTTTTCCAGCTGATTCAGGGATCCCGTGGTTCTGTGAGGTCCCTGCTGGCAGCAGCTGCCTGAGGCAAAGCTGAGAGACAGCCTGGGCTCTGCTTCCCGACATGGAACACTCTGTGCCAGACAGATCCTGGGGGGGACTGAGGTTCACACATTCCCAAGGAAGTTTGGATGGAAGATCCAAGTGAGATGACACTTTAACTGGAAATAACAGCAGCAGAGAAATCAACAATCTCCAGGCCTTGGAGCCTGTTCCTTCATTTCCATCAAATCCAGCTTAGTCCTCTAAAACTCTCTGGAGCAGAGCATTGTTTTGTTTGGGTTTTTGTTAGTTTTTGGTTTTTTTTATCCCAGAAGACACCACAAGCAGTTTCTGGTTCAAATTACGAGGTAATAAAACAAACCCCACCACAGCCGCTGTTTGTTACTAATTATGGGACTTAATGTTTTGGTGTCAGCAGCTCCCAGCTTCAATCCTCTGGCAGCAATAACAACCCCAAAGCAATTCAGGTCGGGTTTTACAAGCCTTTAAACACATTATCTCTGATTCCAGTCAAATCATCGCTCCTGGATGATGTTCCCGTAAGGCACCATCAGCAGATGTGCCTGAGTGTGAATCCAGCTGTTTTCTCTGCTGATGCACGGACAGATGTGACTTTATCACTGACCTTATCTCGTGTCCAGGGGTGGGATTTGAATTCTGGGAGGCGGGATGGCAGCAGAGATGGACCCAGCTGGGTGTTTGGGCAGGAGGGAAGAACTGCCTCATCTCATCTGATGGGAGTGGTGGCACTGGAGGCTTCCAAGGATAAAATGCCCTGGAGCCCTCAAGGTGGCTTTAGGAGCGGCCCCAGAGCCCTGCTGGACTCTGGACACGGGTCAGAGGGGCCAGATTCTGATGGAATTATGGAATTATAAAATCATCAAGGTTGGAAAAGCCTCTGAGATCTTCGAGTGCAACCTTTAACCCAGCACTGCCAGAGCCAGCACTGACCGTGTCCCCAAGTGCCACATCCAGGGGGCTTCTAAATCCCTCCAGGGATGGGGATCCAAACCTCCCTGGGCACTTCCAAGCCCTGCCCACCCTTTCCATGGGGAAATTCCTGCTGCTGTCCACCCTGAGCCTCCCCTGGCCCAGCCTGAGGCCGTTCCCTCTCCTCCTGTCCCTGTTCCCTGGGAGCAGAGCCCGACCCCCCCGGCTGTCCCCTCCTGGCAGGGACTTGTGCAGAGCCACAAGGTCCCCCCTGAGCCTCCTTTTCTCCAGGCTCAGCCCCTTTCCAGCTCCCTCAGCCTCTCCTGGGGCTCCAGAACCTTCCCAGACGCATTCCCTGCCCTGGACTTGCTCCAACCCCTCCAGGTCCTTCTTGTCCTGAGGGACCCAAAGCTGAGCCCAGGGTTGGAGATTCTGGCCTTGGCAGGGCTGGGTTAACAGTTGGACTCGATGATCTCACAGGGGTTTTCCAGCCTCAATGATTTTATCATTTCAAACACGGACACAAAGGGTTGTGCAGATGGATCTGGGATTTGGGGCTTTGAGGGGCTCCTCAGGGAATGTTGTCCCCGGGGTCACAGACCTTCTGCCAGGAGGATTTGGCTCTGCAGGACGAGGCATCTGAAACCCAGCAGCCCATGGTGGGAGGCACCAGGGGACAGAGGATTGGCCAAAATCCCATTTTTTTATTCCAGGAATGGTCATTGCCATCACTCCGCTCTGGGAAGGTTTAACACCAACCTCCCTGCTGTATCCACAATAAAACCAACCCAGGAATGCTGCCAGAGCTCATCTGGAGCCATGGCCTGGCTTCACACCTCGCTTTTCCCTCCTGGATGGCCCCAGTTGCTCCACCAGCCCCCCCACAGCTCCCTCGGGGGTTTTCCAAGGCACTCCTTGGGGTAGGAGCAGATTTCCTGGAAATCCTCCAGTCCTTGTGGCCATGGGCACCAAGAGGCCCTGCAGATGTCCCTGTGCAGGGAAAACCCTCCCAGCTGCTCCCAGGACACCCCTGCTCCAGGGCCTGGGCTGTCTGAGGGTGGGGACACTGGGGGACACAGCCCAACGGGAAACCTTCCAGTTTTCCCTCTCCAGGTTTATCCCTGCCCTTGCTGGCAGCCCACAGCACCACAGGCCACCGGCCCTGCCTCCATCTGGCCTGGAAAAGGCTCCTCTTAGCCCAGAATCCGGGGATTGGCTGCCAAGCCCCGAGCGGGGCCAGCTGGTCCTGCTGGGCTGAGCTGCTGGGGCAGGGGAGAGGATGGAGCATCCCTGCCCTGAGCCTTCATCCCTATCCTGAGCCTTCATCCCTGTCCTGGGCTTCAAGGGAAGGGAAGGGAAGGGAAGGGAAGGGAAGGGATGCCCACGTGTTTGCCATTAGGCAGCCGCAGCCTTTCCAGGGCTGGATCCACAGATCCCAGGGAAGCAGAGCTGCCAACAGCATCACCAGGAATGAGTTCAGCCCCCTCTGGCAGCCAAGTCTGGCTGGCTCCAGAGGGTTCCTTGGCTCTCCAGCTCTGTGCTGGTGGTTTGAAGGAGCTGAGCAGCCCTGCGGGGAGCTGACGTGCTGCTGGCTCCCAGCCTTCACTGGGGGGCTGGAAACTCCCAGGATGGGCCCCTCAGGACAGATCCTGGGGAATTTTATTTGCAATAAAAACCCCCATCCTTGGTGCTCAGTGTTCAGGCTAAAACCTCTCTTTTCTGGGAGCTGAGCTCGAGGGTTTTATTTGCTGAGGGAAAAGGCACCTTCCATGGAAATAATGTTTTCTGCTGGGGAGATAAGAAGCGATTTCAGGTCAGGAAAAGTGTTTAGGTGAAAAATTCCTCCCCGCTTGGAAAGGTTCCCCTGATCTCCCTGGAGACTGGGCCGAGCTGGGAAGGGAAAAGGAGCAGCAGGGATTTGAACCCAGCTCTAAAAGAGGCTCCCAAGGCGGAGCAGCTCCCTCCCCACCGCCCCAGGGGCTCCACGGAAACCCGGATTGCTCCGGAGCAGCAGATTGCACGTGGGAAGAGCAGGATGGGGAGAGGAAGAGAAATGTGGGGATGGACTGTGGAGAGAGACACAGCGAGCTGTCGGTTCGTCTGCTGGCAAAACAGCTCCCTGCCTTCCTCCCTGTCCTCTCCACAGGGGGAATTTGGCCCAGGGTGACCAAAACGAGGGTGACTGTGGCACGTGGCGGAGCAAAATCTCCTTTACAGGGACCCTGTGCGTGACCAGGGTTGTTTTCTGCCACACCTGCTCTTCCAGGGCTGCTGACAGGGAATGGGAAGCTGAAAAAAGTCCCTCAGATCCACGGTTTCTCCCTGTTTTCTGTGCAGGAGCAGAGTCTGCTGCAGAGATCTGAGGAACAGGGAGGAGCCATTCCCATCCCACCACTCCTTCCCACTGACCTGGGGAGAACAAGGATTTTTAGGGAGTTTTCCCCTGGTTGGGGGCGTGAAGGTGCCCCAGTGCCTCCTCCCATGGGGGCAGGACCGTCCCCATCCCCAGAGGGTGCCTGAGACCTCCAGCCATGACCCTCTCACCTTCTCTGAGACTCCACAGCTTTTCCTCACCCCTGGGCAGCACTGGAGGGTCCAGAACCACTTCTCAAAATTGCCTGAGGAAGAATAAATCTGGTTTTGCTGCTTCATGGACGATCATTGGCCTTGTTGGTCCTGTCCTGAGAGCCATCTGTGCACTGGCTGGGACAGCCTGGCTGTCACCCTCACCAGAGAGCTGCCGAGCTGCCCAGGGGAGCGGGAGAGCCTGGGAGAAATGTCAGGGAACTAGGGAGCCACGGAGATGGATGGAAAGGAGATTTCCTGGAGCAACCCCACAGACTGGAAGGGAGGAGGAGACCTGGGAAGGACATGGTGGCCCTGGAAGGAACCACAGCACTGCCAACACAAACAGCGAGGTCTCAGCAATTTGTTCCAGAGGTCGAGCACAGCAAACCCTCCCCAGGTCCTGCCAGCTCCTGGGAATGCTCCACACCAGGCCCTGTTTGTGCCTTATCCATGTCCGGAGCCTTTCCACACATCCCTCCATCCCCCCTGGAGCAGGCGTGGGTCACTCGTCCCGTGCCAGTGTCCGTGTTTGAGCTGCTGGATAAAGTTCCTGGTGGGATCCCTGGTGACAGGCTGATGTTTTATATCCATGCACAACTGTCCACATCCAAGGGTGTGTCCACAGTGATGGATGTGTGTCCCTGTTCATGGATGTGTGTCCATGTCCACGGATGTGTGTCCATGTTCACCATGGATGTGTGTCCCTGTTCATGGATGTGTGTCCATGTCCATGGATGTGTGTCCATGTTCACCATGGATGTGTGTCCATGTTCACCATGGATGTGTGTCCATGTCCATGGATGTGTGTCCATGTTCACCATGGATGTGTGTCCATGTCCATGGATGTGTCTCCATGTTCACTATGGATGTGTGTCCGTGTCCATGGATGTGTGTCTGTGTTCACTATGGATGTGTGTCCATGTTCACCATGGATGTGTGTCCATGTTCACCATGGATGTGTGTCCATGTCCATGGATGTGTGTCCGTGTCCATGGATGTGTGTCCATGTTTATGGATGTGTGTCCATGTTTACCATGGATGTGTGTCCATGTCCATGGATGTGTGTCCATGTTCACTATGGATGTGTGTCCATGTCCATGGATGTGTGTCCATGTTTACCATGGATATGTGTCCATGTTTATGGATGTGTGTCCATGTTTACCATGGATGTGTGTCCATGTCCATGGATGTGTGTCCATGTTTACCATGGATGTGTGTCCATGTTTATGGATGTGTGTCCATGTTTACCATGGATTTGTGTCCATGTCCATGGATGTGTGTCCATGTCCATGGATGTGTGTCCATGTTCACTATGGATGTGTGTCCATGTCCATGGATGTGTGTCCACATTTCAGGGTGTCTGTCCACATTCATGGATGTGTTTTCACTGCTCTCTCCAAGAGGATCCCCTGACCTCTCCTTCCCAGGAACATCCCCCAGACTTCCTTGGATTCTCTCTGGGGACAGGGACATCTCTCACTGCCCCAGAGGTTTCCAACACATTCCATTTGCAGGCGCACATTCCTTGGGATGGTTCTTAACTTCCCCCGAGAGACACTCCTGGAATTGGGGTCTGGGACCCTCAGTGTGTGTTGGAGCACCCTCCATGTGTCCACAGGAGGTGTCAGGAGAGCTCCAGGCTGCTCCTTCCCTGCAGTGTCCGTGCTCAATCCCTGCCTTGGACACCGGGATTGCTGGAATTTCCATTCCCATTCCAGCCAGTTCTCCCAGGCTCTGCTGAACATCCGTGGCTGGGTGTCCTCCACACTGGACCTTCAAATCAGATTGATTTGGGAATGTGAAAGGAGGGGGATTTGGGACATAATGAATTCCTGCATGTCCTACAGCTCCTGAGGATGGGGTGGCACAGAATGTTTTAGGGGAAATTTTGGGGTGTTCCAGCCTCTTCCTGGTTCGGATCATTCAGAATCACATCGAGGCTGAAAAAATCATTCCAAGGTCATCAAGTCCAACCTCTGGATGCCACCATTCCTGCTAAACCATGGCATGGAGTGTCTGCTCGGGTTCTGAGCACTGCCAGGGAAGGTGACTCCACTTGTTCCCTGGATAAGGGAACTGTCAGGACCGTGACCCAGGAGAGGGTCCCAGAACAACGTGTGAGCTGTGCCACCAAAATCCCCGTTCCCTGCCCCATTTCTTCACCCTCGGCAGCAGAGAGGGGCCAGGGATAGCTCAAAGAGGGGAAATTTCAGGATAAAATGGGAAAGGGAAGGGAAAAACCAGATTCTGCCCATCAGAGCACGGTACAGATGGGTCTCCCACAGAACTGGGATCCCAGGGGCTCCATGGACCTGGTGGAGCTGAGCCCTGCATCCCACAGGCACCGGAGAAACTTCCCAGACCCCAGGGCCAGCTCTCCAAACTTTTTATTGCCTGGAAGGGGTTGGGACATTTTGGAGAAAAGGCCACCAAAGCCCACAGTGTGTGGCATCACCCAGCCCTTCCCGGGGCTCCCAGCGCAGCATCCCGAAGGAAAAGCAGGAAAACAACGAGGGGAAGGTGGGATCTGCAGCAGGGAAAGGAAATATTCCCTTTTTTCTGCTCTTCTACAAATCATTTCCCTGATCCATCCCCCTGGCAGGTGAGGAGATGACTTTTATTGTCCCGCTGTGACAGGGCTGTGACAGCTCTGCTGGGAGGGGATGGAAGGGAGGCAGGGGTGGCTCACAAACCTCTTCAGATTAAATAGGATAGACAGAAAAAAAAATCAGTTTTTTCCACGTTTTCCACTGTCCATGGCCAAACTCCGAGCTGTGGTTAAAAGCCAGGCTTTATTTTGCAGCTCTATAATTTGATTTAATAAAAAACTTTATTTCTCCCCCTCAAACGTTGCCTGTTTCATTATCTCTCCCTCAATAAAGCACTCCTTGGTGGAATTTCAGGATAATTGTTGGCTGCTTTATTCCTTCTAAGCACTGCTCAATCACAGAAGCCCCACAACCAGTGACAAACACATCCTCAAGGATGGAAGGAGCTTTATTTAAAGCAAACATATGATTCACACTCCATTTTTATACTCCAAGGGCCTCAGAACATGGAAATACGTGGGGAACAGTGATCCTGCAGCCAGATTTCCTCGGAAGCAAAAGGAAAAGGGCAAAATAGTGAGATTATTTTGATTTTTAACTCGAGATGGACCACGGGAAAGCCTGGCAGGTTGTCTTTGTGCTGTCAGGATGGACAGTCCAGCCATGGGAGTTCTCCTGAGGGATCCAGGGTGTTCCTGGGGACAGCTCAGGGATTCAGGGGATCCCTGGGAACGACTCAGGGATTAGGGTGTTCTGGGATTGGGAACAGCTCAGGGATTCAGGAGGTCACTGAGAACAGCTCAGGGATTTAGGGAATTCCTGGGAAGGGGAACAGCTCAGGGATTCCAAGGATTCCTGGGAACAGCTCAGGGATTTAAGGTATTCCTGGAAAGGGGGACAGCTCAGGGATTCAGGGAATTCTTGGGACAGGGGAACAGTTCAGGGATTATGGGGATCCCTGGGAATAGCTCAGGGATTTAAGGGGTTCCTGAGAAAGAAAGACAGTTCAGGGACTCAGGGGATCCCTGGGAAGAGTTCAGGGATTTAGGGTGTTCCCAGAAAGGGGAACAGCTCAGCTGTGGCCACATCCACGCTCCTTTCCCAGTGTCCACAGTCACAAATAACCTCCAGCAATCCTTCCTGCCCCCCTTGCATCATTTTTCAAAACCATATTCGGATCCATCTCATCCTCACTGAGAAACGATGCCGGGCAGGAATATTGGACCTGGTGCTGCTGGTCTGTGGCTGATGCTCAGAGCTCCAGGAGGATCCTCCTGGGGCTGGATCCTGTGATTTGCTTCACTGAGACTGTGCCTGTGGAAAAGGGAAGGAGTCATGGGTTTGCAGAAGGGTTTGGGGTTGGAAGGGACCTGAAATCCATCCCACCCCATCCATGGCAGGGACACCTCCGACTGTCCCAGGCTGCTCCAGTCCCAATGTCCAGCCTGGCCTTGGGCACTGCCAGGGATCCAGGGGCAGCCACAGCTGCTCTGGCAATTCCAGCCCAGCCCCTGCCCACCCTCCCAGGGAACAATTCCCAGTTCCCAATCTCCCATCCAGCCCTGCCCCTGGCAGTGCCCAAGGCCAGGCTGGACACTGGGGCTGGAGCAGCCTGGGACACTGGGAGGTGTCCCTGCCATGGAGGAGTGGCCCTGGATGGGATTTCAGGTCCCTTCCCACCCAAACCCTGCTGTGACTCTGTGATTCAGTGGTTTTGTGGTTGATTCTATGGGTTCTTCATTGTGGTTTTCTCTGATTCGGAGGCCGGGGTGGGACTGCAGCCCTGTGCAGAGGTGACCCCACACGCTCAGTGAAGGGTTCAGTGCATTCCCACCCCTCCAGCGTGAGGCACACCACAGTGAGGGGTGTCCAGCGTGGCTTTGGGTGCCACAAATACCAGTTTGTCACCAGGCTGGGTCCCTCTGTGTCCCTTCTCTAGGCTCTTGGACCCCTTTTAATGGGGTACAGACGGCCCTTAACGGGGCTGGGCTGGTGGGGGCGTGCTGGGATCAGGGGTGAGGTTGGGGTGGGAGGCTTGAAGAGGGGTCAGTGACTGGATTTGAGGGTCACTGTGTCCTTTTAGCCAGAGGGATGTGGATGGGAAGGGGAGTGGATGGAAGGGGCTGGAGGTTTTTGTTCCCTGCTGTTTTCCTGGAGTACAGCTGTCCCCAGAGGGCTCTGGGGACAGAGACAGGACTGGCAGCCACCAGGAGCTTTGATTTCAGAGGCTTTGCACGTCGCTGAGAGGGGTGGGGACGGGCTGGCACAGGTGGCTGCCATGTGACAGCTCTGCTGCCATCTGGGGACAAACCCCAGGGCTCATGGGGCCACCTCCATCCCTGCAGAGCCTCCCCCAGCCCAGCGGGGACAGTGGGACCTGGATGACCCCGCCCTGTCCCCTCCCCAGACACCAACAGCGACAGCACAGGGGACCACCAGGGGACCACCAGGGGACCCCAAGGGACCCCAGGGGACCAGCCTGTCCTCACTGCCACATCTCCAGCTGCATCCATCATGGAATCGCTTCCCCTGGAAAATTCCTCCAGCCCATCCATGACACCCCATGAACGCCCCACTGCCACGGGATGGGGAATTTCCGCCTCTGAGCCCCTTGGGGAGGAGCTGTTTGTGTCTGGCGCTGAAATTCCCCGCTGGAATTGGCACCCAAGGGGAGGGAATGCTCACAGCGCCGCATTTAGTCCCCCGCTGTCCCCTGCCCCGGGACTGCCCCTCCCGCGGGACGTGGGGACCGGCACATCCCGCCGGGACGGACAGAGGGAATGAGTCAGGGAGGAAAAGAGGGGGAGGGAGGCGGCTCCTGAAAAGCCCCGGTTGTTCCACGGAGGTGGCGGGAAGAAAAGAAGGGGGAAAAGAGGGAAAAACAACCCAGCTCTTGTTGGAACCCTGGAGGCTGAGAATTCCAGGCTTTCTGTGCTGGGGGGCACTGACCCTCAGGCAAACACCACATTTGACCCGAGGCCGTGGAACAGGCTCCCGAAATTGAGTGATGGCACTGGGGCTGTGGGTGTGTGGTTTGGATACAGCTGTGTGATCTCACGGGGTGAAAAACTTAGAATTTAGGGTTTAGTACAAAGCAGTACATGTGAAGCAATGTGGAGGATTTGGGGCGTTGTCTGGGCCCTTCTTCACCTTCTTCTTGGTTTCAGGTGGTTTTTTCTAACTGGGTGAAACAGGTCCACATTGCAGGCCTTGGGTGGTCATTACTGGATCAAAAATATAAATAATACAGGTGTCACCTCATTATTGGGTAATTAGTGCTTAAATAACCTTGGAAAGAGTCAGAGGGACTCCATTTCACCTTTGTTCTCCACCTTGCTATTAGAGCTCCCAGCTCATGAGGCTGTAATATTAATAAATTAAGAATTAATAAACACAGAGTCCGAACACAAACTGTGACTCCCGAGTGTGGATCCCGGCTCTGACACAAAGAATCTTTTCTCTCTGACACGAAACCATCGAGCTCCGGGGCGGGGCTGCGGAGGGGACCCCGCGGAGGAGGGGGACGGGAGGGCAGCCTGCGCTTCCCAAAGCTGCCCTTGGAGCCCATCCCAAGGCTTTCCATCTGCTGCGCCCCACGTGCTGGGAGAGGGACGCTCCTGGCACGGGAATCTCCAGGATGAGTCCTGGCCAAGCCGGGACAATGATGTGTCCCAGGATTTTGCTGCTGGCTGCAGCAGCTGGAGCTGTAGGATCCCCGTAATGGGAATAAAACCACCCTGCAGGCCCCCGTGGGGAGCACGGGGAGGGATTTTTTGGGAGGAGGGAAGCCAGAAGAAATGGGGGAAATGGAATCCAGGGGAAAGAGCTCAGCGGTCTGTCAGAAAAAGGTTTCCAATCCTCACTCAGCCCTCTGGGATCTTCAGAGCTGGGGGGCTCCGAATGAGGGAATTCTGGAGGATTTATGGCCCCGATCCAAGGAACAATGACAACGGGTGTGTTAGGATGAGAAGCACAACACTGTAGAGGTGTGGGCTGGAGAAATGGCCCTGAGAGCAGCCTGGTAGGGCCACCCCACACCCGCAGTGTCCCAGGAGCTGGGCAGCCCCAGGGCAGCCTGCGGGATTGTGGGATTCAGCTGGATAAGGTTTGGCTGGAAATGGGAAAGGAGCGTCCCCAAAACCGCTTGGAAAGCCTGGGAGTGCAGGTCCCCGCTGTCCTGGAGGGATGAGGATGGGATTCACTTCAGGGGGGACGTAGCAATGTGGGGGGACCCCGTGTGCTGGGGAGCTCTGGGGTGCCCGGTATGTCCCTGGTGCCCCAAATCATGATACGGGACTGGGACACGGGACTGGGATAAAGGATTGGGATGCGAGACTGGGATATGGGACTGGGATATGGGATTGGGATACGGGACTGGGATATTGGATTGGGATACGGGACTGGGACACGGGATTGGGATACAGGACTGGGATATGGGACTGGGATATGGGACTGAGATATGGGATTGGGATACAGCACTGGGATATGGGATTGGGATACGGGACTGCGATACGGGATTGGGATATGGGATTGTGATTTGAGATTGTGATCTGGGTTTCTGAGCACATATAATCCAGTCAGGAAGGGTGGATGAGGTCACTGCCAGAGTCACAGCAGGGTGGGGACAGCAGCAGGACATCGGAGTGACAGTGGGGTGGGGACAGCAGCAGGACATCGGAGTCACAGCAGGGTGGGGACAGCAGCAGGACATGGTGCCCTGGCAAGGACAGCCCCGCTGCCCCCACAGCCCCAGTGACCCCAGGGCGCTGCTCACCCTGGCTGGGAGCACGCTGCAAACACCAACACGGCCCAGCTTTATTTCCTGTTCCATCAAACACCACTTCAGGGGTTTTATCCCCGAAATCTCCTGCCGGGCTGCAGGGCCTGGAGCGTGTTCAGGAGCCTGTGCTGGAGCTGGAGCGGGGTGAGCTGGGGCGAGGCTGCTGCTGCCTCGGGAGCTGCTGCAGATACAGATACAGCCTGTTCCCACTCCCAGCACGGATATTTATAGATACAGATGTTCCTCCAGCAGCAGGGTTCAAGCTGGAGGTTTTAAAATATTTTTTTTTCTTTTTTTTTTCCTCCCTGTCTTCCTTCCCATCCCTTCTTTGCTCTTCAAAGCGGTGCTGGAGGGAGGGACGGCAGCTCCGAGAGCAGCGGGGAGGCTGAGCAGTCAGTCCCGGCTGCAGGGGGTGCAGATGAAGGCTTTCAGTGGGCTGAGGTGTCCCCGTGTCCCTGTGCAGGGCCGGGGGCTCCTTCTCACAACCCCCAAAGCATCCCCAGGATCAGGGCAGGGTTTGGGGCGGGAGCTGCCTCCGGAGTGCCCCAGGGAGTGATTGCAGCCCCTGAGGGATCCCCAGGGAGAGATTCCCGAGGGCAGGAGGGGCTGAGATTGGGGCAGGGCCCCTGGGGCACCCCTGATGTCCCACAGCCCCTCCTGGCTTGGAATAGCGGCTGCCTGATCCTACAGAACAGGGATGTTTGGGGCTGAGCGGGGCAGGGCCCTCTGCTCCCTGCTGCAGGGGGGTTGTCCCCTCCGAGGGGTCCCTGTGTCCCCTCCTGTCCCCTCCAAGGCTACCCTGTGTCCTCTCTGCTGTCCCCTCCTGTTCCCCTCAGAGGTGTCCCTGTGTCCTCTCCCCACTGTCCCCTCCTGTCCCCTCCTCGCTGTCCCCTCCGAGGGGTCCCTGTGTCCCCTCCTGTCCCCTCCGAGTGATTCCTGTGTCCCCTCCCCGTGTCCCCTCCCGAGGGGTCTCTGTGTCCCCTGTCCACTGTCCTCTCCTGTCCCCTCTGAGGAGTCCCTGTGTCCCTTCCCCGCTGCCCCCTCCTGTCCCCTCCGAGGGGTCCCTGTGTCCCCTCCTGTCCCCCGTGGCCAGGGCAGGGCTCGGCACTGCCGTCACCCCCCGCAGGGCTCCTCCTCCACTCCAGCCCCTCCGGACAGGGATTTTCCAGCCCAGCCCGGCTCATTCCTCCCACGGCTTCAACCCCAGCATCTTCCTGCCCCCAGGAACATTTTGGGAAGGAGAAAAGCCCGGCGGAAATAAATCCACCCCCCTCCGGGGGAGCAGCGCCGGGCGTGGCTGCCCGTGCCCCCGGGCGCTCTCCTTGGAGGCCGGGCAAGGGCTCCGCTGCACAATTAATTAATTATCCATGCCCTGCGCTCCGCCTGGGCGGCATTAATGGCTCCAGACGCGGATCGCGGAGCTCGGCGTGGCTCTGTAAACACGCGGCGAGTCCAATTTGGGTTTCCTCGGGTGCCTCATTTAAATGAATTATGGAAACGCTTTCCCCTCCTCTTTTGAGCAGGAGCCAGTCCGGCTGCTGCCCGATGTGTTAATCCCAGGAATAAAACAAAAAACAGGGAGGCCGTGCATTAAAGGGAATGAAATGATGTTGGGGAGCCCCTGGAAGCAGCGGGGCCAGGGTGGGACCCAGACCTGGGTGTCACTGGGGGGTCCCTCCCTTCTCACGGTCCCAAACGCCTGGTGGCCCCAGGAGGGTCCTGTGCCCAACCCCGGGGTTAAATCCAGTTTAATTCGGGAGCGCAGTGGTCACGGTCACCTCCTGTGACAGCTGCGCGGCTCTTCCTGGGCTCCCCAATGTCCCACGTTATCCTCAACCTCCCCATCCGTCCCTCTGGGGTGGCCCCCCAGGAGAGCAATTAGAGCAATTAAAGCCACCTGGGGAGATAATGAGTGTGCTGGGGTGGTCCCAGCGTGTCCCTGGGCGGATCCCGCTCTCCGGGCTGGAGCTGCGGCTCGGGGCAGGGACAGGCAGGGAGGGGACCCAGCCCGGGGCTGTGTTTTCTGCTGAGCTGGAGGTGGCAGATGTTCGCTGATGAATTATTCACCCGGAAAATTATCATGGAAATAGAGTGGGTTGGGTTGGGTTGGAAGGGATCTTAAAGCTCATCCAGTTTTACTCCTTGCCATGGGCAGGGACGCATCCCACTGTCCCAGGCACCCCTCCCACTGTCCCAGGTGCTCCCAGCCCCAATGTCCAGCCTGGCCTTGGGCACTGCCAGGGATCCAGGGGCAGCCACAGCTGCTCTGGCAATTCCAGCCCAGCCCCTGCCCACCCTCCCAGGGAACAATTCCCAGTTCCCAATCTCCCATCCAGCCCTGCCCTCTGGCACTGGGAAGCCATTCCCTGTGTCCTGTCCCTGCAGGCCTTGTCCCCAGTCCCTCTGCAGCTCTCCTGGAGCCCCTTTAGGCCCTGCCAGGGCCTCGCAGCTCTCCCTGGAGCTTGTCCTCTCCAGGGGAGCACCCCCAGCTCTCCCAGAACTGCAGCTGCTGCTGCTGCCTGTGGGGACTTTCCCTTTGGAAGTGACAGTCACCAAACAAAGGAAGGTTTTAGTCCCTCATGTCTCGGTGCCAGCTGCCCTCTCCCAGATCTCTCCGGGGCACTTTCCTTTTCCATCAGACCGGTGACACCAAGCCCTGGCTGGGGAATCCCCGGGACACTTCTGAGCACCCCGGGGGCTGGGGGTGCCACCTCCAGGGGACATGGGACACTCCTGCAGGCTCTGCCGGGACAGGCTGAGCTCAGTGGTGGTGCCCGGCTGGCAGGGAGCTGCTTCCCTCCTCCCCTCCTGCAGAAAACGGGACAGTTTGTCTCGGATATGGATTGGACTTGCTGAGAAGCAAATGCAGAACGGCCACAGCTCTGTGCAGAGTTCAGAACATTCCCAGAGAGGGACTTGGGGGGGCTCAGACTGCCCGTGAGCCCCACTCACCTCATGCTTAGTCCTGGGGGATTTTGTGCCATCAATCCATCATCATCATCATCATCATCATCATCATTACTATTAATTTTTAATTTTATTTACTCCCATTAAAATACAGCCAGGAAGGCAGAAGCAGCCAGGCTTCCCTGTGGCTGGAGCTCCTCGGGGTGCCTTGCACAGCTCAGGATGAACGTGGGGAGATCAGTCCAGAGGGACGGGACAGATGCCACAGGGAACAACGACCTGCCACTGGGGTGCTGCTCTGCTGAAATCCCAAATGCAGGAAAGCCAAAGGCAGCACAGCCAGGGTCACCCCCTCAGTTTCCTGGATCCTTTCGGGGTGCACAGATCATGGCACCGGGGTGGACCTGCCAGGGGGGTCCTGAAGAAAACAGGGAGCAAAGAACATTTCCTGGAAATAAATGATGGAGGGAGGCAGGACATGAAAATAAATCTGGTGATCCGATCCTTCCCAGAACCTTCCCTGCAGGGTGAACGGTACAGGGACATGAGGACCCGGGGACACAGGGGTGCAGGGTGAAGGGTTCAAGATGAGTGTGCAGGGTGCAGAAGACAGGATGCAGGATGAGGGTTACAGGGAGCAGGATGAGTGCAGGGTGCAGGGTGATGGTTACAGGGTGCTGGGTGAGGGTTACAGGATGAGTGCAGGGTGCTGGGTGCAGGANGAGCAAAGAACATTTCCTGGAAATAAATGATGGAGGGAGGCAGGACATGAAAATAAATCTGGTGATCCGATCCTTCCCAGAACCTTCCCTGCAGGGTGAACGGTACAGGGACATGAGGACCCGGGGACACAGGGGTGCAGGGTGAAGGGTTCAAGATGAGTGTGCAGGGTGCAGAAGACAGGANAAATAAATCTGGTGATCCAATCCTTCCCAGAACCTTCCCAGCAGGGTGGAGGGTGCAGGGACACAGGGACACGGGGACACAGGGACACAGGGGTGCAGGGTGAAGGGTTCAAGATGAGTGTGCAGGGTGCAGGGTGCAGAAGGCAGGATGCAGGATGAGGGTTACAGGGAGCAGGATGAGTGCAGGGTGCAGGGTGATGGTTACAGGGTGCTGGGTGAGGGTTACAGGATGAGTGCAGGGTGCTGGGTGCAGGAGGAAAGTGACAGGGTGCAGGGTGAGTGCAGGATGAGGGTCACTGGGTGCAGGGTGAGGGCAGGATGCAGGATGAGTGCAGGGTCACTGGGTGCAGGGTGAGGGCAGGATCAGTGCCGGGTGCTGGGTCCAGGATGCGTGCAGGGTGCTGGGCGAGTGCAGGATGAGGATTTCTGGGTGCATGATGGGATCACTGGGTGTGGGATGGGGATCTCTGGGTGCAGGATGGGGGTCACTGGGTGCAGGATGGGGATCACTG
>VXBN01009103.1:126082-137046 GCA_013397395.1 Sinosuthora webbiana
AGGATCTCTGGGTGCAGATGGGGATCACTGGGTGCAGGATGGGGGTCACTGGGCGCAGATAAGGATCTCTGGGTGCGGGATCGGGGCCGGTGCGGGGCGCAGGTGTCGCACCGCGGGCTCGCAGCGCCATCGCGTGGCTGGAGCCGCCCCGCACGGGAACGGGATGCGGGCTGGGATGGGAACGGGAACGGGAACGGGAACGGGAACGGGAACGGGAACGGGAATGGGGTTGGGGTGCACCGCCAGGACGGGCTGCACAGCCGTGGGGGTCCCAGGGGTGGGCTGCACGGGTGGGCAGCGGGCACCGCCCGGCCCCGCGGCTGCCGCAGCGCAGGCACCTCCTGCCAGGGAGAGCTCCCAGCCGGGGCCTCCCCCGGCCCTGTGCCCCCCAGCACCGTGTGTGCCCCACCGCGGGGCTCACCCCATCCCCGTGTGCCGCTGGGTATGGTCTGCGCCCCACACTGTGCACCCCACACTGTGCACCCCCTTTCCTCACCACCTCCGCGGCTCTCGGGGTGTCACAGGCCGCTTTTGGGGTACAGGGCTTCAAGTTTCCAAAGTGATGCCCCCCAGCCCTGCCTGCCCCCCCCGGGCAGCCAGCTGTGCCCCCAGCTCGGCGTCGGGTCGGTTTAGAACATCCCACTCCCTCCTCCTCCTGGGCGTCCCCCTCCAGGAAAGACTCCAAATCCACCGCGTTTATTCCAAACGAGATTTTATTAACGAGGCGAAGAGCTGGGGCCAGGCCAGCGCAGCCTGTGGGAAACCTGACCTGTGCTCCGGAGGGGACAGGGACGTGTCCCCCTGCCGGGACAGCCCCGAGGAGCTGGGGCCACCATCGGGGCTGGGACGCAGCAGGACCTCTGCCTCCAGCCACAAGTCCCCGGGATTTGTTTTCCTGCAGGCTTGGGGACACAAACCGGCTGGGTCCTGGCTCCTGGTGTTCGACCAGACCCCAGAGACCCCAAAAGGCACCAGGTCCCGGGGAACCACCAGCCGGTGAGAACCAAACCCTCCCGAGGCAAGGCAGTGGTGTGTGCTGGGCGGAGAGGGTCTGGAGGCGCGGCCAAAGGCACTACACAAACACGGAGGTGATGAGAGGTTTAAAAACCCCCTCAGGCCTCTCTCAGCCCTTAATTTTCTCTGCTTGGCACTTCATCCCTTTCAAATTAAAACAAAAGAGCTGCAAGAAGGCACAACCCAGCACGGCAGCTCCTGCATGCAGAACGGAGGCTGAGGCAGAGCTGGGGCTGTCCCCAGCCTCGAGGGACAAAGCCACGACGGCAGCAGCACGTCCAGGGCCACCTCAGCTGAAGTCCCGGTCGGGCAGCACCAGCGGAGCCACCAAGGTCCAGAGGTAGAGCAGGAGCCCGGCCCAGCTGGAGCAGATCTTCACCCACACGGCCGTCCAGGGGCTGCTCAGCACCTGCAAGCTCTCATCCGGCCTGCAACAGCAACGGGAGGGTGGCACCCACCACTGTGACACCCGGGGGACACGGGGGGTGCCCCATGGGCTGCAGCCACCCCGGGGGTGTCACCCCACCGCTGCTGCCACCCCGGGGGTGTCACCCCACCGCTGCAGCCTCAGCCTCGCTCCCTTCTCCCCCTCCTCCCAAGGGAGCCCGGGCAGCAGCAGAGGACGCTGGCAAGCCCACCCACAACCCCAAAAATAATGAAGGCTGATCAGGGAGCGCGCCCAGCAGGCTCACGCACCTCAGCTGTGCCCAGCACAAGAGCGCCAGCACCCCGGCAGGAGGGGACCGGGAGGGGACAGCGCTGGGTGGCCACGGCAGCTCTCACCTGTACCAGTTGGTGAGGGTCATCATGATGTAGAGCGCGGCGAGGAGGAGGCAGAGGTGGAAGAAGGTGTAGTTGTAGGAGACGCCGTCCTGCTCGTTGTCGTAGGCGCGGCGCACGCCGCCCTCCTCCGCGTCCCCTCCCGGCCCGGCCCCGGCCCCGGCCCCGCTCTCCTCCGTCAGCATCAGCTTGTTCACCTGCGGGTGGTCCGAGGAGCGCAGGCTGCGGGCAGAGGGGCAGAGGGATCCGCACCCCTTGGTCACCGCCCCATGGCCGGGCTTTTGTCCTTGGGGCCGTCCCCGGGGCAGTCTGGGGGAGGCAGGATGTGGGGAAACCCTAAAAACTGTGACTGTG
The DNA here is from genome assembly GCA_013397395.1 of Sinosuthora webbiana. Classification (NCBI taxonomy): domain Eukaryota; kingdom Metazoa; phylum Chordata; class Aves; order Passeriformes; family Sylviidae; genus Sinosuthora; species Sinosuthora webbiana. The sequence goes on from VXBN01009103.1 coordinate 128,231, forward strand.
GCCCTAAACCAACGTCCCTCTGCAGCTCTTCTGGAGCCCCTTTAGGCACGGGACAGTGGGGGCAGTTTGGGGTACACAGGTTGTGGGGAAACCCTAAAATCTCCGTCAGCCTTGCCCAGAGCCCATCTCCAGCTCTCTCAGAGCCCCTTTAGGCACTGGGGGGGCTGACTGGAACCTCATGGAGCTCAACAAAGAGAATGCAGGGCAAGGTTTTGTCCCTGGGGAGAAGAACCCCGGGCTCCAGCGTGGAATGGGGACACTCAGCTGGAAAACAGCTCCGGGAAAGGCCCTGGGGTGCTGCTGGGCACCGGGGGGACACTGTCCCTGCTGCAGAGGTGAGAGGTGTCCTGGGCTGCACCTGCCAGCAGGCCCAGGGAGGGCACCCAGTGACCTGCTCTGTAAGGCCACAGAAACCCTAAACCCTGTGAGTGTGCCCCTGGGGACAGGCATGGCTGGACACAGAGCCGTTGGTGACAAAACCCCTGGAGCAAGGTGTGACCTCCCCTCCAGAGGCCCCTCCCATGGCTCGGCGCTCCGGGGCTGTCCCCAGGGACACTCACCTGATGAAGAGGGTGCAGAGGATGAAGATGACCAGCCCCACGATGCTGGGGGCGTCCCACCAGGTTGTCAGAGGCTCGGTGGCCGTGGCCGAGCCCGTGCTGTTCCTCAGCAGCAGCGTGGGGTTACAGCGCTGGGCTGTGGGGACACGCGGGGGTCAGAGCCACGGGCAGAGGGACAGACACCCCCTCCAGGGACTGTCCCTGCCCCATCCATCCCTGTCCCAGCCCCAAGGCCGTGTGTGCCTTACCTGGCACGTTGGCCAGGGCGGACCAGGTGACGTAGATGGTGTAGAGGGTGATGAGGGACGCCTGCAGCAGCCCCGAGTGGGGCTGAGCCTCCTGCAAACACAACAGTGGGTGCTCGGGGTGCTCCTGTACCCGGGGTGACACAGCCCCAGTGTTCTGTGTGCTCCTGTACCCCAGGATGACACAGCCCCAGTGTCCTGTGTGTTCCTGTGTGCTCCTGTACCCCAGGGTGACACAGCCCTGTTCTCCTGGGTGCTCCTGGGTGACACAGCCCCAGTGTCCTGGGTGCTCCTGTACCCCAGGGTGACACAGCCCTGTCCTCCTGGATGCTCCTGTACCCCGGGGTGACACAGCCCTGTCCTCCTGGGGGTTCCTGTACTGCGGGGTGACACAGCCCCAGTGTCCTGGGTGCACCTGGGTGACACAGCCCCAGTGTCCTGGGTGCTCCTGTACCCCATGGTGACACAGCCCTGCCCTCCTGGGTGCTCCTGTACCCGGGGTGACACAGCCCTGCCCTCCTGGGTGCTCCCCATGACCTCACCTGGATCTTGGGCAGGATGGACACAACGGAGACGATGAGGCAGAGGATGAGGTTGATGCTGATGAAGGCCTTGCCATGTGTGCAGCCCTCGGGCCGGGTGTAGTAGATGTAGAGCAGCACAAGGGCGGCGATGGAGGCGGCGTAGAAGATGAAGGTGATGGTGCAGAGGGCTGGGGGGGACACCAGAGGCTGGAGCAGAGCCCCCAGGCCTGGCCAGCCCTGCCCCAGCCAGCCCTGGGATGAGCTGAGCCCCAAAGGCACAGGTGGGGCCAGCACACCCATGTGGGGACTGACAGTGGTCAGAAAATGGATTTTAGGNTGCCAGCACACCCATGTGGGTCAGAAAACGGATTTTAGGCTCCAGGCAGTGGCTTGAAGCCTGTGAGAAAGCTGGCCATGTAACACTCTCATTCTGGCCTGGGAAATCATGAGGAGGAACCCAAAACAATCCCTGTAAACAATCCCTATAGATCTCCTCCTCCTGACACCTGGAGTTTTCCCAGCTTGTTTACTGGTAGAGATGTTTACAAGGTGTTGCTCTAAAGGACCAATCCTATCCATTGTACCCAAACACTGCATAAAAAGAATCTGTCTTTCAATAAACTTTGCTATAAGCCCTCTGAAGACACTGGAGTTCAAGGTGTCATTATACGTGTGGCCCTGGTTCTGCCCCTGAGGTGTTTTGGCTTTTTGAAATTCTTTTCCCAGGGAATTTTCTGTAAACAAGAGACACGTTTTCGTTACTGAAAACTTAGTTTACATTTTTTCCCTAGGGGGGACTTGTTCTTGCTGTCCCTCTGCTCTGACCAATGTCAGTGAAGAGGTTTGCCTTTGTGTCACCAATCAAACTGGTCTGTGTAAAATAGTATAAAAGGGAGACACATCCCAAAAATCAAAGAGTCATTTTCAGCCCTCTGAAGGCAAAGTTCTGTGTCGTGGTGGTGTAAAACAGCGCCAGTCTGAGCTGTCCCAAATCCTGACAACGCACCCACCTGCGTACCAGCCCCTGGCGTTGCCCTCGTCCGCGTTGCGCAGCCACCGCTGGCTCCAGGAGTGCGCCAGGTCGATGAGCAGCACCAGCTGGATGAGGATGAAGAGGAAGGAGCCGACCACACCGAAGTAAAACCAGACTTGAGAGGAGGAGAAAAACCAGCTGAGAACAGGGCGAGCGAGGCTCGGGGGCACAGCCGAGTGGGCTGGATATTTTCTGAGCCTGAGAATTGCTGAGCTCTTCCCCAGGGAAACTTTTCAACAGTTTTTCTTTTTCCCAAAACAACCTCGTGTGAACAATATTCCTTTCCCACAACAACAGGTGTTGTTTGCTGTTTCTGTTCCTGAGCCAATGGCAGAGGTGTCAGCCCTATGGACCAATAATGTGCCTTTAGCCCAGCGTGTTATAAAAGGGCTGAATGAATTGTAAATAAACCTTCTGATTTCTGCTGCCTCCTGACTGGGGTCAAGTATCTTTAATTCGTGTCCTACTGCGGCACAGCTCTGGGTTTAACCCCATGTAGAGGTGCCAAGGAGGGTATGGACAGCTCAGGGGGCACAGCCCTGGGTTTAACCCTGAGCAGAGGTGCCAAGGAGAGGACAGGCAGCTCAGGGGGCACAGCCCTGGGTGTAACCCCGTGCAGAGGTGCCAAGGAGAGGACAGGCAGCTCAGGGGGCACAGCCCTGGGTTTAACCCTGTGCAGAGGTGCCAAGGAGGGTATGGGCAGCTCAGGGGCACAGCCCTGGGTTTAGCCCCGTGCAGGGATGCCAAGAAGAGCACAGGCAGCTCAGGGGTGCAGCCCTGGGTCTAACCCCATACAGAGGTGCCAAGCAGGGCACAGGCAGCTCCTCACCTGAGGTGAAGGCTCCATCAGGGATGTAGAAGGCCCCCACCGTGATCCCCACCAGCACCAGGAACTTGAAGAACCAGAAGCTGTGTGAGGAGAGAGGAGGCACGGTGAGCGCCCAGCGGGGACAGGGCCGGGGGGCCCTGCCCGTGCCCACCCCGGGGCCCAGGGGGACACGCTCACACACCCGTTCTGCAGGGCGGCCCGCGGGTCCTTGCTGCTGCGCACGCACACCATGAGCAGGGCGAAGAGGCAGAAGAAGGCGGCCATGGCGAAGCCCATGCGGTACACGGCCTTGTGGCCCAGGAAACTGCGGCAGTCCACGTGGGTCTGCACCCCCAGCACCGAGCCACTGCCCTCACAGAAACCGGGGAGCTGAAACAGCGATGGGAGCGTGAGCGTCACCTCAGCGCATCCTGCTGGGGGTTGGTCGCGCTGGGAAGGTCTGGATTGAGGATCTGCGGGTGGGATTGAGGATCTGCAGGTGGGATTGAAGATCATCTTCTCCACCGTGAAGCCCTCGGGTTGCCCAGAGCAGCTGTGGCTGCCCCTGCACCTCTGGAAGTGTCCCAGGCCAGGTTGTCCCAGCCTGAGACAGTGGAAGGTGTCCCTGCCACGGCGGGGGGTGGAAAGAGATGGGCTTTGAGATTCCTTTCAATCCAAACCATCCTGTGACTCCACACAGCCCTGGTGCCACCAAGGCTGGGCCAGACCTTGACTGCTCCAGTGCCACTTGCCTGAGGTGACACGGATAAAGCCACGCAGCTGGTCAGTGGAAAGCTGGCATGAAACCAGCTTTTCCCTAAAGCCCAGCTCAGCTGGGAGAGCTCTGCTCCCTCCCACCTCCCTGACTTGCAAGTCATCAGTTGAACCCCAAAAAACAGGATTGTAGGAAACTTTCCTGGGAGACATCTGGAAAAAATAAAAATTGCGTGAAATGATCCCACTGCATTTCCCCCTCCATGGAAAACCAGGGCTAATAATGCTTTCCCCCAGCGAGACGCTCAGGAAAAAAGAGAAAAGAAGCACATTGTGACCCAAATATTCCCTTTTTTTTTGATTCAGCCTCAAGTCCCCACCACGAGCTGGGTCATTTCTCCCCAGCGGCCTCCAGGAGTTCTTTACCTTGTGCAACTCCTTCTCCACGCCCGGGATGATCATGATGATGGACACGAGGGTGCCGAGGAAGAGGAAGAAGGTGAAGAGGAGGCGGGAGATGGTGGAGTTCTTGGCCGAGGGGCAGCACCCGCAGAGCAGGCACGGGGCAGAGCCGCAGAGACACGACACCTGCAAGGAGACCAGCCCGTGATGAGGGGGAGAAACTGGCCCCAAAGTAAGTGCCCAGTTCGATCCTTAAGGAGATCAGCCTGGGAATCCACACTGTTACCCAGAGCTGCTCACACCACAACCCACAGCCCACGGGGCCTCATGGAAACGGCACCGAGTTCCCAAGAAAAGCTGCTGAAAACCAAAACAGCTGCACGAACAGCCAGCGTGGAAAATGACACCCAGAGTCTGGAGACACCCTCATGCAAGGATCCATCCATGCAAGGATCTGGTCAAAGCAAGGCCCTGCCCTGCAGGAGCCTCCTTTTTGTACAAAATACGAGGTTTCCAGAATAATTTCAGGCTGCCCTTTCAGTCAAATCCAGAATGGGAAGATACTGGAATTAGCACCATGGGAGAAGCAATTCATCCCGCTGTCCTTCCCCTCTGCAAGGGCCACTTTACAGGTGGGGAAACTGAGGCACAGCATCCCCAAGAGTCCCCAGCGGGTCCTGGCTTCCCAAATCCAGCATGGGCAGTGCTGCCAGGTGCACCCCATTCCAGAGACTCGCACTGTTGTGCTGGAGCAGGGAAATCCTGGCTGAGAAAAGCTCACTGAAACCAAAACGTTGGTGTCCTGGGTTGCAATGCAGGATGTAACCAGCAGTGTGTATTCTATTGCCAGCTGCTGAAACCAGCTGGGGAGGTGTTTTTTCTTTCTTTATCCCTTCCAGGACCCATCCTCCCCCCAGGGGATCTCTGCTGTCCATGGGCCATCCAGGCTCACTGCAGGGCTGATCCAATCCCATCATCCCACGGGGAGAGGCTCCACCCAGGGGGAGGAGCCCAGCATTCCCACCTGGATCAAAGCTGGCATTGAGAACAGCAGCACAGCCTGTGTGCACTGGATTCCCAGAGGGAGCCCGGCCCCATCTCAGCCCCACTGGGCCCTTCTCCAGGATCATCTCTGCTCCAGCAGAACCACAGCTGGGCCTGCAGGAGGACTTGGCTGGGCTGACACCGACAGCCTGAGCAACAGGGGGCAGGGCGTGCTCTGACTCTGGCGGGGTTTTCTTCTTTTTTTGTACTACTACATTTGTATTTTTAATACTCACAGTAAATAACTGTTATTTCTATTGCCATATCTTTGCCTGAAAGCCCCTTAATTGCAGAATTATAATAATTTGGAGGGAGGGGGTTTACGTTCTCCATTCCAAGGGAGGTTCCAGCTTTCCCTGGCAGACACCTGTCTTCCCAAACCAGGACAATTGGTGGGAGTTTCCTACACGGGGACAGTGCAGAACAAACCTTGTTCCCTTGGAACAGCTCTTCCTCTCCTGGACTTGAGCACATCAGGCAGACTCCCCTGCAGGCAGGGGAAGGGCTCTGCTCTCTCCTGCTGTGAGGGATGTGCATGAGTTGTGTGTTTATTATGGCCACGTGCTTCCAAATGGGGGCCTGCGGTCGGTATTAATTAAAGATGCCTCGGTATCTGTGAAGGTTCTTGCTTCCTTTTTCCCTTGCCAAGGTCAGGATTAATACACAGGAAACGTGGGTTTCATGTTCAGACTTGGACATTTATTATTTCTTATCTATTTACAGACTCATGAGCCATGAGCTCTAACTGGCAAGTCAGAGAATTGAGGTAAAATTGAGTGATTCTAGCTCTTTCCAAGGTTATTTAAGTGCTAATCACCCAGTAATGAGGTGACACCGATATTATTTATATTTCTGACCCAATAATGACCACCCAGGGCCCATAATGTGGGCCTTTTTCACCCAGTTACAGAAAACCACCAACCCAAACCCACAAAGAAGAAGGAAGAAGAAGGTGAAGAAGAAGGACCCAGACAACGTCCAAAATCCTCCATCTTGACTCACATATATTGCTATATACTAAAGCCCCAAATTCTCAGTTTTCGGAATTCCAACAGGTATCGACTCAAATATACATTTCTCATTGCAGGAATCACTGTAAAAAATGGATGTGGCAGAAAACAAAACCAGGTGTGGAGCTCTGTGTGAGCTGGACCCCAGGCCCGTGGCTCCTTCAGCACAAGGGACCACTCTGATGTCCCCAAACCACCAAAGTGGCTTTGAATATTTTTTAAACATAAGCCCACCATTATTTGAGAAAAATCCCCTTCTTCCTGACTTAATCCTCTTATCCCATGCCAGCCCCACATCCCTGCCCCACTAACAGCTGTGCTGAGCTGATGGTGCCCACAGGAGCCAGGGTGGGTGAGAGACCCAAGGTATCCCATGGGACCTCTCATTCTGCCCCTCCGTGAGCTGCTCAGGGCCATCACATCGTGTTTTCAACTTGGGAGCATGGGAAAATGGCTTTCAATTAGAGACTGCTTCATTTCAGCCTCATTAAATGCACCACGTGCATTCAGAGTGCATTAAAATGCACCAGCATTACCGTATTTCCCTTCAATTAAAAAAAAAAAAAAATAGGGAACAACAACAAAAATCCCTTTAAATGCAGAATTACTGCATCATCCTGATGTACCAAAGCACCTCAGTGCACCATCCACACCTCCAGCTCCCCCTCCTCCAGTGCCAACTGAAACAAAAAGCACCAGACCCAAAATCAGCAGATCTGGACAGGAAAGTCACGGGATTCGGTGTTGTATAGGAAGGTGTGGATTTGGGGGTTCAGACCACCCCATTCCACCCCTGCCATGGCAGAGACACCTCCCACTGTCCCAATGTCCAGCCTGGCCTTGGGCACTGCCAGGGATCCAGGGGCAGCCACAGCTGCTCTGGCAATTCCAGCCCAGCCCCTGCCCACCCTCCCAGGGAACAATTCCCAGTTCCCAATCTCCCATCCAGCCCTGCCCTCTGGCACTGGGAAGCCATTCCCTGTGTCCTGTCCCTGCAGGCCTTGTCCCCAGTCCCTCTGCAGCTCTCCTGGAGCCCCTTTAGGCCCTGCCAGGGGCTCGCAGCTCTCCCTGGAGCTTCTCCTGTCCAGGGGAGCACCCCCAGCTCTCCCAGCCTGGCTCCAGAGGGGCTCCAGCCCTGGGGCAGCTCCGGGGGCTCCTCTGGGCTCTTTCCAACAGGCACAAGGTTTTTGGGAGCCCCCAGCATCCCTGGAGGTTTATTTTGCAGGATGACTCTTACACAGCCAAACTCCGTGGTTGTATTTCAGGTTTCACAGGCTCTTGCAGCCACTGAGGTAACAGGATATGACATCCCCATCCCACTGCTCTGCTCCATAACACGGGAATCCTGTGGATTCCTTTTAGGATAACTCTCTGAAAGCTCCTTCACAGGGAAGCCAAGAAACCCTTTGTGCCACACACTGACCCCTCCAGCTGCCTGGGCACTCCTGATTTCAGTATTTTTCTTTAAAAACAAGTGGTTAACAGCAAGGGAAACACTCCCAGCTGTGCTGGACGCTGCGATTCTCCTTCCAGAGATTTTTAAAGCTGCCCCAAAATGTGAACACAGTGAAGGGACAAAGAGCAGGATGGAAAAAGCCAGCGAGGGAAGTGGCTGCAGCAGCAGGAGGGCCGGGGGTTAATGAGGAAGTGTCGGTTTTCAGCTGCTGGTGGATGATTAAACTTTCAGTACCGACTTCCTCCTGGAGCCCAGCTCACCTCGGTGAGGCTCGTGGTCAGGGCTGCTCCCATCCCTCCCTGCCCGGAGCTGGGACAGCATGGCCAGAGCTGGACAAGGCAGGGAAACACCCCATGGGCCCCAAATACACCCATAGAGCAACAGCACCCCAAAAACAGCAGCCCAAATACACCAATACAGCAACAGCACCCCAAAAACTGCACCCTAAATACGCTGACACAGCAACAGCACCCCAAAAACTGCACCCCAGATACACCCATACATCAATAGCACCCCAAAATCAGAACCCCAGATACACCAATACAGCAACTGCAACCCAAAAACAGCACCCCAAATACACTGACACAGCAACAGCACCCCAAAAACAGAACCCAAATAACAGCACCCAGCAATAGCACCCCAACAGTGGCACCCAAACAACAGCGCCCAAAAATAGCAGCCAGCAACAGCACCCCAAAACCAGCACCCCAGATACACTGATACAGCAACAGAACCCCAAAAACGGCACCCCAAATACACCAATACATCAACAGCACCCAAAAAAACAGAACCCCAATAACAGCAGCCAGCAACAGCACCCCAAAAACAGCACCCCAACAATTTCACCCCAATAACAGCACCCAAACTCTTACCAGCCCAACTACACCAACAGCAGCCCAACACAACTGACCAAATGACACCAGCCCACACCACCACCCCAAAAACATCGTCCCAACGACACCAACCCAACCACACCGGCCCAAAATACATCACCCCGACTACACCAATACAACAGCACCC
>VXBN01009104.1:0-55204 GCA_013397395.1 Sinosuthora webbiana
GGAGATTTGCCCATTATGGCAAATTCACGTTTTCTTTCAGGGTGGCCTCCATGCACTGGGAAAACATTGCAGTGAAAGCTGACCAGGATTGAAGGCTGAGCAGGCTTTTATTCTGATAAGTAATCAGGTCGCATAAACGCTGTTAGCCGTGATCAGTTGCAGGATCTCTGCGGCAAGTTCTTCAGCAAGGAGGGCAAATCCTTCGGCGCTCTTCTTCATGGCAGAGCCAGCGCTTTGAGCATTCCTTGGCCAAGTGCTATCACATCTGAAGCAAACACATTTGCCCCTGGGCAGGGAGTCAGGGGCAAGCAGGGCAGGTGCTCTGCAGCCAGCTTTGCAAAGCCCGGCTTGTTCCTCTGTACCCTTCCCCCGGGACTCTGTGCCTCTATCCAGCCCTTGCTCCCTGCGGGTCTGAGGCAAGCTGAGGCACGTGGCCAGCCTCTGGAGCAGGAGCCAGCGCACACCAGCAGTTTTCAGCCTCAGGATGTTTCCCTTTGAACAGCTTGACAGCAAAAGCTTTCATCCTGGAGAAGACTGACTTACATCTGCAGCTTGTCCGCCCGTCTCAGTGGGATTTGCACACCAGTGGCTAAAGCCTGGCTTTGGCTTTAAGGTCGAGGGCTTGAGTGGGGTGGATCTGCCCAGGTGGCCTCGCCCCGGCTTCAATCCCCTGCCTGAAAGGTCTCACAGGACAGCCCCGGATATATGAGATGCCTTATGCCTGAATTGCACCTTTGCAAAGCAGCTTAGTATTCGTCCTTCAGGGCCAATTGCTGGCTATCATACAGAGCAGGGGCAATTCATGAGGAAGAAAGGGCATCTTTTGGAAAAATAAAGTGGTTTGGGTTTTTTTCCCCTCCAAGAAGCCTGCGAGGCAGAGTGACAGCATGCATGAAGAGAACATTTATGCAGACGAGCAGCGTGGCCTATTTAAGAGCAAAGTGAAAGACCAATTATTCTGCAGCTCCATTCTGATGTGAACCAAAAATAAAAAACGTCAGGACTCGGGAAAAGGACCACACACAGCCAAGGAAGCAGCACTGGAAGTGGGGGGTTACACTGGCAAAGGGACCCTGAGTGGGAAGCAAATGAATGCTGAGGCTCCCACTCACAAAATCCAGGGTTTGCAGGAGCAATTGCCATGAGTAAGAGCATTAAAACCCCTCTGCGAGGCAGGCTGGAGACAGTAGAGAATAAAGCCAATTACTGTTGTACTCATTTCCCCATCCAGGAAGTCAGGGCTAACTCTGCCCTCTGTTTCTGGCCAGCTGAGCCTGCACAGCCAACGCTGCACCTCAGTCAGGGCACGTGGCAAAGCTGCCCCCAAGTCCTACAGGCACAACCCAGCACCTCATAGGAAAAGGTTTTTTCTGCCTTTGCAGAAGCCACGACCAATTTATGGTGAGAGCCATCAGTTTTGCCTACAAAACAGCTATTTTCTCATTTTTTTATTTTGACCCTTAAAGGAGCTTTTATTTATCCAGGTTTCAAGGAGGGCAAGAGGAGACTAAGCTGGAGGGACAAGGGCACCTGATTTGTTACACAGGTTTCTGAGCAGAAACCTCACCAAGATGAGCAAGAGCAGTTCACAGAGGCAAAATACCTGTGAGTTTCAGCACAGGTGGCCCTTCATCCCCACTTACACCCTCCACTCTCTGCAGTGGTGATATACAGTGAAATTCCCTGATCCTGTGCATCTGAAAAGTGACTCTTAAAAATGGACCTGCGCTTGTGAACTCTGAGGCCCTCAGCAGCAGATTCCAAGAGTACCCTGCTAAATAGCTCCCAGATAGCTTAAAGTTACCTCTCCTGAAGTCCAGGGTAGCAACTCTGCTCTCCTCTTTTCTCATTACACTGAGAAACCAAGTCAACCATTTCATGATCACTGTGGCCCACCATCACATCCCCCACAAGTCTCTAATGCCCCTTGGGGCAGAGGGGTCAGCTGCGTGCGGCCGAGCTCTGTTGTCAGCCCCATCCCACAGCCATCAAACAGGCCGGATTCAGGAGCATGGATGTAACCCTGGGCTCCTGACACCAGCTGGACACATTTCTCCCAGAGCAAATGCCTGCTGCAGATGAGAGGATTTAAGCTTTCAGCTTCACACTGCTGTTTACAATCAGTGCGAGGGGGGACAAAAGCATCTCTGTGTCTCCAAGGAGCCATGGAAGTAATTATAAAGAGAATTCTTAAGTGCTCAGATAACTTGATTCTTAAGACCTGTCTACATAGTGTAGCTACCTCCTTGAGTCATGGCCTGTAAACTCAGAAAGAGAAGTAAAAGAGCCCCATGCCACAAACATCCCCACAACTGGATACTGGGAGAATAGGACAGCTTTCCCTCTGAGCAGGACTGGGAATGATGCACATGCCTGCATTCACCCTTTCTCTAGGAACATGTTTAGAGCAAAGCAAAAAGCACTAGAAAGAGCAGGGGAGTGCACAGCACCAGAGGCAGACAGGAGCCCCACCAGAAGCAGTGGTGTCAAGCTTGGCTATCAGACTCCAGCAGGTGTGCCTCCATTTGGATGCAATTCCATTTGTAGGTAGTACAACTGAGGGAAAAAATTGATAAAAATAGATAAAATTGGTAATCAGTGGATAGTTGATCATTTTGCCCATTGGTCCCCTGTAAAGGGTGTGCAGCAAGGCCTCCTTCAGCTGCCTGCCCCTGGGTCTCTCACTGCCACCAGAGCCACCCACAGCTACTTGTGGCAGCAGTGCAGAGATAGGAAATAAGGTTCAAGACATACAGGAGACATCCACATGCCTGGAGAGGCAGCTGAAGGCCTGCTGGGATGTACCAAGCTTCCTCAAATGATGCTAGACATCTATACCCAGACTACCTTAATCCAGCCCCCTGTCTACAAAAATAAAAGAGCATTAAGTAGGGAGACAGCATCTTATCAAATGATAAACATCAAAGGGAAGTGTCCTATAGTTCTTGCTTTGCCTGCTCAAAGAAGAGATTTGTATCAGTGGTGGAATGACAGGCCTGTCATTAGACCTCTAAGACCTGGCAGCACTGGCTGGGTTGGGGCAGGAGATGAAGACATATTCCCACCTCACCAGCATTCACTGGGAGCTGCTGGAGACACAGAATCACAGAATATTCTGAGTTGGAAGGGATCCCCAAGAATCACTGAGACACAAGCAAAAGCCTTGAAGGCAGGGACAGGGAAGGAGTGAACCTTGTTGCTTGGCTTGTGATTTGTCTGTGTACAGACAAATTAATCTGGAAGATTTTTGCTGCTGTTTTAGTTTCAGCTGTCACTTCAGCATGAAGATGTGAAATTTTAGAGGGAAGGAGAAGCACTCTCAGCCTACCTTCAAACCACAAGTTGCAGTTTTGTTTAAAACGGAAAAAAAGAGAGAAGCCTGGCAGGGAAGGACAGCCTCAACCGCTAGTGCTGGTGATGGCTTCAGAGGTCCTTTGGCCCAAGCAGATGCCCCAAGTACTTCAGGGAAGACAAGAAGGCAGTTTCCAGGCAGAGGAAGCAGGAGAAGAGCACTGCTGAGCCACTGAGGTCCACCTGTTGTGCTGGGTGAGATTTCCACCAGTGCTCGTGTCCAAGCCTTGTGCTCCTCCTGGGCTGTGGCACAGCCAAGTTTAGCCCTGCTTTGGCCCTTGGGCAGCAGAAGGATCCAGAACACACGCGCACTTCCACCATGTGCCATGCCAGTCTAGAGCTCAGCCACCCTCCTGCCACCCACTTAACTCCAGTGACCAGCTTGCCTATGCACAAGTTTCCACTTAAATTCCACAAGGGACAGAAACCACAGCGACTGTCCAATGCCCCATGTCCTGGACACAGGCAGGCCTTGTCTCCTGCTGCAGCTGATGCTCCCCACGGGTGTGAAGACAAGGGCAATCTGCTTGATGCTCAGAAGAAACTGAATCTGGAGAGACAGTTTGTCTCTAACTAAATTTTCTGGACTTTTAAAGCCCTTTGAGCCGAAACATGACATTATCCAAACAGAACGTGATGCTATAATAAACAACACAGAATGAAAATACACAAACTAATTAAAAGTGAAATAACTTAGAGCCAGTGAAACCCAAACCAAAAGGATGGATGGAGCAAGGTCATTGTGGACACACTGAGGCAGACAAACAGCAGCATATGAGACTCACAAGGAGATGAAATGGAGGGAAACCGCAGGAAAATGGCATAACCAGGGAAGAGGAAATATTGTCCAACTCACTCAGCAGCAGGGCTGGAAGCAGGGATTTTGTGGCTGATCCCATTGCTTCTCTGTGAGAGAAGTGAGGCAAGCACATGGGAAGTGGTAGCACAGTATGGTTTGTGGCCAAAAATTAAATGAGACCCAACAGAGGCAGCACAATGGAAGTGGAGATGAAGGGGAAAATGACCTTTTTTTCATTTGGATAAGTGTGCCCAGCTGAGCCCAGGTTGCTCCTCACAGGTGCTATTGCACACCCCACTGGTGAGAGCCCAGCCAGAATCACTCTGCTCTCCACAGATAAAACAGAGGCCAGGCAAAGCCCTAGACTGGCAACAAGGAGCCTGTAGGATTAGAACGTCTCTGCAAATAAACAAACCACCACTCAATGCATTTGCATTCACATTTGTGAGGCAGCACCACAGGATTATTGCTGCTCCTTTTCTCAGGGAGGGAAAAATGACATCTTAGACCCCAAGTGCTGACAAGTGCAGGCAAGTGAGTTTTTAGCTGAGAGTAGAGTATCTGTAAATTAGAGAAATCTATTTTGCTTTCTTTGATAAGGCAACTACAGTCTGAGGCCAAATCTGCCCTCTTTCACCTGTCCCTGCTGCCTCAGGCACACGATGTAATACCTTATTTTAATAGGTCTCAAGTGAGCAGTGAAATCCATAAACACACAGTTTGATGGCTTCCACACTGCTGCGAGAACACTCAGCTAGAAGTGTGGCTGCAAAGCCCCGCTTGCCTTGCTGGAGGGCCCCAGCCAGCTAAACCAGCACCGGGTTCCTTTGGCTCTCCATTTGTTGTGTGACAGAAATCAGCTCCAGAGTACCTGGGCCTGAATTTGAACCTGAACCAGCCTGAAATAAACACTATTGAGGGACTCTATCAGCTACATTTTAGTCTGAGTCCTTCCATCATTTCTTCCCTCGGCCCATCTCTGTTCTGCCCTCTGCAAATTGGGTGACCTCCGTCTTTATTTACCACCCGCTGTTTTCCAGTCCACAGCCAATACAGAACCAGTAAGAAGCAAACCTTGGCTTACCTGGGAGGGGTTTTAAGACGGCACATTGCAGAAGGGGCCTCATCCAAGACGAAGAGATGCAGGACGCTGAGGCTGCCTCATGAGGGAGAGGGACCCCAGCCTCCCCACAGCCCCTCAGAGAGCCAGCAGCTCCACCGACAGCCCCAGACCAGGAGCAGCAATGGGGCAGGCCCGAGGCCTAGCCAGGAGCAGCAGGAGAGGGAAGCACCCAAAACACGGGCCTGGGACACCCCTGGGAAGACGCGGCCAGCCCTCAGGCGGGATGAGGGACATGGACAGCACCAAAGCCCCGGGCTGAGCTGAGCTGGGGCTGCTGGGCCCGGGAGAGGCCGGGCCGCCTCATCAAGGCCCCTTAGCGCTCCCAAGGCCCAGCTGTTGGCTTTGCCTCAGCTTTGGCTCCTTTCCCGGCCCCCCGGTGCTTTGCCGGTGCCCTGCTCGGCGCGGCTCCGGCCCGGGGCCGGCGCAGGCCGCTGCGGAGGCTCCCCCGCCAGCCAGCCCTTCCCCCGGCCGCCTTCAAACTCTCGCGTTTCCCCGTATCAAAGGCACGGCCAGCTGTAAAAATAATATCCTGGCATGGATGGAACAATACGGCACGATATGCAAACACCTAAGCAGAGCAAAGCGAGGCTGTGCGCGGCGAGAGAGAGAGAGAAAGAGAGAGAACGTTTGAAGCAAAATTAATTTTGTTTAATTTTATTAAAGAACCAAGGGTGCTTCCCAGCTTTTAAGTGGCAACAGGAGGAGCCTGGCATGTCCCTCCATCAGAGACAGACGGGAAGACCTCACGGACCAAAGGGAAGAGAGCATATGGAATGTGTTACACATGTCCGTCATTGAAGTAAGGAGCTTTAAAGAGTTCAGAAGGAAACTAGATACATTTCCAAACAAAAAAAAAGGCTGAAAAATACAGGGTGAGTGACAATGCCCAGTGGGGAGGGGAGAGGGCTCCCATCGCCTTCCCTCTGACTGAGAAAGCCTGAAGCACTAAAGTCCTTTGAATATGGAAGTTGTCTAAAACTGGTTAAAGATGTGCACTGAAAGATGAAACTTGAGGGCACTAATCAAGAAGGCATTTTTTTGAAATTAAAGAAGTCAGGGCCCAAATAAATAGTTAAACTTTCTAGAAGCCCACACTCTCACTATATACACCACTGGAAATGTCAGGCTGGCTTGACCTACTGCGTCCCAACCCAGGCTCTCCTTGCTTGCAAGAAGACCACTGGCTAGGTGCTCTTAAAATAGGTCAAAAAGCAGAAACAACTGAAGTTTGTAAATGAAGCTTCTGCAGCATGGACCACCAGCAGGCAGTCGTGGTCTCCCCGTGGCTCCTGATCACAGCACCCACTCCTCTGCCAGCAGGAGCAGCAGGATGCTCACCCCTGTGCAAATCAAAACCTGCTCTGAAGTGCTGTGCATGTCACCTGCCACTGGCCAGGAGGTGGCATCCCCCTGCCCGAGGGGGTCCCAGGTGCTCTGGAAAGAGCAGGGAGGCAAGGGCAGATCATTTAGCTAAATGCAGGTTGAGATGCAACCTGCAAGCCACAGGCTGGTCCCTGCTGAAGTGAACTAAACAACTCCTGCTTCTGTTTCTTTAGTGATGGGCCTGCTGGTGCAAATAAAAACAGCTCACACAGGTGCTTAAAAAGCTTCAGAAATTGGACATCAGCATTCTCTTTCTTCAAGCTCCCATGCCAGGTTTTGGGCAGCAGTCCCTGCATCCTGAGCCTCAAGGCAGAGTGCTGATCAGGGCATGAGTGCTGTGCTCCTGCCAGGTCTGCACTGGGCAGGCAAGCACAGCACCTTCCCACCAGCTGTCCCATGCAGGCATCAGCATTAGAAACCTGCTGTCAATAGACAGCAATAAAAGCATTATAGTATTCCCTTCCACAGTCAAGAACAAAACTTAGGGAAGTGCTGTTGTTAATCTCCAGCAACTTGGCCAGACATCTCTGGCTTGGACAAAGTGACAGCTTTGTCACCTCGGGGCAGCTGCTCTCCCCAGTGGTGCTGGAGGCATGACAGCCTTTGGGAATCAAGCTTTAGTTGTAGAGTATCCAAGCACATTTGCTTTCCTGTCTAACTCTGAATTAACATCCTGTTCTTCGCCTCCTCCAACTAAGAACATGCTAGAAATGGGATATCCTCCTCAGAAAGGAAGAAAAATGTGTTTTCAGTGTGCAGTGCAAAGTCCCAGCTCCCATTTAGTTGCCTTTGCAATGGCAGGCACTGGCACAGGCTCAGACTCTGATAGCTACCCTCTTGCACTGGTTATTGTATTTTGAATTAGCAAGCTGTACTATCATTTAGGAGTTTCCCAATCACAGATTAAAGCATTTCAAATGGTCCTCCATGTCCTTCATAACAATGTTTAAGCCATGAGCCATAACATTACAGTCTCTGTCACCTTCATCATGTGCTTGGTTTTAGCACACCTGGGAAAGAGACTTAGAAAGGCTAACCAGGGCAAAAGTGAGATGAAAAAAAAACCCTGGCAAACACATAAATGAGAAATGGAAATTAAATCCAAGGGAGACAACAGCCAGAAGAGTGTCTTAGCTAGCTCTTTGTAGCCATAACAATTATGAACACTGTAAGGTTTTGAATGCATTGTTCTGGTCTGTCCCATGTCCACATCACTCAGCCCTATGCAGATTGCTGGAAGGGCTCATCTTCTCTGCTATGTGTCTGATCTGGTCAACTGCACTGTGGTGACATGCAGAATTCAGCTGGTTTTGTACCAAATTGATGCAGTTGCTCTTTGAAGTTCAGTGCTATGAAATTGATCTGAGCTGCGGTAAGGAATCAAGTGATGTGTGGAAATTGTCTCACCCCAGTGCCTGTTCCTAGTTTTTCTGGTGCTGCTTTCCCCTGCCCTCCTCTCCTCATGTTACTGCTCTTTTAATCTGTGATCTTTATTTTGTATGCTGACAGAGGCCAGGATTTACATGGCTGGTTTGAAATACCCAGGAGTCCTTGTCAAGATGCACCTCAGAGCCAATCTGGTCTTAAAGGAGCAATTAAAGTAAGTCCCATAAGTTCTCATCCAGAAGTCTTGCGAGTCCTAAGCTGTCTGCTCTTTTGCTGGGGCATGTACATATCCTGCAAAAAACATTTTAAAGAAAGGAAAAGAGCATTCTGGTAGCAACACAATTACTTTTATACATTATATTTACTCAGCCTAGACATGCCATCAGTTTCAAATCTTAGTTTTGGTCAAAACAAGAAAAAATCTGAAGATGTTGAAATGGCATCAAACTACAAATGATGTAAAATAAGACTATTTTGAAGTAACATTTTATTATATAAATAGTATTTTATTATGTATCGCATCATTTTTCCCCAAGAAGTTCCTAAGCAGTATCTTAATACCAAAGCTAAATGGAAACTAAGTTTTTAATGCAACAATCCCCATCTTTCTGTAGTCACACCAATGACCATTGGTAGGAGTTAATTTTTATCTTTGTATCCATCTTCAACATCCTCTGCCTCAGGAAAAAAGCATACTTTAAAAGTCAATTAAAAAGGGACATTTTAGATCAGAGGAAAGTTCTAAGATGAATGCACAAGTGGTTAAGATACAACTTTTCTTCTACCAAGTTCAGCACTTTTTCAGCCTGTGCTTTTGTACCTTGTATTATTGACTCATTCATGTAACAGTGACCCTGTACACCACTCAGGGAGCACATATCAATATTAAAAATAATAGTTTTATTATGTTCTGTCTCTTGGGCAAAATGTTCCCGAGCATGAGATATTCCAGATAAATGTCTGATCTGTGGACCTTCAGGCTAAGTAGAGAGAGATAAGTAAGAGACATTATCCTCAAAGATAACCAGACTGCCTCAGGAATTACTCCTAGAAAAAAAAAAAATTAAAAAGCTTCACAGTGCTCAGAAAGCAATTCTCATTGTATGAATGCAAGTATCTAGAACCATTTTAAATCCTCAATAGTTCTTAAGACACAGCTTTCACATCTGGCTGCAATTCTCTGGATCTTCAATATTCGTTATGACACCTGGGCTATTTTAGCTCCAGCTTGGGTTGGCAGGGACCTTTAAAGGTCATCTAGTCCAGCCTCCCTGCAACGGGTAGGGATGCCTTCCACTAGATCGAGTTGCTCAGAGCCCCACCCAACCTGACTTTGAATGTTTCCTGGGATGGGGCACCTACCCCCTCTCTGGGCATCCCATGCCAGTGTTTTACCACCCACAGAGTAAAAAAAATCCTTTCTAATATCTAATCTAATTCATCCTTCATTTAGTTTAAAACCACCTTCCTGGCAGGCACCCTCTAAGTATCAGAGGCCACAATAAGGTCTACCCAGAGGCTTCTTTTCTCCAGGCTGAACACCCCCAGCTTTTCCAGCCTTTCCTCACAGGAGAGGTGCCCCAGCCCTCTGATCATCTTTCATGGCCCTTCTCTGGACTCACTCTAGCAGGTCCATATCCTTCTTAAGTGAGGGAGTTGTACCAGAGCTGGATACAGTACTCCAGCTCAGATCTCACCATAGAGGAGTAGAGGGGGAGAATCACCTCCCTCAATCTGCTGGCCACACAGTTACCAGGTTTATTTTGTTGAGAGGTAACAAGTAGTATGCTCATCATGTGAGAAAATATATAAACATGAGAAAACTCAGCAGAAACGAGCATTACAAAATCACAAATCAAAGCTTACCTAGATGGCATGAAGGTGCCAAGTTAAACTGAAGCATCTGAGATTACCTCAGTTGTTAAAGCATGGTGCCAATAACGCCAAGGTCGTGGGGGGTTTGCCTGCTTAAGAGCTGGACTCAATGATCCTTGTGGGACCCTTCCAACTCGGAAAATCCTGTGATTTCTGTGATCTTAAGTGGTACCTCAGAAGTTCCCATATATTCCACTGGTGGAGCTATGCTGCCACCTATTGTGAGGATGAACCTGACACTCGTTATTTTGCTAGGCAACGTTTGCAATAATTACTACTTGTTTCTCTCTTTTTTGTATCAGAAGTACTTTCTTCTGAAATATCTGCTACTGATCAATGCTGGTGAGAGGCTGCAGGCATAGACGGCCTTTCAGCCGGACCAAATACAGGTGTGCACACATTCTGGTCTCTCATCTACCACGATAGTTTAGGGAAATACAGGACTGCTGCTCTCAGCTCAAAAGCTGGTCCAAAATGAGAACCCTGCTTCTCTGCTCACATCAGTGGTCGAGGAATGCAGCCATGGGCAGAGAGGTAACGTGCTCCCCCGGCATAATGCTCTGAGATGTGCTTTTCCTTCCTCCCCCATGCGAGGAGCACAGGACTATGGGTTAGTCCACAAAACTGAGACAGCACTTGAGTTATAGCATAAAATCATGACTGTGCCTTTAGGACACCTCTTCTTCCCCCTAAACACAAGGGCAGTGCCTGTGGCCTGTATATATATTGTGCCTGACTCCAGCAAGACACACTTACCAACCCTGAGCAGGGAGCTTTGTTGTCCAAAGCTGGTTTTTTCTGCGCACAGAATTTAGGAAAACTTATTTCAGGAGAGCAGCCTCAGGAGGCCCAGGTCAGCACACGTCCAGGGACTCACACCATGAGCAAAGCTGAAACAAACTACAATAGTACTTCTATCTCTCTAAAACTGAAGTAGCTTGGCATTGGTCAAGTTCTGCAGTTCTCAATGTACCCTTCCCCACCTTACTTCCCCTCTGCCTTGGCACAACAGACATGCTCTGTTCCTTCACCTCTCCACTAGTATCAGCTAAGCCAAGACCTAGGCACTAGGCCATCCCTACCATCGTAAGGTCACTTAGGAGTCACTCCTGGACAGCCTGGATAGCTGCTCAGGCCAACCAACTAGCGGGATTTTCTCATTTATCTTTCAGGTAGTCAGCAGCTTCCAAGGCATCTGGTGCGAGAGAGAATCACCAGAGCTGCAGCTGCAGTGAAACCTGATTGCACGGACAGCAGTGGTGCAGCCAGAGAGGACAGCCAGGTATGAGTGCAGTCAGCTCTCCAGCAAAACAAGCACCACAAGCATGAGGTGTTTCTGCTGTTTGCTGTGCCACAGGGTACGTGGCTTTACACTTCTGAATTGGGTCCAGCCAGGATCTATCCAAGTAGGGGGATAGGGCTGCTTGCAGCACAGAGGCAAATGAGTATACCAGCAACTCAAGATGGCACTGTAAGTAGCAGATGGTATTTTCAGAGTAGTACCACAATTTACAAACTCCTTGGACAGGTGTTTGCACTCCCTTGAGTCCAGGCAAGGGACACGGGGCACCTGCAGCAAAGGAAGCCCTGTGATTGTGTCTGTGTGATGCCTGAGTTCAATACCCCACCACGATTAGGGGAATTGTCCTGAAAAAGAAAGGTTGGCTTCATGGGCAACTTTCAGCCTCCTCATCACCTGGACTGGTTTCGCCAGAAGTTCTGGAGAGTAATCTGGGATAAAAATCCAAGATAGCCTGTGGCCCTTGGCTCCATAGATAAACTGCAGCTAAGCAGTAGGAATTAGAAGTACTCTTTACAGCAAAGTGAGATGAGAATCCTCAGTACCCTTCTCTTCCTAAGGACAACCCGAACACATCCACACACTGCATTCCCATCAGACCCTTCAACCGTCCTGCTATCAGGCAAATCTTTCCAAGCTTCTTCCCTACTCCCAGCAACCCCTGTTGCCCTTCCATTTATTTTCGAAATAGAAGATCCCACTTTCTGGTCACTACATGACGAGGACACACATTATTTGGATGGCAGAAAAAAAAAAAAAGAAAAAAAAAAAAAAAGGGGGGGGGGGGGGGGGGGGGGGGGGGGGGAAATTAACNAAAAAAAGGGGGGGGGGGGGGGGGGGCGGTGGTGGGGGAAGCATATTCAAGCTGGATTTTAGCCCAAATCCAGAAGCCATCAGGATAGGTAGGATAGGCTTACCTGTTCTGCAAGGGCTGAAGTCCAAGTCCTGGCTCTATCACACAAAGACAACCTATTTCTACCAGGAGATCTCCTGTATCTTAAAAAAGTTTAAATTGAGATACAGTATCCTGACTTCAGACATGAGACTGACCTCAGTTAAAGTCAAATACTCTTGGCTCTGTCTCAAAAGTGACAAATTCTAACCAAAATGGTAGCTTGCCAAAACCCTCCATGATCCCATCCCTATACCCAGCAGCAGTGATTCATCATTCTCAGTGATAAAGGACAGTAGATGCAAACAGGTACTTTTTTTCTTTTTTTTTATTGCTGTTAATTCAAGGAAAAAGGTTGCATAAAATCCAATCTCTTCTAGAAATATAAGTGACCTTTCCAGTACATTTCAAATATCAAAGTATATGGTAAACATACAAATAAAGAGAAGGTAACATACCTCCTATTTACAGTACAGTATTTTAAATCATAAAATAAGTTCCATAAAGTACAACTGGCAGGTAATTCACAATACAAGTCCATTGGTGGTTTAACACCCTCACTTCAACTCAAACGCAGTTCATTCATTTCAAGTGGTCCAAAAATACCCAGATCAAATAAAAATTTTAATCAAAATAATTTTCATTTACTACTTAAACTTTTTTTTTTTTNTATAAATACAAATGCTACCTATGAAGAAATGTAGTAATCAAGCTTTTTTTTTTTTTTTTTACTTCAAGTTTTTTGTTTGTTTAGCAATTTATTAGACGGTTGAACCAAAGATTGATTTTTATTTCATCCCTCTACTGGACACTGGGTCTGATTTTAAGAAAAAAAACATTTCTGCCATGAACTGTGAGGAATGCCAAACCCTATGGATATACAGTGGTAGTTGTTCATCGGTGTTGAATGCAGCAGTCAAAAAACACACTCGTCTTCCAGATAACCTCAGTGCACTTTAGGAAATCAAATATTACCTGGAAGCAATTTAGTACATATATTGGCTTTTAAAAATAAAATAAAAAATACAGCAGCATTAAACTTACTTACTCATGATACTGACATGTTTAATACCATCTTAACACTCATTTCAGTCTTTCACATTATACCGTAATTACGCATAGTGGTAAATTGTTATAAAATAGTGACTTTTCTATTTGGTAGACAGGTTCTAATACTAATACCTGACTATTTTGTAGAAAACCATAGCTTTTGTTCAGTTTGAAATAAAACATTTACATTCTAAGTACAATGCAACACTGTAATAGTTTAGGAAAAAAATATTCAATCAAGTAATGTTCATTCTGTGTTGACACGATGTAGAATAGCTTTAAAAAAGGAAAAAATGCTGTCAACTTTCATTACAAATGCAAACACACTGAGTACAACATTCATACCATTTTTTTCACCTTTGTTGCTGAACATACAGGCTAAAAAGCTACAAGGGGAGAAAAATCTGTCAATTTAAGCTCGTTCATTTTTCTAAATCTGTTCCAGTCCACACAGTTTCAGCCCCTTCCTGCTCTATGTATTTTCATTTGTTTGGGCCTCTCGTGAGCTGCGTATCTGTATGATTATCAGGTATAATACACATACAGTGTCGTGTTTTCCTTTGGACTCTGCTGATAGGATGTTTGAACATCTCCCCTCAATTCATGAGCATTAAATTTAGATTATGGGCAGGGTCTGTATGAACTGCTAAACACTCATGCAAGTCCAACGAATCCACGTGGACAACCAGGGAAAGAAAAGAAAACAGCAGCATAAGGAGAACAGGGAGGGAGGGAAGAAGATTGTGGTGGGGAACATGACCAAGTTTCTTCTTTCACCATATGGCTGCTCCACCAGTGATGTCAGAGGTCAGAGGAATTTGTTTTGTTTTTTAAACTGCAGTAAACATTGCACATGTCTCAAGTCTTCAGTGCAAAAGCATGGTACGACTGCTCTGTCTGATTGTTTGGCTGTGTGTGTGAATTACATGCATTACGCAAGCCTCTTGTAGAACCAGGAGGAGACCAGGGACTCAGCTTTCTTCTTTTGTACGGAACAGAGGTGCAAAAGCAATGAAAAATTCCAAAAGAATATAAAACCGGGAATGTCCCAAAACACAAGACCAACCTCCCCCTCCCACACACACCTTCCCCCGATTTCCCAAGCTTCAGTTTAAGTAGGCAATGTTTACTTGTTTCAGTCTGCAGAATCCAAGGTATCATTGGAAGGGGGAGGGGGAGGTGCGTATCTCAGTCTGTAAGTGCCTAAAACAGGAAAGAGAACTACTAAGTCACTGCTCACAATTAAAATGGATTACAAAACCACTACAAGGTATCAAAATGGACATGCTCTTCAAAAGGCACTATCATCCTCCAGTCCTTTTAAAGTAGGTCCTCAGACTTTATCCTATTTTCTTTCATCCTCTTGCTAGAACTGTAAGTTTAAAATAAAGATATAGAGTGTAGATATAGGACTTGAGCTCTACTGGAAAAATGAAAAGAAAAGATGGTCCCCCATCAAGGCTCATCTTTCCTGTTCTGGTCCAATCAAACTGCTAATGTCAGAATGGGAACAAGGGCAGGAATCAAAAAATAGCTTGTGCTCGAGGCAAGCCCTGCATTTTGCCCATTCTTCTGGACAGAGAGAGAGACAGAAGCTACTCCTTTTATATTTAGTTCCAATTGCTTTCTGCCTTTTTGCTGCAACTCGTCTGAAAAGTTAAATGTATTGCACGACGGGGCACAGAAGGATGGCTGATTGTGCAAAGGTAAGCCCTAGAAAACATTAAATATCAAATGGCCAGTCTATGGGTTTTTCTTTCAATTCTCAAAAGTTTTAGGAATCCAAGGTCGTATCACAGACAATAACTGATATTTTTCCCTTTTTGTCAATGAATTCTCTCAAAAAAGCACCCCACTGAATGGGAACGGGAAAATTGAAACAACATGCAAGTCTCAACATAATGCCAAAACCAAACCAGTGGAAAAAGAATGACAATTTAGGACTGGTATCATTTGACTTTCCGGCTCTGAACCCATGTTCAACTTCACGCTGTGAACCCCGTTCCCTCGCACTGTTCTACAAGATTTTCAGGCAGAGATAGGATACTTTGCAGTTTTAGAGCAGGTCACTAGTGCACAACCATTTACACGAAACATACACACGCACGCACACCTTTCTGCAAGACCAGAAACAGCACATTCAGAAAGGTAAAGAGAAACTGCTAAACTCAAAAGCAAGTCCGCTGGGAGTTATCATGATTACCTTGTTGACTGGCCTCCATGGATGACTGCTTACAGTCCTGCGCATAGTGTCCACTTACACCACAATTGTAACATGAAACGTTCCCATTCTTCTTGGGTCCCGACCCATTTGTGTTGGCAACTACGTTAGGTGCTGGATATACAGGATAGAACCTCCCAAATCCTGCCATCTGCTGCATACCATAGTTGGCTTGGCTCCCCATCACTGGGTCATGCATAAGCCCGTTTGCATACGGAGACTGAGGCAGGAAGAACGGAAGTTGTGTTCCATTGCTTTGATGTGCTTGATTGAGGTAGCTGCCATTGCAAAGTGATGGCAGAGTGAAGAAAGATGGAACTCTGTAGACTTGTCCATGAAGTGGGTTATGATAAAAATAGCTATTAATCTGAAGGCTGCCATTGGTCCCACAGCTACACCTACGTCCACAAGAACCGCAAGGGCCAGATCCCAACTGCTGCGGAGGTAACATTGTCCCGTTAGTGTTATTATTCCCAACAGCGTTTATGTAGGATGTGCTGTCACTCTGTGCAGTGCTGTGTGTTAGAGCGGGGCTCGGGCTGGGGGCAGGGCCTGGCGTGTGTGTCGGGATTGCAGGAGGAACAGTGGACTGGACCTGACCAACGCCGAGGCCAGCGGACTGAGGTGGTGAGGAAGTTGCTCCAGTGCTCAGCACGTTTGTATTCTGGTTGGGCAACACGCTGGTAGCGTGAGGGCTGCCTGGCAAAGCGTACGAAGCTGGTGGAGGTGGCGGTGCTGCTGTGGAGAGACCAGCTGCTGGAAGAACTACCTTGAGATTGGTAGGCTGAGGGATTGCTCCTGGGTTTCCCTCAATGTGAGGCACCATTTGATTCAGTCCTACCACCTGGGATGCAGGTTTTGTGATGGGATCTGTAGTAGGAACTGGGGATCCTGGGAAACTACCTGGATTGTGGACTGGGATAAAGGCAGTATTTGGTGATCCAATACTTAGGTTTCCTGTCGGCTGCTGTGGTCCATTAACTGTGCAACTTTCTGATGATCCCTGTGGAGAGGGGATTTTTAACCTATGTATTGCCAAATGCAAAGCAGGGCTACCAGGCTGGACAGAATGTGGAAGGAAAGAGGATGGGACTGGCAAAGGGGAAGCCATGAGCTCAAGGCGTTTCTCAGGTTCACCAGAGGTCACTGGGCCCATTCCCGCAGGAGGGGAATTCGCAGACTCTCTCACCGACGAGACAGCGACAGGTGTGGTAACCAGCATTCCCATGGTTTTACCGTCTGCAGATATGGGAGGTGGGACAACTGATTCTGGCTTTTGGGCAGCGCTGTGCATCACACAGTGTAAGGCAGGCATGAAGGAAATATGCTGAAACTTTGCATTCAAAGGATCTTCTGAAAGGCTCCCATTTTCATTATTCACTGAAGAGATCTGAGCAGATGATTTGTTCATATTTGATGAACTGACAGCACTGTAGCCTGTAAACCTGGTTGTATTTTGATTCCCAGAGTCCTCAGAATTGCTGTCTGTATCTGTGGGGACAAAAGCATTTGTCAGTCAGAAGAATGAATCGCAAGCAACAGAATCATGCCCTGGGCTCATTTACCCATATGAAACCTATTGAGTTTGATGACAGGAATGATAGTTATGTCTTCCCAAACTGTGACAACTTCGAGATTCTTTTCATTCATCCAAATTAAGCTAGGTCCATCTTCATGACTTGCCTATACCCACCTGCCCAACTAGCTACTGTGTCTTTGATTCGTGTATATCTGCAAATTTGAAGAGTAGGACACAGGATGAATTAGCCATTTGCATCTGTCTAGAAAGGTATTAACACAGCTTATTAAAATTTAGAAGGAGTGGCAAACTCTCAGTACAAAAAGATGGAGCTCCCAGGCATGCCATACATAATTTCATATAAACCCAGCCCCTTTTGTGCCAGAGTTTTCCACATTATTGTACTATGGAAATTTCTCAAGAGAGCTGTATCACTGAGGCCAAAAAACTATGACATATGTTTAGTAACCTAAAACTCAATGGTATTTAAACGGTGCTAGAAGCCCTCAAACCGCCCAGTCATGAAATCCACAAAGAAAAATGTATTCTGTGGCTAGTTCACAAAACAAAGTATCTTATCAAACTGAATAACTAACCAAAATAAATGCAAGAAAGAGATTAGTCTAGGAATAAAGGCATTCATGCACACTCTCCATAAATACAACCTCTGTCTTTTTCTTCTTCACTATCAAAGCTTTCCCGCCCATCATGTCGTGGACTAGAAGGAGAGCTGTAACTTTCAGATGATGTTTCTCCACACGTATCGTGACCAGAGCCAGCATCCAAATTCAGATCTAAAAATACAAGTTGTCAGTTTTATTTTTGATCTCAGTGTATGAAGTGAGGTTATTTTGGTTTTCTCACATTTCACGCTAGCTGAGATTTTTGTCTGTTCCTACTTAATTGCATCTGTCCCCTGTATTCCTATCACTTCCATTCCCAGCACTCAGGACTGGTCTCATCCCTAAATTTGTGATGAGTGAATCATTGGCGTTAAAGAAGGTGATCCTGAAAATTGATATTTATGCAAAGCAGAGAAAAGAATGATGATCCTGCATGATTCCTGTGATGTTTATACCAATCTGTACTACAACACTGATTTCCTCTGAACAGCAGCAATCCAGCATTTCCGCTGGCAGAGCTGCAGCATTCCTCGGTGACACCAGCACAGGCAGAAAACTAACTCAGCAGGACACGGCAAAACAATGCCCCACTTCACAACTCACTCTTCCAGAACAGGCTTTAACCAAACACTATCAACAAATCCTGTTTAAAGAAAAAGAGGTGAACTGAAAAAGTGGTAAATTGTTCTCAAAATTCTGAATGGATCATGGGACACCTGTTTGCTGGAAACCAGCTTTCAGGGTGGGTAGCTACTATGGTTTGGCTTTCAAATTCAGCCTCAGAGGGCAAGAAGAATGACAAATTCACCCTCTCAGGATCTGTGACACACTAGCTGGAAACATCAGGCCACAGAACCTTGGTTAGCAAAACTTCAGGACAAAAATCAGAACACTAATTATTATAATAATAATAATTTATAAATAAAATAAATTTTCTCCATTTTTTATTGCTACTGAAAGTTTAACATGTTGGGATGGCTCATCAGCAGGTTGCCTTAATGCTTCAATTCTTTAAATAACTTCCTGGATTAAACCCATAATCACTTAAATTATTTTAACAAGTACTTTGAACATCTAATATAACCTTAACTATAGCTTTCCAAAATTGTTCTAGTTTTGATGAACAATGAGTTTGTTTGTGAACAAGGAGTTCTTAACCTTTTAGTCAAATGCTCTTTGTAGAAGGCAAGAACACCTGCCCATAAAACATGTAAATAATTTAGAACAGGATCTAGCTGGAACTCTCCAAGGTAAGAAGCAGTGAGAAGAAAGAATGAAATCTTAATCAAGACTGTATCACAAGTGGAAGCAACAGAAAGACAAGACACTTTTAAGAGTCCTTTCAACACTTAGGCCAATTAGGTGGTGTAGAAAAAGGCAAGCTCTTTCTCAGCCTTCTGTCATGAGAACTACATATGGGAGAGGCAAGGTCACAATTGATATCAGGAATTTAGAAAACATAATGATAGCAAAGTCAATGGGTAGCACAGACCTTCAGAAATTTGTAATGAAGCTTGGAGACTCAGTTTACCTAAGGAACACAAATATAATTTTGTCTTACAACTGACTGATGTACCCAAGTCTTGGCCTAGACATTACATTTAGGATCACCCTAATCTGAAAACCCTGCTAGGGCAGCCTACACAGTACTGTGCTGTAGCTCAGTGGTCACTTGGTTTAAACATTACAGATCATCAATGGTTCACACCACAGGTTTTACCCGGGTTTCCTGTGAACCATTACACAACAGATGAAGAAGCAAGTAGTTGCAAAGAGCACACTAATGGCAAGATGCTCCATATCCACACACTCAGACAGCTGTATTTCATATGGAAGTAGCCCAACAGCAGCTGCTTCTGCAATTACTCCACCCCATAAGCCAACTTACGCAGACTTCGCTAGCATTTTGTCACCTATGCACAAAGAGACACACCCCAAGCAATTGGCTACAGAAGACTGAGTCTAGTGCATTCTGTACAGCAAGTCAAAGCACAAATTGGACTGCCAATATACTGACTTGCACCAGAGCATTTTTCAGACTTGTGCTTTCTCCTTTACAGAAGACCTCCAATAAATCAGCTACAGGTTCTGTTTCTTACTAACAGCTTTGGAAAAAGCACCTTACCTTTTGCTGTTCCAGTACGGATGTGCTGTGATGCTGCAACTCGAACTCCATTGCTCCTGTTAGTCAACCTGCAGTCAGTTTTCTTTGCTTTCTCCCTGTGTGAATAATTTCATGGCTTTTTTGCAAATGCATGAGCACAAATAACCAATCCATGAATGAACATGAAATGACACTGGAAATGAAGGCAGTGACTCCAGGCCAGAAAAGTATATTTAGTAGATATAACAACAAATTTAAATAATGAACAATTAAATAGAGGCTGCTGGTGCAATATACCAGGAACTAAGCTGCCAGCAGCGTTACTAAACACCATGAATAAAGATCTATGTAAGAAAAGACACCAAAAAGGAAACGGTGCAGCAGACAGTAAAGTAATTTTTGAAAGCTGATGTGTGAAATGCAGCCCTACACCAGTCCAGCGCAATAGCATCTGGAAACTTGGAAGTAGGCAGAGTGTTAGGTAAGGGTGGAAGCGTTTTCACTTCTCACAGTGCAGAGTTATGTAGCCTGCATCTGAAGCCCTCTCATGTGCAAATTATCTTCAATAAGACGTTTCAGCCAGTTACCACCCACTCCATAATGTTAAAGGTTGCTGTCAACCCTCATTTGATTTTCAGTATATTCTGGACAGCTTTACACCTTTTAAGTTTCAAATAAATATAAGGGGAAAAAGGTAATTTAGTATTGGTTAAGAACGTACTTCCACTCCGTCTTTTTATTAAATGCCAAGTGATATTTTAAGAAATTAATGTATTCACTTAAATTCTATTTTTTGAGCTACTTCTTTACAGAATATAAAATAAAGATTTTTATGCAGCCTAGCCTCACACTATTCCAGCTCTTGTGCCACTACAGCAAATAAAAGTACTTAATTGACTGCAGACTCTGTTTATCAGAGTGAATGTGTTACACTTCATTTCTGTATTACTGGTTACATTGGAAACCTACTTTTCCAGCTGTGGCTTTCCTTTCTTCTTGCTTACTGTAGACAGACTTCGTTTTTCCACTGTGTGCTAGACAGAAAATACAAAGACAGCAGTCAAACAACAGAATTGGTAATGGAAGCCAAGAAAACACCCCTTCTAGACCAACAGGTCCTCAAGTCCAAGGGTAGTGTGCTCACAGGTACTATAACCACCCAAACAACCACTTGTTCCGTGCATCCAAGCCTGTAAAATAATGCATCATGTCTTGTGTTTACACGAGAATCAGCAAAACACTCAGCAAATTACTACTTGCATATATGCCAGAGATATCAATCAAATTATTGTTTGCATGCTGTTCTTCCTCCAGAGGATAAAAACAAACGTGTTTCATCACATACCTGCTAAAAAGGCTGATCACCAAGCTTAAGGAGCTACAAAATTTGTTGATGTAAATGGAATTATTTGATAGTTGGGGGTGGGAAGTACATGTGAGACAAATTATTTCTACATAGTGACAAGCAGGTACCTACCCTTAAACTGGAAGTTTAAGCTGCTAAACTAAACTTTAGAATACAATATACATAAGAAAAAAAATAGGACCTACACAATTTTTAAAGTATGCTATTACTAGCAGTAATTAATAACTCATATTTGGCAAGGAAGTAATATTTATGAAAACTCTGAAATAATCTCTGTCCAAATCACTGTATCTGGACTTCCTTTAAATAGCTTTCCCTCTGCTTTAGTAAATTAACCTTTTTCTTGCTTCAAAGCTTTAGTATTTCAAGCTTTGATGCAGCCTACCATTTCATGTTTAGAAGCCAACCTCAATTCATTACCCTGCTTTATCAAATAAGGAAACTATTTTTGTTCGGCTTGCTAATCCACACGTAACAATCAATAACCAAATTCCAAACATAAATAAGAGTAATATCAAGCAAGCCTAACATTCTGGGTTTTTAATATATAAGCAGTGAGCAAGCTTCCTTCCCTGAATTACAGTAGTAGATAATTTTATTTATAAATAATCATTCTGCTTACCTATATTCACAATGAGATTGAGCACTGAAGAGACACAAAGCTCAGGCAAAGTGTGTATATGCATCCATCTATTAACCTTTTTCAAAGATTATTACTTAAATAAGGCAGGTAAAATAGAAAGAATATCTTTAACCTGTTGTTCCTACTGTAGCATTAATACAGTTTAGCTACTAATACAGTTTCTAGTTTGTTCCTTGCAATAACAGAAATTGCCCAAGTGTTCTGGAATCCTCTCTGATGACAATGCTACAGTAACAGGAAAGTGCCTGATCAGAAGCTAACATTAGACTTCTCTGATTACTTACATTCTGCTAGGAAATTTTATTTAGAAATTCATAAACAAAATATTCAGCCTTCTGAGATAGGTGTAAGGAATTATGAAGTGTTTTCTAATCAAGGTAAGTCAGCAGCAACTTCAACACTTATTTTGTACCATTTTAGGAGCACTTTTCATCTTTGAAAGCTGTATCTCATCATGTGTAGTGGACAGTCTTCTCAGGTGTTTCAGAATATGGCTTTAAAGAATAAAGACCAACACACCTGGTCAAGTAGGTTAGTACAGTGTTCTGGGTGCTGCTGGACAATACAGCCTTTCCTCCTCCAGTCCATTACCCCATTCTGCTCCGAGTGCTGTATGTTAAGGCTATCCAGTGAAGAACATTTTGCACTGCTAGTGCTGCTGAAAAGAAAAAAAAAAGCCCTGGAAGTTATGCTGATGTGAACAAACCTGCAGGCTTTTCTCATCAACATACAAGTTTTGCATCATGTTGGGCAATTTTGCTTTCAGAAAACCCTTAGAATTTTCAAGAGATTTAAAAAGATGTAAATTACAGCAATTCTTAAATTAGAGCCATTCTTGTGCTCTAAAGTTATGATCTGACCATAGCTGGAGTTCCTTTTTCATCTACTATAATTTGATGTAAAATTCAGAACAACAGAATTTGTAGAAAACAGTAATTGAGGGAAGAGTTTCCTTGGATATTTCTACACACAAAAACTTTGCTATTTTCATACCAGATGTGTGGAAATTTTCCAGACAGAAATGTATTCTGAATTAATTTTCTTTCTTCCTTATCATTAATGACAAAACTGGAATTATTTTGTAATCCATCTCAGAATTCATTAGATATTTAAGGAAAGGAGCACACAGTTACTACAGATTATACTGCTGTGTTTAATTTCAAAACAGTCATCTTGCTTTCCATTTTTACCTTCAGGAATACCAGTTTTGAGTAGTGCTGGGAGAGGTGAGTTGCACTTGGCATTTACTTTGGACTTTATAATGATTTCCACTGCTCTACAGCAGCTGGTCAGAAGCAATATTTAACTAGGTCTGAGACCACTGGTCAACAAAAGCTGCTGGAAAATAGTCAGGGCTCTGACAGAGTCAGTAGGGCACAAGGACCTACAACCTTTTCATATCTCATACAAAATCATGCCTTACTGCTGGCTGGATGCAAAAGAAAAAAGAGTTAACACTTTTAACTTCTTATCTAAATACTTATGCTGGTAATTGAAAGTGCCTTTTAATTCAGCTGTTGGCAAGTTGCTTCATGAAGGTTACTACAATATGAAATGTTACTCAGTCCCCATGATGGCAGAAACCCAACTCACTTGAAAGCACAAGACATGCTGAAGTTCCAGTAGCTACTTATCAAACACCTCTGTGGGTAAGGGCTCAAACTACTTAAAAGATACACAACAGAATATAAAAAAAATTAAGAAAATGCCAAGAACCCAAGAAGGTCCCAAAAGACAGACATAAGCCCCTGATGCAAAGATAGAAGGAAAGTCACTTTAGAAACTTCTGCCAAGCGGAGGTAAATTATTTCACTGCCAAATTTGCTGTCATCTCACGGAAACTGTAGTGTTACTTAAGTTTTTGTTTTGTATGTGTGATTTCATTCCTACCAGTAAACTTTTGGACTTTCCAAGAGTAAAGCTGCAATACTGAATGAAAATAAGAGGTAGACAGATGCACAATGTACCAATGCTATTTCAGATGAACTGCTTGTGACTCTAAACAGTTTTATGCATATTTAAAATAGAAAAGTTTCATTCAGTGCCATTTCTTTACAACCCATAAACAGGTACAGACTTTAAGGAGACAGACACATAAACCAAACAGGGGAGGACTAACAGACCTCTAGCAGTCAAGGAGTAAACACATTTACTCCTTGACTGTACCCTCTTGGATAACCAGAAAATAATAGTTAGCTAAAGGAATTTCTTTCTTAGAACTTTGTGGAAATGTCTGTCCATCTCTTTCCTACCTACAAGACAGATCCTAAACTACAGTCAGCCTTACTGTAATTCATTATACAAGGAATAAAAAAAGACAATTTCTTTATTAATAACTATAAGCTACTGAATTTGGGTCCTGCTCTGATAACTTTGTAGTAGGCTGTATATCTACCAGTGTAATCACAGATTTTTTTCAAGATGACATTTTCTTCTTGAG
The DNA here is from genome assembly GCA_013397395.1 of Sinosuthora webbiana. NCBI lineage: Eukaryota > Metazoa > Chordata > Aves > Passeriformes > Sylviidae > Sinosuthora > Sinosuthora webbiana. Next base: position 24,076 of record VXBN01009104.1, read on the forward strand.
GCAATATAAATTTAAAGTAGGACAGTTAAAAGCCAAAACAGACACAAACCACTAAGTTGTCTTGTGGTGAGTTCACAAGAATTTTGTCTGTTAAAGATCTGTGGACCTTAACTAACACTGTTCTGTGCTAGATTTATATTCTAATTACTGGAATTACAGGTAAATTTTCACCACAAGATAATTTTCACCTTTTACAGATAAATCAACACTGAACAAAATCGCAAATCACAATAAATTTTGTATCCATTTTTTCCCCTAATTTAGTTGAATTAGTGCATAACTATGTGCAAACATAGTTATGAAGTTTTTGATCAAAATACATTAATGAGTGAATTCACATTAGGTACTTCAGGGATCTGAAGGAATATATGAACTACTTTAATATGGTTAAGAACTGCTTCCATTTACAATGGACACAAACCAGCAAAGTGTGCATGCATTTCCCAGCAGGCAAATAAAAGCTCCTATTTAAGGTTACTTAAGCTTCAAATCAATAGCACTGGAAATTTTCAGTATAAGCATGGGACATGTGACATAGGAAAAATACATGCCATACAGATTGATGCTACTCATCTTATAAACAAAAATCAAAACATCAATTCAAATAGTGATGATTCACAAAATTTGGGAAAGAGGAGCTATCCAAGTGACCTAGACCTACAGATTTAGAAATAGGGTCTTCTGAACTATTTTTCTTACAGAGATTAAGTTAGTAACAACCTCCCAAACAATAACAATAAGACCAGAACACCCCACCGCAAACAAACAAAAGCTCCACAAACAAGCTTTCATCTAGAAGGACACATACTCTCAAAGCACTAAGGAATTTAAGATCAGACATGTAACATGGTCACATTACGTCTTAGTACCTACTTGGCAACAGGACTTTTTCCATTATGTTTCTTGTGAACTGCTGTGTGTTGCATTACATCTGGAAAAAAAACCAAAGCATAATTTCAGCAGCAATTCAATTTCATCTTTTAAATCAATTCAGCAAATTCATCGTTCCATCATTACCAGGCACATAGCAGAAGACATCTTCATTAAACAGGCCAGGCTTAATTTACAGTGCTGAAATTAGCAGGCATTGCATAGAAGACAAATCAGTTTGTACCGATGATATAGACAAGACTCTTTACCTTCCATTCCACAGAAGAATGAAACAGAAAGAGAGGAACTATGACAATGTTAATGTTTGCTCACCTCTATATTTAATTCTAAGCACTGAATGCATGACTGAGTATCACCCAGTACGAAAGAACAGAGAGAGAAGAAAGGGATGAGTCAGAAAAAACACATTTTGTAATTTCTTCTGAACTACTGAAATTAATCTCAAAACCATGTCACCCATTCTGACTAGCAAACAAAGACAAGTCCTACACTAAAGTACTGCATCCTGAACCTGAAAATTCATTATGCAAGTAAAGCTTTACAAATTACATCTGATAAAAAGAGAGACTGCCTCAAGGCCAGGCTGGGTAGGGCTCCGAATAACCTGGTATAGTGGAAGGTTCCCTGCCTGTGGCAGATGGTTTGGAACTTTAAGGTTGCTTCCAACCCAAACCATTCTAATGGTCTATGAAGAAAAACTAAGAACTTTAGAGACACAGTCTACCCTTAAGGCAACTGTTAAATTTTAATGAAAGCAACTTCCCTTAATTCCAGCTATTGATGATCTTAGTATTCTTGCTATTTATGATTTTGCCTGAACTCCTCTCAATCCTCAATCAAGTCCAAATTATCGTTTAAAAATTTGAGAAAAAAAAATCATGATTTTTAAACCTCTGGTAAACACTTCACTAAAATGGCACGAAAGGTGTTCTGAAATGCATCTGTAGTTTCACTAGGTGAAGAGATGTCTGTATTTTTAAGAACAGCATATAAAAGACTATTTGAGCAAATATATTGTGAATTTACTTGGTCTGTTCTGAACTGTTAAGAATATGGAAATGATTATTTTCAAAAGAAAAAGCTGTTCAAAATGCATATGTAGACTACTGAGTCCACAGAGTTCAACAGCAAACTTCTTATGTGAAAGAGGGTAAGAGTGCTGTCATTACTCGAAAGCCCACATAAGTGTTCAGTGGTCCACATTCACCCATCAGTGCTCTTTCCCATCCTTTCCACCTACCAGGAGCTTTTACTTGTTTCCTTCCAAAAACAATGCAAAACTGGCTTGCTGCTCCTTTCAGAATGAAACTGCTGACCAGCCACCAGGCTGCTACTTCCACATGTGAACTGCTCTTGAGGCATTTGAAAAACACCAGCTTTCAGACTGTAATCAATACTCACTACAGTCCCAAACTTAGTAACAGTCCAGAGTATCAAAGCAGCATCGGTTAAGAATAAGAAAACTTGAACATCCTTTCTGTGTAAAACTAGAAGCTAAACAAATTTGGCATATTTAATGTAAAACAGTCTGCAACCCTTGAACTTAACTCTGAACCCTGGTAACTCAAGAATAAATAGGTAAAGACATGGAAATCTATAAATAATCTTGACTCAAGTAAATTGTGAAGTATATATTCCTGGTTGTTCAACACAGCTGTGAACTTCTGCCTTCGAGCTGTCTATGAATGCTGCCACTTCCTGAGTTATAGAACAACCTCTTAAGGAAACTGCTGAAAGTACACATAAATTCTTCATTTGCATAGCAGATTTCATTCAATTTTTGTACCACTTAATACCAATGAAGAAATCAGTCAAGTGTATGATTTCCAGAACTGAGTGTGGTAAAATATCTCAAAGAACCACCTTTGAGTACACAACTACCTTCCTCCTGACTTGAAGCTTCTGAACTGTCCTCCTTGAAGTGTTCTGCTGTCTTAACCGTCTTCAAAGAGGGTTGTAAGTTACCTGCAGAGAATAAAGTTCACGTAGTAACTTTATAGATCTCGAACAACTGGACAGTTCCTGAATGTTTGCACTAAACTGGAAGCTAGGGAAATGGAAGACTGAAATTACCGGTTTGCTTGTAGCAGCAATTTGAACACTGCCCCCTTCAAAGCAGGCCATCTCCAAGAATAAAGGCTCTTAATAGATCCTTTTATTTTGAAGAAAATAGTGTCGAAAATAATTTTAATGCTATGGCACCATTTCAAAAGGCTGTGATTGTGATAATTTTTAGAGATATTCCTACTATGCTGCACTTCAGATTTTTGTTTATAATCATTTTGTGTTACAGCAGGAAATGGGAGGAGAGCAACCTATAGTAGCATTCTTCTGCAACAAATTACACTCCTCCCCTGTCAAATCATTCATCTGCCAAGAGAGACCTAATTTGGGCTAAAGTCTCCTAGTGCCCTTAGCACAGTCTTCACACACCATTTTTGCCTTTTTATGCCAGACAGGATGAAAAATAAGTAGGAATAATATTAACAGTTTTGTTGCAAAAATACCACTTCCACGTTCTGAAAAAGGACTTAAGTTTGTCAAAGAATCCAATTCTAAGAGTCTACTCTTCCCCTCTCAAAAAGTTCCAAGTTAGTGCAGGTAAAAGCATCCAAAAGCTGTTGCTTAGGAGGTTGAAACATTGATAAGAAGATCCTTCTGAATATCATCTGCATTGAAGATACTAAATCCCCAGAGCATATGCTCTTGTGTTGGGATCAAAAGTCTATCTACTCCAACCTGAAAAATTGTCCAAACAACTGAATTTATAAACCAGGAGGGAGCTAATTTATTTCCTCCTTAATGGAACCATAGCAGCATAATCAAGCTTACTGAACATTTAGTGTGAGATCCCAACTATTATTTAAGGTATAAAGACCTTTCACTAAATATAGAATTTACTTCCACATAGGTTTTACTAAATAACTTTGAATTTCTGTGAAAAGGTTTTTTTATCCCTGACTCCATATAGCGAATGAAGACCAATTTAAGCCACAAATGCTTTCTCTGTCAATTAATCCTGCATGTTCTATTCACGAACTAGATGAGATTTTTCTTAAATATATATTTCCTTTCCCAACGCTGTCACCACATGCAAAACATGCCACTATGACTAACTTGCAGTAACAAGTAGCAGGACTACAGGAAACCTAGAAAAACACAGAAACTACCAATAACAAACCCCCTCAAGGGCGACTTAACTGGGGTGATTTTGGCAACAGGTGGAGTGAGTACTTTTGCCTTAGTACAGCCTGCACCACAGGTACCCTGGACAAGTCATCTAGTCCCCCTCCTCAAAAGAAAAACAACTTAGCTTAAATTTATCACATTAATTCTCTTCACCAAATGTTTTCTTAGTATCTGACTCAATGTCAGGGCCTGAATCATGCCAATGGGCTTTGCAACTCTTTCCTGCTCTCCCAAGGGCTTCACCTGCCCACAGTGAAGATCCAATCTGGTACAGTGTAGTTTTGCAATTGTGAGTGTGACTGCTGGGAAAAAGACTGGCAGATGCCTCACCCAGGGCCTCCATCCTTTGGCTTGAGAGCTGCATTTGAGCTCAGGCCCTTGCCTGGGGTGCACTGCTAGCACACCTGTGCCTGGACATGAATCTTGCTGATCCTGTTCTTAACCTTGACCTACTGGCTCACTTGTCTGCCTTGACCTCAGACCTGCCTCACTACTCTGGACTTGTCTGGTAATCACTAGGTTCCTGCCTGCCCCTGGTCCTAATCTTTCTCATAAGAAGTTAAGCCTAGCGCTTTCTGACTTATCCATCAGGGAGAACAGATCATCCTCTTTACATTTGGACTCTCTGGTATTTGAAGACTTAAATCATCTTCCATTTGAGTCTTTCCTCCTCTCTGCTAAACAATTAAGTTCCTCATCCTGTCTGTCATACATTCTACAACTGACAAATCCTCATGAACTTTCATGTACTCAATTATTTATTATTATAAAAATTATCTCACATTTAAGATCACTTTGTAATCTGTAAGACCTCTGACAGAACTGACATTTGTCTAGTCTCCTGATCCACCCACCCTGCAGATCATTTCAGTGTCCAGTCAACTCTGTCTTGATGCAACTTGGCACTGGTTCTTTTTTGAAACCATTTCAAATTACCATGTACAACAATGCATTTGCAAGCCCTTCCCAACCAGATGTGGTCTACGGTCTAATATATGCATACCCTGTCCAGTGTGCCCATCATTAACAAGGATCTTTCTGGACTTTGGAAACTCCTTCCTCCCCATGCAGCCTTTCAGTAAAACAGAGGTGTCCATTTTTACAGCAGTAAATTCCAGCCAGCTCCACAATCACCCTGATTGTTATTAGCTTAACATTTTCACAAAACTGCCATGTACCAATGTACTTTACAAAGTGACCTACAGCTTCTACCCTAACCACAGTGCTTCCCTCTCATCATGGAAAGAATCACACACATTATTTCAAACTAAAGTCAGCTGTCATTCCTCTATTTTTTTCCAAAGGAATATGAGCAGTCTGTTTGGAATCTCCAATCTATTCAATTCCTAACTAAGATCTTTGGCAATTTCTGAGGCAGTGGCCTCACAGCCAGTGCCTCAACTGTCATGGTGTATAACATGCACTGAAAGAAGAAAAGATTCAATGGAAATAAAGATCACATCCTAAGGCATCCATACAGAACAGCCAAGTTTTGGTTGCACAAACAACTGTAATACACCAAAGAAATCTCTGCAATGCAAATGCTGAAACACAATTCTGTATGTTTTGAAATTAGGGACATCCCATCATTAATGTACTCAAAACAAATCTTAGTTTAAATATCAAGACAGATGGTTCATCTACAGAAGAAAACAAACAAAAAGCAGATGTGATTTTTTTGGTCAGTTCAAACTTTTTGTTCCAAAATTCAAGGTTTTGTTAAAGGAAGAAATGCCAAACTGTTGAACATACTCAATTTACAATAGCCTATTTGAAGAGCATGATGGTACAGGAAGGAAGAGGAAAGGAGGAGGAAAAGGAGGAGGAAAAGGAAAAGAAGGAGGAAAAGGGCTGATGCTACATAGCATGTTCTCACTGTCAAAACTATGACTATCTGCTCAAGAAACTACTCATTGACCAGGAGTTCAAATACAACCAGTGGAATGCAACACACAAAACCAGAATTATAAAGCTGTACTTAGGCACAGCAGCAAGAATAGCTTTTTATAGACTTTTCATTATATAAAACAGTATTTGGATATTTCTTACTGTGAGTGTGCAAAGATTCTGATGAAATTGATTGGAAGAAGTTGTATACTCTCTGATTCTGCAGAAAAGCTTGCGATGTATTTGAAAATAGCTGCCTGAAATTTAAGTGAGAGTTTGTTAAACTAAGTAACAGAATCATAGGGAGAACACAAAAAATTACTACAGTACCACTTAAAAGCAAAATAAGCAGTTCTTAAGAAGTTCAAACCCTTCAAATTGCACACTGAGCATAAACAATGTTAAAAGCTACTTTTGAGCTTTGCCGTTAAGTGCTAGTGTAAGCTTGGAGTACAGCCAATATAAGGAATTGGTACAATGGTATTTTTGAATTTAAAAAGTAGGTGCTTTAGAGTCATCCCAATTCAAGAATTTTATCCCTTGTAACATTTTATTAAAGAGGAGTTTGGACTGAGTCCAAAAACACTAGATTCTGTATTTTAAGTTGTTTTGTTGTTGTTTGGGTTTTTTTAAACTGAGAACACATTTATTTTCCCAAAACAATGCATCTCTTTCTTAAATACATTTGTATGGTTAAATACAAAGCTGAATTCACCTATAAGGTCAGTAGATGAATTTCATATTCATATCTCCAAGAGCAAAATGTGGGATTCTCAACATTGCTCTGCACTGGTCTGAATCAGTTACCAAGAGGTCAGTGACAAATTCTATTAGCTTCAAATAAGAAAACAGGCCAACAGTGAATGGTTTTCACTTCCCACAAACCAAGGTTTCAGATATTACTTGCCAGGAGGCACTACCCACTTCTTTGGAGGAGGGGCAGGGGAGAGCAATTTTTTGTCAACTGGACACACATTGAAACCCCCAAATAAGTGTATATTTATGCTAAAACTGACACTGAAAAGAAAAATGAATTTGAGTACAGTAATGATATTCTCTTGAGATTATTCATGTAGCATTCTCATATAGTCACAACACCACCTGCAAACTGTAATTACGGTTGCTTACTCTAACACAGTTGTGTATGGTCAAAGGTTATCTTCAAAGTCAGTCTCTTGGGTTTGTAATTCCTGTGCAGTGAGGCTTCACAACCTTTCTGTATTACAATACGTTCCCTTCAGTCAACCTCTAGATTTAAAACCTCTATGTTTATCAGCCAAAATTGTTCACACAGATTAATTTTTGGCTTGACAAACAAGCCAATAAAGACAGACAAATATTACAGATCAAAATTTATTTACAAATTGGCACGGGGGTGGTTGAGGCTCAGAGTGGCTTCACATCTTCTTTAACTAAAATAGTAGGACAAAACACTAGAACTAACAGAACTTTATGAGTATGAGTTTGAAAAGCAGTGCCTGATTCCTCAGCTACCCTCATTCAAGAGACACTGCCTAACATGATGAATAATTTGTTTTCAATGGGGTTGAACAATCCTGACTGAGAAGGACAAACATAACAAGGTATCTGTACAAACAAACAAACAAAAACTAGGCAAACCTAAATTCATATTACTGTTCTGAGTTACAAAATTTGACCACCAAGCTCTTTCATCACTAAAGAGCAGGTGATGAGGTATGGGCCATTTCCTTACCAAGATATGAGCTACTTTTAATTTTATATACATGCTTCACTATTAGTGTTTATTCCTTTTAAATTCCATTCTGTCTCTCACTCTATCCTGTCATAAAAAGTAGAACATATGTCCTCTGAGTTAGTGTTTCTAGTATTTCTAAATATACCCTTGTGTAAAGGAGGTAGTATCCTTCCACAAGCGCCAATCATTACTATATAATGCTGCTTAGGAAAAATATTTTCATAATTGTACAAGTACTTCCAAAGAAGTAATTCTACCAAGTTTCGTAAAAGTCTTGATTTAAAGAAAATCTAAAAGAGTCAAGAGTATCTATTACACCACTGCCTTCCCACTTTCTTTGCAAACTGGGTTTAGATAGCAGAATTTCCACTGTCCATAGGAGTCATCTAGCTTGACTTCAATCACTTTTCCAGCTATGTATTTCAGGCTATTTGCTAGAGCATTTACCTGATTATGGGCTCAAGATCAGCATGCCTTCGTTCTTCCCTCTTCTGAAAACCCTGATTTAGTGCTCTTAAAATAGTCTTGTCAAATGCTTCAGAAGACAGTTCCTTTGGGAGCTGAGAAAAAGGTTAATGTGAAAAATGAGTAGTTGACATTTTAAAGATTATATTTGTTCACTACGAGTCTTTATACCTTTTGGTATCAACAAGAAACTCAATTGCTCCAGTTTGAGCGATGTATTTTACAGACCAAAGGTACAACAAATCAACATCATCGAGTTTTTAAGAGAAACACGTTGCTGTAAATCCTCACAGCAAATCCAGGCATAAAACTGTTTAAAGCTCTATTTGAAAGAATTACATTCCGAAATCTACCAATAGTACGGTCTTTTCCAGGATAGCTTACAGCCTTTTTTTTATTTGTTTCTTTAGACCTTTCAAACATAGACATTAGTTCTGAAAATAACATGAAAAAATAACCAGGCACAACTGAATGCACTGTAGTCACTATCATCACCCAGCTAGATTGAACTATTTTAAATAAACACGAAAGGAAACCATTTCAGTTATTTAATACACTAGACTTCGCGGGCAACACTGACATTAATCAATAGCAAGTCCCTCCCCACTTGCTATTAACACTGAAACTTCTTATCAAAATTTATTATAACTTTCCAATGTCAATACTACAAAGTGAGGTCTTCTGATGTTCTAGTTGAGAAGGCATGATTCTTGCTACTGAAGAGCATGTCTGTTTTAAATTAAGAATAGTCCCCAGAACAAAGTTTTTTTCACCTTTACAACTTCTAAATATTGTACTTGAGTACATCAAAGCTGATCAAGCCTGTTCATCTACATTTAAAAAAAATATTTTAATATGGGGCAATTAAGAGTAAACTACCACTGGAAGATGCTTTTCTTACTAAAGTTCAAACCTATTGCTAATGTGGTTAGTATCTGCCACCAGTTATGATCAACAGCATTAAGTAATTTACACTAGAGAAGCATCTTCTTCTTGTATATCTGGAATACACCTGACCCAGAATGCCAGCTGGATACTGCATCCTGCTACAGGAACACCAGCCCAGGAATCCTTTCACTGAATGAACTGCTACTAACAGAGGGATGCTGTTAGTAGGATGCTGTCTGATGCAGATAATTGCTTGGTAACATATATAAGAGGAACTTCTGGAATCCAGACAGACAGGTGCTGTTAGTATTATGTTAGTACAGTGCTATAGCACCTGAAATGTCTTAGATATAAAACCCCAAAGGGCTGAAAGCAGCCGTACTTAACAGACCCTTTGGCTTTAATGTGTATTACTAGAAGAAGAATTAGTCAGCCAAAAGGTACCAGAAAGTTACTGCAGAAGTGTGGGAATGAGCAAATCTCCTATACTAGTATTTTGTATGTAGATTTGTCTCTGGAAATAGTTAACTTCTTGTCTTTAAAACTTCCATTAAAAGAAATGCAATTCTTTTTGTAGTTCAAGATTCAGTTATATGAACCCAAGATTAGGTGCTTAGCTTAAGGTAATGAGATAGCCTCATTACTTAAAGGCTTATTACTCCTTCCACAGAAGTGGGTAATTTTGTACTTGCAAAGAATTTTTCATGCTTATTACGTAAGAGAAGCCAGTCTTTAACATGAAGCACCCAAGTTACGCCATTTACTACCTTCATTTTCCCACCAATGCTTCTACATGGAAACAATTTTTACCATTAACTTATTTTCCATCAAGTATTTTGACCATTCTTTTCTGTCCCTAGGAAACTGAGCATACTATTTTTAACAATGCCATGTAGACTGGAACAAAAACACCAAAAAACCAAAACGCAAGGGCATATGAAGTGCACATTTCCACTTTATGTTTTTTAAAGCAAGGTATAAGTTCTATCTTGCTTTATTTGACAATTCTCTCTTACTTCTATACTTATGGTTATCAAACCAACATAAACCACATATATTTTTCAGCTGTGCACATTTTTCACTGAAGACCTCAGGAAGCTCATAGCAGCTTGTGGTTGTCTTCCTGTTGTTCTGCCATCTCCTAGACACTGCTGGAGCAGTCAACCCAGCACATGGAACACCCTACATCAGTCAAACAAACACAACCCTTCGATGCTCTGGATCATGTCTGTTTTCCTGGCTCCTCAGGAACCAAATAGGTTCTAGGAGGTCCATTTCAGACACTGATGTTTGTCTTACACAAGTGGGAGAACAGGAGGCATGCATATGAATGCTCATCCCAGAGCTGCACAGGACCCTGTATGAAATGCTGGTCTTAGGGTTCTCTTAAGATGCAGATGCATGTACCCTATGCTGTGGGATAACCCACCTGCAACCAGACACGCCATCCGTAATTCAGATCCTCACAAACCAAGCTCTGGGAACTCTTAGAACCAGATATTCAACTAGATTAAAGCAGTTGTGAATATTCTCTGGTTCATTTCTGGAATACTGGGAAACAATGTTGATAATTTAAACAGTGAACAAGACAATGACCTTCGTACAGTGTGTGGCTTTCTGCTCACAATTAACACTGCAGTTAAGTACACCAGATGTCATCAAAACATGTCCAAAACAGATCTCTCACTACTGCCCTGACTAGGGAAGAGTTTAAATATAGAATAATTTCCCAGAATAGGTGGAACCCAAAATATTAGACACTGGCAATAAACACACAGTTCGAGGTCATCCCACTGACGGGGTCTGCACATGGCCTATGCACAGAAATGTATTGTCTGCTTGGAGCAGGGGGGAAAACAACTGAGAGAACTTTTAGTTTTTTTAAACATGGACATACACACACATACAGTTGCTAGGTTTTCCTCAAGTTGAACTCCTTGTGATGATGAATAGGCCTCCCTTTGTTCTACTGAAGAATACAACAGGTAAATTAAAAATGCTCTTTCTTATGCTTATGGCTGTCTCAAACTAATTAAACGTGACAAATGATACTTCTCTAAGGTCCGTCTAACAGGAACACAAGCAAACGACCAGTGATTGTACCTATACATCAGCACTGTGGGGAGTATTAAAAACTCATCTGGTAGTTTAATGGTAGTTCAATTAAAACTCCAAGCACCATTTCAGATGAGACAAACAATCACCTCCTGGGAAACTCCCCAAACATTCTGCAGGGCTGCTTCTTTTGTCAAGATCCTTTATTCCAATATATATAATTAAATGGTTAATACAATTGTGAAGTATAAAAATCTGCTAGCATGTTTTTGTTTCTATAATTACACCCCAGAAATCACAGCTCTCCTAGACTACTTCTGAAGTTATAAACCTGATGTGTAAACACTACTTTCATACTTGAATACATACTTTTAGCAGGAATTCCTGAAGCTCCTGATGTGTTTTTGTTACACATGTTACTGAAAAATCGGACCAGGTTACCTAGAATGAAGGAAAAAACAATGAGGAAAGTTTATTTTTCCAAATTTCATAGCAATTAGCTTGTCAGAACAGTTCCATAAATTCAGCAATCTCCAAGTTAACATTCACAATTAAGCGAACACCAGGCAAAACAGGGATAAGGCTGTACTTTTTCAAAGACATCCTAATTTTGAGTGTGTATTTTAGGATCACCTTCACGTTATTTGTGGCTAAAAGGAGCATGGACAAATTCAGGGAAATACAATAAGTTGCTGAAAAGTACCGACTCAGAAAAAAGCCAGACAGAAGGTTCTGTAATCATAGGACTTGCATCAAACAGAAATAATTAACCGCAAAAAACAGGTACCAGAGTAAAGGACTGAAATATTGGACAGCGCTCTCACTGTCATTACCAGGAGTCAAAATGAAACAAACAAACAAACAAAAAAAAATCTCTGTTTATATTACCTATAAAATAATTTTATCTGCCTCAGATTCAACTCTTACACAGTCATATAGAAGTTGTTTTAGGCTACAAGTCATAAAAAGTACTGCAAGTTACTAAAGAAGGTACCGAGAAGCAGACAACATTTAGGCATATGCCTGTATAAAATTTCAGTAGCTTATTGTTCCTATATGACATGCAAGTAGTAAAACAGCACCTTCACATGCATGTTTTCAGTAAAAAATAAGTAAGCTTGGTTAGATGAGTGCTGCCCAGCTTTTAGCCCACTTCTGGGCTGAAGATTCCAATTAGTTACATGGGGAGATTCAGGATAATGGGAGTAGACATGACAATTACAAACATTCACTAACTCTCAAGAGTTGATAAAGTAATGTCAACCATCAACTGCCTTCAACTTAGTCCCCAGAAATGCCAGCTACCCTCGGTGCCTCAGCTGGGAAGCCATGACTGCAATTGCTGTTACAACCTTAACAAGGCAGTGTCTGGGCAAGCACAGAATCTCTGCAGTAAAGAACCCAGTATTTGCCTGCACAGATGAGGAAAGGAAACTCTTTCCTAAAAGAACTGAGGTGGAGTTTCAAGACTACTGAAATACTTGCAAGAATATCTCCACACTCCCCCTTTAACAAAAAAACAGTCAAATCTGTCTACATGCTGAATCTTTGGCATAGTTTTTTGACTTTTAAATATTGATAATCCATATAGGCATTTTGTACACACTTTCCCCATCTCCTACTGTATTTTACTTCATACTCACTTCACAGACTATTTGGAAAAAAAATCTATGACATGGTTGAAATACTTGGCCAAGTTAACCTTAAAGACTTTGAAGGCTACATTCCACATATCAATGTCCTCAACAAAAGAAGACTGCATCCATTTAAAGAATACAGTATCACAGAATACAACACCAAACTCTGGGATCAACACATCAATTTTCAGCTCAAAATGGCTTTTTTAAAGTTTGCCTCTTCAAAGACCTCCTGTAACCCATGTCAAATGACCAGTTAGAATGTTTGGTGTAAACCATTCTTTTTTGGGTGAAAAAGGGAACATTTAACTTTATCTTAAAATCTGGTATACTACCAGATTCACATCTATTGGCACAATGACTCAGTGTTAGTCAGTCTTTGCTAAAAAAATTACTACTTTGATTCAATTAGAACATCACCACCAACAGCCTTAGCAACTATTATTTAATAAATGCTGCCCTTAGCTACTACAATAGATGGAGCCTGTAATAGGTAGGCCTTGCAGTTTGTGCCCATTTTCCAGCTTGTTTGGTTTTGCCTTAAGAAACCAAGTCCAAACCAAAGGAACCAACCTCCAGTTTTCTCAAAAAGCACAGGATCCACCCTCATATGGTAAACACTGAGAAACAAGATCCAAGATGACCATATGACTCCAAGGAATCTACAGCTGCAGACACAACAACTGTGCTCCTGTGCCACTTGAGCAAACGATTGACTAGTTTTACAATTCTTAGGAATTAGCAAAAGCCAAGTTTCCTGAAGTGATGTCACACACCCAGCTATGGCTAATGTTTTGCACCTTCCCACCTTATGCCCTCACACTTTATGCCCACAGTTACATAAAACACCTGATTTGCACACAGAATTCAAAAGAATTACAGGATAATCCAAACAATCTCAAAATTGCCTCCTGTGCAGGTTTTTGAAACAAGCTGTACATATCTGCAGTACATGGACAAAATTTTAACATTCTGGAGGTTATTTGCTTACTTTGAATGTGTACTCCAAATGTTTGTCAGCCCTTTTTCTTGATACGTCTTTCAGGGTTATCTTCTCAATGTGTACAGCTGAAAGAAAAACACCTTATTGTGCACTCCAAAACTGACAGTTTGCAAACAATTCCCTACTTTCCCAGGCTCTCTGAGCATGCCTGTAAGCTAAATCCTGATGCAACAGCGCAACTCTTCCTTAGGAGACGTTTTATTGCAACAAAATGCCGGGGGCAGGTAGAACCTTGCTCTCTCCAAGTATTTCTCTGGCCTAACGACAACCTCTTCAGTGCACATCCTGGGAATCTGTGCATTACTCAAGAGCTTATTTAGACCAAATGTCACATATCTACAACAATATAACCACTATAAGTGAAAAGACAATAAAAGGAAGTCAAATTGTATCTTTACTCTAAGAAGTAACAAGTGCTGATAAAAACCAGACAGTGCCTTCTACACCTATGTGGCAGAAACACCCAGTAGTACATGAGGGCAAACTAAGGCCAAATAACCACATTTCTGAAGGGTACTTAGGTGAAAAAAAAAAGTTAGGGAAGGCTTGAAGGAGACAGAAATGAGTGTCAGCAAACAGAAAACAAAGAGAAGAAGCAGAAAACTATGACAATTGTAGTGTAAAGAGTGTCATGAAACTGAACTGAGAAAGAAGAAAGGTACTGTAAGTACTTGCTACTTTAACATTCCTTCCCCACAGCCTACCACATGCAGCAATAGGAGAGTTCTGGCTGTGACCTGGCAAACAGCAGCACCATATGGCTTTCAGGGCCTGGAGATTTTCTTGAAGGCACACGGCATTGTCCAGGTAATACTCCATATAAAAACCCTTATGTAGCCACGATGGGCTTTTCGCTTTTGCTGCTATGCTGGTCTAAGAATTCAACAGAATTTTATTCTAGTGCAAGCCTGAACACGTCTTTACATGTAAAAAAAAAATGTATTTAAAAGCAGCTCGACCCACCCAACATCATCAATGCTTCCTTTCAATGCTTTAGAAACTCTTTCTTTTTTTGGAGGGAGGTGGGTGGTGTTAACAGTTAATGTTTTCCTTTCAATTTTTAACTGCATGTTTACATGGAATATATTGTGAACTAGTCATAACAACAGTATTTTTTCCTAAAAAAATATTAAACCTCCTGCAATTGTATGTGATAAAACTTATTAATGGATATTAGCTAATTACCATCTAATATAATGTAAACATTTTAAAATTAATTTTGTTATAGTTACAATTCAAGTCTCATCCCCATCAAACACAGCATTTCTAAGAGAATTAAGTATTGGCAATTTCCATTAAAGAACAATAAGCCAGCAAATAAGCCTAGTGATAGTGCTACAGCTTCCAATTTTCTTAGAGAAAAGAGGAAGAAAGTGCTGGTTTGTGAGTGTGCTGGTGTACACTGGTTGCAATCCTCTAGCTGGGAGTTAGGAAGATAGACAACCACTTCATTTTTCCCAGCTAATGAGGATTTATTATTACAGAGGAAAGATATCTGAGATAAGCTAAGGACTCCAGACAATATCAGTATTTTATGAAAAGACAAATGTTTAGTGACCTTAATTTTAACCTGCCTAGTATAGATTAAAGTGCTGTTAGAAGAAGGACCATGGCACAATGAAAGTTTTGCTGCAGTAAAATTTTTTAACGGCTAACATTCAAACTGATACTGGAATTCATATTCATAAGTTAATTAAGAAGTTGATTCCCATGACTGGAACTGAGAATAGTGGTTTAAATTGCATTCCACTACAGGCATATATTTAGCATACACAATTAGGAATCTAAGACCATTAACATTCACAGACAAGCTTTTTTTCCCTAATGAGACTGTGCTTATTTTAAACTATGGAGTGTTCTCAATGCTAAGAATTTGTCCTCAGGTGTAAAAAAATTATTACACAATGGAGTACCTTCAACTTCCTTAACTTCTTTCTACTGCACGCTTCATCATAATACATGATACAACAGGTAATTACACTGTTGTTGCTGCACAGCTTTGCTTCTAAAGTTTCAACAGACTCCTTTATAATTCTGTCTCCACAATGACAATTTAAATATTCTAAATGGCTAGACCAGAAGAAACGTTTGAATACACAAGTGAATGAGGCACGTTACATCTCTACATCTATTCAGGACACAGCCCATGCATCCAGGATGATTAAGTAAAGCATGCATACATGACACTGCTTCCATTCTAAGTCAAGATTTTAAAAATTCGTATTCATCACAGCTGAGAATAAAACACAAGTTTTACTATCAGTGGTATTTCTAACCCAGTAAGGAGATTTCTGTGGCAGGGAGTCTCTACCACATAACTGTGTAGCAAGTCATCACAAAGTTACTCTGATCCTTCACTGTGGCTCCTCACCATGATAATACAAATGCAGAAAAATATTTAAGCTCTTTGCTAGATTAAATTATTCAACGTTTTTGTGCTTCTGTTACTTAATTTGAGAGTGTTACTAAAGAGATTCTTCCTTTTAGGTTTCTAATTCATGAATACAAACACTTTGAACTCCATAAAAGGATTTGAAACAGGTTTGTTGTCTGTAATCTGCCATAATCTTTCTCTGTGTTTTTTTTCTTTTTCAAGGAATCAAAAACTCTCAAAATGCCTGCCTTCAAAGTGCAGTTAAATCTCCACACTAGAGACAAAAGGACATTTATGAGGACAAAATGAATAGCAATCGTTTTTCCATATTGTTGGCTCCTCGCTATCTGCAGACTATCTGTTGACTAATTTTAAGTAGACAAGTGACTTGCTAATCCTCTTGAAGAATAAAGGGTGAGAATAAATCTGTTTTCTATAGTGCTCATTTCTTCAAAGAGAAGAAATTCTGCTGGCAATTGTATATCAGAGTTTTGTTTATGCTCAGAAGCCTTGTTCTTATTCTCCAACAGAGCCAAAACACTGACTTCTATAAAGCCTTTCACTTCTCCAAACTGCCATTTCTAGAAAACCTGCTAATATGTGGTGGTTTTTGGTTTTTTTTAAAATTTTATCAAATACAACTGGATCAAGCAGCAAAATCTATCGATTGCTTTCCAATATTTTGTGTTTATTTTTGCTTAAAAAATCTAAATACTGTTAACAGAATTGCATTAAGTTGTTCTTATTTTCTCCCAAATCCTACCCCTTTTCCCAGTGGGAAGCCCATTTGCAGCTAATTTTCATGCATGCATTCACTAGTAGTTAGCAGCTAACACAAATGACAACTTGTTATAACAAAGAAAAGACCAAGTAGGCAGCAGAGAAGCTATTTTACTTACCAATCGCTGCAGCTTCTTGTTCAGATGAACAGCAAGAGAGATACAAGAGGCTACAGCTCCAAGCAGAGTTTAATGTTCAAGGAAACCCTTAAAGCCCTCCTCAAAAGGAAGCTCAGACAACATACCTTCTCTCTGAGGTCTATGGGAAGCCATCGGGAGTCCATCATGAGGTGCTGTGGTTCGTTCTAGCAAACTGGTCTCATTACTTGACATGCAGTCACCACGGGAAAAGTCGTTCTAAATTTCGAAAGAGAAAAAAAAAAAGTCTTAGTAGAAGGCCTGTTACCAAAGCTTGCTCTAAACAGCAGGTATTACAAAAAAACTCACAAACCCATTATCTGGTATTCCACAGGACAAAAATCTGAAGCTCTTGACAGTGGCAAAAAGGTGGTCATTAGCCATTTCAGTTCTTACTTTATTTATGTGTTTATCAAAAGTCACCTAAAACCTCCAATGTTTCACTGACCTTATTTTAGAAACAGAATAGGGTAGGGAACAAGGTATCTCAAGCTGGACAATTCAAGACCATTAGCTCAGAACTTCAGTAATAATTTACTATTAGTATGAACTCTTTCAACTACTAACACGTCAAGTCATCTACTCACTACATTCTAAATATATTCTCCTCAATTATATTCATGCCCTGTACCTTCAGCCTGCCACCCCTTCTGTATAGGGAATCAGGAGTAACTGCTTGGACAGCCTATGAGGACATGTGATCCATGCATCTGTAACCAACTAAACATTCAGAACACAGGCAGTTGCCACCAACACCCTCACTTCCACAGAGAAAAGGACAGAGCGAGAGCTCACCTCCCCCCACATTTACATGCAGACTTCAAAATTATACACCAAGACGTATTACTGTTCTAGTATAGTGCACAAGAAGGGACACAACAAGGAATCATAGGAGATAGATAACATGGACAGATAAGTAAGAGAAGAAAGAACAATCTAGGCTAACAATGATTAAAAAGAAAAGGATTAGAAGAGCATGGACTACAGGTGGCTTCTCTAGGGTAACAAGAGCCTATGTAATTTTTTTCCAAATTAAGATGAAACATTTATGTATCAATTTACATATTCTTCAATGCCCAGGTCTTGCTAAAACAAAAGCAAGCAAACAAACAAAACTGACCAACCAAGCTAAAACTCAGAAATATTTTAAAACATCCAATGACAAGAAACGCAGCTGCTTAATTTCATGTAAAAAGAAACAACACATTGCCTTAGAAAGGTACATCCACAAAGAACTAGGAAATACAGGAAGTTACTAGCAAGTTTTTGGATTAATCTGTTTTAAGTAAAGCACCTTTGTTTATCTTTAACAAGTAGTATAACATATGAGCTGATTAAAAAACAAGTTTGGGAAAACTGAATGCACCAGAAACATTTAGGAACTGGTCTGCATGAAAACTAGATTTTTTCATTCAGGATGAAGACCTTCATAAAAGATGGGTAGAGAAAAAACATAAATCTCCAGAGAGCACTCTTTATTTTTAAATGCAGAAAGCATAATATATGTGCCAGAATATATGTGGCTTGCTAAGTTTTTTTTAAGGACTTGTGCAATGTGATGAGAAATCATCAGCCAAGATTAGTTGCTTTATTTGTGGAAGAGGACCCCAAGACTGTCACAACAGAAAGATGAGAATGAGGAAGCACAGAGGCAGCGAAAGACATCTGAATCCCCTACCAATTCTTCAACAAACTTCTTCAGATGTGACAGATATATCAGCTAAAGCTGGCTTTGTCTTACTAATCCAGCTTTACTTCATCTACAGCACACGTACAGACTGTGGCAACTCCTACCAGTGTATCCAACACATGCAGACCCAGGAAGTGTCCAGGGATCAAGCCCGCTCTGGGCTTGCTGGTAACCTAACTTTGATCAGTGACACCAACAGCAGCACAGTTAGCAAGTGCCTTTAGACTGTGCTGCAGGACATTTCAGCTGTTTCATCAAACTGCTGTATGGTTTGTGCTCTGAGCTGAGCA
Organism: Sinosuthora webbiana; assembly: GCA_013397395.1. NCBI lineage: Eukaryota > Metazoa > Chordata > Aves > Passeriformes > Sylviidae > Sinosuthora > Sinosuthora webbiana. The sequence goes on from VXBN01009104.1 coordinate 43,079, forward strand.
TCGATAATCTCAGGTTTCAAAGCCATCAGATTTAAAATATAAAGCCTGCTTTGTTTCTTCAAGACAAAACTCTCACCAGTCCCCTAGTCACTCAGTAAACAATCTCAGCAAACATCTAATCAATTACTAGTGCAATGTCAGATATGGAGTAAGAAAGGAAAACGGCTGTATGTCAGTGAGACTGCAATTTTTAATAACTTCAGCACATTTTCAAGTTTAGTTTACTAAAAAAGATCCCCAAACAAGCCAACACACAAGCATGCTCTGGAGAGAATCACTTCCAGAACTCTACAAAAAGCCTACTGATAACTGTGTCAGCAGACATTTCGTAACAACTGTGGACTGAAAAAGTGGAAGTACTTTGGTTTGGTGAAGTGTTAACTCCTGATCTAAAAACAATCAAATTTGAAGTCAGACCTTCTTTTGCATTCAAAGTCAGGATATTTGTTCTGATTAATGGAAAACAAATTACAGTCTAGTCTAAAAAATAATTGCCAGTTAAAAAGTCAAGTAAACTGTGAGCACTTTTTAGGAGATGTATAGAAATTTGATTTACTTCAAAAAAGTATTCTGTTCAGCTCATGTCAAAGCAGCATTAAATACTGCTGCTACACCTTCTAATACTGGAAAATTGCTCCTTACCTAGCACATACATCATCTTTGTAACAGCATCCAAATACTTTTGCAGTGAATTATTCTAGAAGGGTTATTTTTCTATCCATGGCAGCAGTCTGTAACAGGCAAACTACAACTGCATCTGAAGACCCCCTCTAAACTGCAAAATATTACATGTTTCAAACCTTACTTAAATAATTATATTGATGATAACAAAATAATTATGACTACAATTCATAATTTATTCACTTGAAGAATTCTTCAGCTCTAAAGTTAACCAGTAATACGCACTGTGTGTAGTCTGTGACTGCTGACTTTCACAACAGCCAGTGCAATGCAGGAGGTAGAGAGTGGGAAATCCAGAGCAGTCACAGCTTTACCTTACAGCCTGCAGAGCTCCAGATCCTGTCTTAAGCTGCGTTACAACTCTTCACTTTTGGTGTTACCTGCTGTGACAGTTCTACATCAAACTCACAAGTAACTGAAATGCAGGTGTCACTGTCAGAGCAGACAACTCTAGGGCACAAGTGACTGCAAAATCTGAAGGGCCAAAAAATATTAAAAGTGGTTACCTGTGTTGCTACCTGGTACCAGTCACCCCAGGAACACAAGTCCTTTAAAGCCTGGTACACTGCTGAGGAAGGTCATGCTGTACAGAAACAACTGTACTTGTCCTTTCCTGTCAGTGAATGCAACATATTCCATGGTCACACAACACACATGAGCATAAGGTTAACTCTCACATAAGCCTTTGTCACTGTGGGACTTCACTGCAGCTCACAATGCTGCTGCTAATGATTAAAATATAGTGAAACAGGAAATGTGGGTAGCCCCAAACCAGCTGCCAGATAATTAATTTGATAATCACACAGATCTTCGTGATGGGCTAGAGGATTAACTACATTTCTCCTTGAAAGTAAAATGAGCTAAGAGAGCACGCCAGAAATTATCTGCTCTTACAACCTACACCAGAGTTTTGTATGAAACAGATCTGTCCTCATAGAGTTGAAAGGAAGTATTATGTTAAAAAAAGCCTTATCACTTGAGATGTTTCCCAGGACTGTATCATATAATCATAGAACGTTTTGGGTTGGAAGTAACCTTAAAGATCACCTAGTGCCAACCCCTCTGCCATGGACAGGGACACCTTTCACTAGACATGGCTGCTCAGAGCCCCATCCAACTTGGCCTTGAACACCTCCTGGGATGAGGCATCCACAATTTCTCCAGGCAACCTCTTCCAGTGCCTCACCTCCCTCACAGTAAAGAATTTTTTCCTACTATCTAGGATGTGGTTAGATTCTAGCCTGCAAGCACACATTGCCAGGTTACATTGAGCTTCTCATCAAACCACACTCTCAAGTTCTTCTAGGAGACGCTCTCAATCCATTCTCTGCCAAGCCTGTATTTGTGCTTGGGACTGTCTCAAGCCACCACCAGGACCTTGTACTTGGCCTAGTTGAACTTAATGGAGTTCACAGAGATTCCTCTCCCGAGCCTGTCAAGGTTTCTGTGTGACAACTGCACCACACAGCTTGCTGCCATTGGCAAACTCACCGAGGGTGCCCCTGATCCCACTGTCCGTGTCACTGACAAAGAGGCTGAACAGCACCAGTCCCAGCACCAACCCCAAGGAACTCCAGCTGTCACAGGTCTCTGCCTGGACCAGGGAGACCTTGAAAACAACTTCTTGAGCCAATTCCTTATCCACTGAGTGGTCCATCTCACAAATCCATGTCTCTCCAGTTTAGGAACAAGGCCATCATGTGGGACAGTGTCAAATGCTTTGCACAGGTCCAGGGAGTTGAGGTCAGCTGCCCCTCCCTTATCTATCAACGCTACCACCCCGATGTAGAAGGCCACCAAATTTGTCAGGCGTGATCTGCTCTTAGCAAAGCCATGTTTGCCACCAAATGCTGCTTTATTTTCAACGTGCCTTAGCATGGTTTCCAGGAGGATGTTTCATGATCTTGTCAGGCAGAGGTGAGACTGACCAACTTCTGGTTCCCTGGGTCTTCTTTATTTCCCCTTTTTGTAAATGGGGCTTATGTTTCCCCTTTTCCGGTCAGTGGCAACTTTCACTAGACTGCCATGACTTCTGAAATACGATGGATAGAGGCTGAGACACTTCAACTGTCAGTTCCCCCAGGACCCAGGGATGCATCTCATCGGGTCCCATTGTCTTAAGCACCTTCACATTCCTTAGATGGTCTTGAACATGTTCTCTACAGTTGGTGGTTCCTCACTGTCCCAGATCCTGCCTTTGCTGCTGTGACTTCAATAGGGTGGGCTGGAGCACTTGGTGAAGACCGAGGCAAAAAAAGTTATGGAGTACCTCGGCCTTCTCCATATCCCAGGTGACCAAATATGTCATTTACTTTTGAAGAGGGCTCACAATTTCTGGAGTCTTCCTTTTACCACCAATGTACCTACAGAAGATTTTGTTGTTGCCATTGGCTACAACATCTACCCTGGCTAGATTTAGTTCTATCATGGCTTTAGCTTTCCTAACCCAGCTGCTCAAACAGCTTGTCTTTATTTCTCCCAGGATATCTGTCACTGCCTTCCACCCTTTGTAGGCTTCCCTTTCATGTTTGAGTTTGTCCAGAAGCAACTTACTTATCCACACAGGTCTCCTAGTATTTTTGCCTGACTTCCTCCTCATTGGGATGCCTCACTAATGAGCCCAGAGGAGGTGATCCTGTAATATCAATGAGTTTTCTGGGGCCCCTCTTCCCTCTGGGGCTTATTCCATGCTACTCTACCAATCAGCCTCCTGAAGAGGAGCCCAGGAATGTTTGCATCCCCAAGTCCAGGGGTGCTTGTCTGCTGAGAACGATGTTGCTCCGTCTAATGCCAGGTGAGCTGAGCAGATCTCAGCTAACCTACACATGACAGGTGTCCAAACTCTGCCTGCTATCAATGTAGATGACTGACCAAACAATGTCATGCTGGCATGGCTTTGGCAATATGCAGTGAAATCTGTTATTGGAGAGCTTACTAATCATCACGAGCAAGCAATTGATGCACATAAGTCTTCTGATGCTTGCACTGCACTTTCATAAAAGAACTATTCATTCATCAGCTCTGATGAGCACTAACAAGGGAAAGATGCTTGCAGCAGCTGGACAGCTTGATTAGTTCTATATGCCCAAATATGAAATATTATTCTTCTGCAAGACTACAGTAAATGTGCTATGAGGGACAGCACTTCTCAGCCTTGCAGGCTGTGCAGATGTAAACTGGCACAGCTCGTTCATTCATCTACAAGTGGGAACTGACAAAGCCAGATGAAAGAAGGCATTCTGGGAAAAATCAAGGTCTAACTCATGATTGTGAGTTATCAACTACAGCATCTGCACCTTCAACAAAATGGAGTGATGTCAGAATAATCATTAAACAGATGTGGTGCCAATTACAAGACCAAAGGCATGATTTGCTTACAACAAACCTTGCAAGCTCCTACCCTCATTGCTTCACAGCTGTCATACACAGATGTATCGCTACATAGCTGTGGTACCATAAAGGTTCAACATCACTCTCCAGAAGCAACAACCAGGTGAAACTGCCTGTGTATTCGTGTGCTGCTGAACTCTCTGCTGAGGACAACAGCAACAGAGATGAAGCCTTACTCAACACTATGAGCAACTGTATCTGCACGCCACCACTGTGGGGTGTGCCTTGGATACAGGGATAGAACATTCTTGCCATCTTAAAATGGAAATCCAGCACACACATTCAATACTCACAAATGCAAACATATAGACCAGCAATGCTTCAAAACCTGTTTAATGCTGACCACTGTTGATACAACAGATTGTCCCCTAATCAAAAAAATCCAGAACTGTCTCAGACAAGCTGCTAGGCAAATGCAAGATCAAGACTGAACACAAATGCCCAGCTGACACTGCTCCAAGCTATGCTCCAATCTGCAAACTTTGAACTATGCAAAGACACCATCCAATTGTTCTAAGATGCAGGGAAGCTGTTCTCCTCTACAAGACTAGAGCAAAATCAGCCTCAAGATCTAGGACCACAAAGACCCAACAAATAATCTCTCTTTTGGCCAAATCAACCAAGAATGCAGATGTTTCTGTGTTAGCTTATCTTTTAACATGTAGAATCAAACTTCAGAACAATAATGCTTAATCCACATAGAACCACAGCTGGAAAAATCAGCTGACAGGAATCTCAGAAAGTTCACCATGTGAAAGTGCAAAATCCTACACCTGGGCAGGAATAACTACAGGCACCACACACTCTGGGACCTAACAGACTATAGAGCAGCTTTGCAGAAAAAGACCAGTACATTTAAAAATGTGTATATGTACATATATGTGTGTGTACACACATCTGAAGGGAGGGTGCAAAGAGGATGGAGCCAGGCTCTTTTTAGCAGTGACCAGTGCCAGAAGCAACAGGCAGGAACTGAAACACAGGAGATTCCCTCTGGACATCTGGGAACACTTTTTCATTGTCAGGGTGACTGAGCACAGGTTGCCCAGAGAGGCTGTGGAGTCTATATCCCTGAAGACACTCAAAAGTCATCTGGACATGCCCCTAGGGAACAAGCTGTAGGTGGGCCCTCCTTAAGCAAGATGACCTCCAGAGGTGTCTCAGCCATACTCGGTCCCTTCATGGTTCTGTGGCCAGACATAAAATCCCATAATATGTGCAATAAAAGCCTGACTGGCTCAACATACAGTTCCAATGGATAATGTTGAACTGCCCTATTAACACATTCTAGTTAGCTGCACTGCACAGAGAGTATGCACAGGTGCCCAGAAGTATTTTGAAGCATTTGTTCAGTGAAACTATGTTAAGAGCTTGCCTGTAAGAGTCAACAACAAAATGCTATGATGGAGACAAAAACCTGACAAAACATCAGCTGATTCAGGGAGGAAAATGACACCACGTGGCAGCTTCTGCAATCACATACTCACTAACTTAGCACTACAAAATTGTAACAAATTTGGGACAAAGGGCATACCAACCCTTTTACACCACATGAACAAATTCAGCCTGTGGCAATTACATTTGAAGTACTAGACATGGCAGCTACACCTACGATTTACAGTGCTGGGGGAATAATGCACCTTGTGTTTGCTACAACCAGTGTGTTCTAAGTCTCACCTCCACCTAAGCTTTTAACAGGACCTAAAACACAGTTTCAGTCCAACCTAGGAGTCCATAAGAAAGTAGAGAACTTGAAGCTAGAGCCAGCCAACTTTCAACACCCTCAGTGCTGTATCCCCAGGTGACTGCTCATCCAACAACTCTGTGCAACTTCAGTACTCTTGCTACTGTCAGCTGAGTGAATCAAAATAAAATTACTTGAATGTAGCAGTGCAGGCTAATTCAAAAATATATTCTCATAACGGTCTAGAGTGACAGGAAGATTTAAAAACCATTTGCCCCTGAAGAGCAGTTCACTGAAGTACAGTCAGTACTGAGAAGGGACAATGCCTTCATTACTACATTTAATTACCATCAGAGGACAATATGTAATTTTGCCCAATCCTTTGAACTCCAGCATAGTTTGAAACCATTCCTCTATGTACAGCATCTCTGAATAACAGAAAAATCTCTGTCTTGCAGTTATCTTGCTCCTAAGACACTTCCCAAGACACTAAATTTTCTTTGGCTGTTCAAAGTACTTTTACTTTCTTCTCCCAAAAAGACAAGATTAAGAGGTTGAGGAAAGGCAAGGAACTCACTAAGGAATGCAGTTTCTAGCTAGATATCTGCCAGTTTTGGTCCCCAGAATTATAAACCCTTAGACTTTGGAGGATACTACAGAAATTCACCAATTCTTGAGAGAAAAGTAGGTACTTTTTTTTAAAAATTACAGTAGTGAAGAATCAGCTGTCGTGTCTTCTAGGACAGCTGTGGTTAGAGACTGATAATGGCAAGCAAACAAGGTGACAGATTTAAGCAGGCAGAATCCTACAGACTTCAGAGGTTTCACAGACACAACCATCTTACTGCTGCTGTCTGCACCCTTTTCTGCAGCTCTTCAGAAAAAGCTGAGAGTCCTCTGCACTTCAAGCCCAGTGAGATCCTGCTACCTATAGTAAGTCGGCATTGGGCAACCCTGAAAACTGTGCCACAGCTCAGCTAGAGCAATCTGAGCACAAGCATTAGGAAGTCAGGGGTTACTTTCAACACCCTCAGTGCTCATTTACAATGCTGGAGAACAGACTGTCAGGAACAACAGCAAGAGGCTGATTAACTCTGGCAATAATGGGACTAGGAAAGGCTACAAACTTGTACTAACACCTCATATTTAGAATTAACAGCTAAAATAGTTCAAAGCAGTGAAAGCTTTTACTCTGTAATTTCCTGGAGCATCAGCATGCACATTTAGATATAACTCATTCATTTTAGTCATTGTCTTTTATCTAGCTATGACTTCCTTTCCAGAAGACTTCCAGTAACGTTTCTGGAAATTCTCCTGTTTGGAGACAGAGAAATTCCTGTTCAGAGACAAGGCTGTTAGGTTCTCTGAGGCAGCTGGAATACTTTTCATCTCAGTATGCAAAATTTGTAAAATATTTGTATTTCTCTGGCGTGCACCACCATTTAAAAGATCTTTGCCAAGAGTAAAATGACATTTTTTATGTTCATGTCTCTTATTTAAACCAGACTCTGAAGATGCACTTTTCCTTATACTCAACCCTATGACACTAAAAACAGTGCACTGCAGACAGAGCTCTTAGATTCTAAAATTAAATTCTACTACCTTATTCTGCTGCAAGTGACTGAAGATCAATTATAAAAGCACTCTTCTAATCTGCACACAAAATAGCCTATAAATAGAAGCGTACTAAGAAAAATACTCCGTAAATAGAAACTTTCCCTTTGTTTGTAAGTAGAGACTTTCTTCTGTGAAGAATCCTCCAGCCAGCTAATTATAATACTATTCAACAAACCATTATCTCCAAGAGATTGCTTATTTCAACAGAACCTTGGTTCTAATTCCTGTCAAGTATGCCTGATAAAATATTCCAGTGCCTAATGCAAACCACATTCATGATGTTTGCTGATATTCAGAGCTCCTTCAGTATTTCAGCATTTTGATCCCAGACATCCGATGGTATGGAAAAAGATGAACAATGAAGTTAAACTCCTTTGATAATGGTGCACTTATTAAACAAAAATAATCAACACAAGAGTTAAGCTGTGCGTTCTGCTACTTAAACCAATATACAGAGGTATCAACAGGATCTTTGCACATTAACACTTCTTTTATTCAGCAGCGATTGCTGTTGATTTATTCTTGTACTTCATCTTTGAATTCATAGTTGATATTCTACAGCTTAATGCACGAATGACTTTTTTCCAAAAAATGTTGTTATAAACCACGCCTTAAATTAAGACTTTGAAAATAGTATAAAGTGTTACTACTTCAAGTACAAAAACTTCCAAACCTTAATTCAGAACACTTCAGGAAAAAACAAAATTTATCAACTGTAAGGCGATCCCAGCTCTGCCCATCCCACTCCAACAGTTCCACCTCCCACAGCTTTTGAATTCCTCCATTTTGAGCTGAATTTGTTAAAATGTATCACTAAGAAATGTTACATTTTTCAAAATTATTGAAATTAGACACTAAAAATAGCAACAACCTTATTAACCCTTTGTCTTGAAGCAACCTTATAGTGAGCTCAATTTCTTTGGACAGCACAGACCCTAACCAGAAAACATAACCCCAATAATGGGAAAAAAACCAAACTGCTTTATGTTCTAGTAAGTCGCCCACAAATTCTTTGCAGGTGAACCTCTCAAGCCTTGGTGTTCACTAAAGCTAAATGTTACAGCTCCCTGAAACCTCAAACCGAGCCATTTTGGTAGATATGCCACGTGCCAATAGGGCACAACTGACAAACCACCTGATTCTACTCCAGGTCTGAACTCCCTCACGTTTGCAGGCTGACTTCACGTCGCTGCTGCCAGACACAGGAATACATTGGTATTTCATGGCCCAAGCGGACAACAGCTCAGCGACCACCTTCCGACGGGTCAGAAGCCGGGAGCCGAGAACGCCCTGGAGCGCTAAGCACGGGAAGCCCGGAGCTGAGCTCGCGGCCTCCGCACAGAACTGCTGCGGCGCCTTCTCCGCCCTGGGAGCGGGCACGGCGCAGTCCCCGCACGGCCGCCCCGGGAGCGGGGCTGCGGGCGCCCCCGGCGCTCCCGGGCCCGAGCTGAAAACGTTATGCAACGGCGGCGCCGCCCCTTCCCACCGGGACGGGCGCCGCCCCACGGCCACGTGACCGGGAGCCAGCGCCGCCATGTTGGACGGGGCGGGAAGCGGCGGCCACCATCAGTCACCGCATCCCTGTCCGCGCACGGGGCCGCGCCTTCACGGGCGATCCGTGACGCACCCGCCCGCCCCGCAAACAAAGAGAGGGCTCAACCGCTTTCCCCTGGCCGTGACGGCGCTCGGTGGGTCGGGGCGCCGTGTCCAGCCCCGCTCCCCCTCCCGCCGCGCCCGGCTGTGCCCGTCTAACGGGGAGCAGGAGACAGTCCCCGTGCCCCTCCGGGCACCGCCTGCCCGAGCACCGCCCGTGCGGCCGCGGGATGGACCGCGGGTGGCCGCGGCCGCCGCCAAGGCTCCCGAGTTGGGCTGCCCGACACGGAGCGCCTTATTCCCGGAGATGGAGCCCAGCCCTCCTGACACGAGCCCAGCCGAATAGAATTTCAGAGAGGTCTTTATGAACCGTTCTAGTTCACAAAAGCAGAGCCCTGAAGGCTCACATTTCAGAGATTAAAGAAGGAGAAAAGGCCTGCGGACACCCGATGGGATTTTAAATCAAGTTCAGTGTAATGCTACGGCAGCATTTTGCCAGGGAAGTCTTTAACCCTGCTAGTGGCTCCATCTCCTCCAGCGTTTTATCTGCGAGGGTCCCACCGTCCCCGTGGAACGTTGACTGAAAATACTCAGCAGAAACCCAGTGATTCCTCTGTTCCCTTATTTCCCTTAAAGCCATTATTTCCCAGAAAGGCTGTGCTGTATTTACAATTAGCCATTAAGAAAGGGGGGAGGGGAAGGATAGCCTACGGAAGCGCTGCCGTTTCACTGCTGTGTCGACTACGGAGTATGTGATGTGCATGTTCAGCCAAGCTGACTCCGGGTCTCTTGGTGTTCCCCGAGTAAACAAAACCACAACTTGGACAGCTGCTTTTATGCTGAAGCCAGAACACTCCACAAAACTGACTTCAATTCCAGCAGTTCACGGGAGCCCGCACTCCCAATTGCATTTGATGGGACAGAGTGAGCAGCTACAACTGCTGTGCCCGTTGCAGGCAGGAAGTATGTTTCCGGTTACTAGCACTTTAAACACAGAAGGGACAGTGTCTAGTCTTACCACTTCCTGCAATTCAATCTTTTCCCCGGAAAGATGGACTTTCAGGATTAATTCTGGGATAGAACTAGAATTGATGCAGGCCAATGAGCCAAAATAAACACTTTTTAGACCGAATTCATTGTGATTTCAGTCCTGTAACATCTGCCCATTAGTTTATGACCAGCCCAATGCTTTTTGGCCTTTAAATGATATAAGCATTTAGTTAGTATATCTGAAGACTTAGAAATTGAGCCCTATCTCCTTTGAGTACTCCTCAAGAGCATACCCCATCTTTAACAAAAAGGAGCCATTCTTTTCGTACAGCAGGCAATGTAGAAGTTTTCTACGAGTGGCTGAAAGGGACTGCACTGCAAGCAAACTTAGAAACAAAACCCCAAAATCTCAACCCTTACCGCTTTGTACCCTTTTCTGTCAAGTAGCTCATGCAAACCTGATGGGTTCAGTGGAACAATACTATAAACACCCATCTTCCAGCCCTTCCTTCCCCTTTGCACGAGAGGCCATCTATAGACCAAAAACTGCAGAGCTCCATGAGGAGGCCTGGCTGCATAAATATGGGGCAAATTTTAAAGCCAATGCTCATCAAGAGGGCAGCAGTGAATGGCACTGGGGGAAAACCTCTGCTTTAAACAGGGTTACTGCACAGGAGAATGCTTCTGTTGTCATTCACTGCAAGTCCTCATCCTCGCTGACAGCCACATCCTAGCAACAAGTGGCACATCTGCTTTCAGGATGAGCTTTGCTGTTTCCTGACAGCCACCCAAAATATCAGTTTTTCTCTGCACAGAAGCTCCAGATGTGACATTTTAGTTTGTTTCTTTAGTGGAAGCATTACCACCCCTTCCCCAAAACGCTGTCAGCCATCTCACTGAACCTGGTGTTTCAGAGAACCAGCCTTAGAGTTGGTGACCCGACTGCGGCCCTGATTCTTGCCAAGTTCAAGCCTGTGCCTTATTTTAGGAAGGGGCAAGGAAGCAGGCTCCATTAAAAAAAAAAAAAAACTTCAACGTGTTCTATTGGTTTGAAGCCCCTAGAGAATGCTCTGTTAGGCAATCTGGTCTCTATCTAGCATTCTTATTATTTCTATTTTTACAAGTTTAGTCAAGCTGTTGCTTGTACTCCTGCTTTGTACAGTGGCCTACAGCATATGAGGCAGCCAGTTCAGTACTGTGCACCCTGCACTCCAGCACGGCAGAGTTCCAGAGGAAAAAAAAAAAACAGCGATCCAGAAAGCATGGCAGGCTAGGAAAACCAGCCCTTCCCCCCGCCAAGAAATTCGTAGTAGACACTCTGCAGCAGGTTGTGGGGGCGGTCGGGGCCGACACTGCCGTGGCAGCGGGAGGACGGAAGGGACCACATCGCAATGGGGGGGATTCGGGGAAAGCAAGCGGCCGCTCCTACGAAAACGGGAGGGAGCGATGGAAGAAGGACGAAACCACCCGCTGAGATGGCGCAGCAGGAAGAGCGCAGGACGCGGCGTTACCTGGGCTGGGTGGCGGCCGAAGCCCTCCTCCTCCTCCTCCTGGTCCCCGCACAGGGCCCTCCGCAGCCGCTCCAGGTGCTCCCGCAGGGTGACCCGCTGGTGGAAGGAGAAGGCCGGGTGCAGCGAGGCCATGGTGAAGAGCAGGAGCAGCTCCTCCTGCGCGCCGCAGCCCAGGCCTTGGGCGGCGGGGAGCCCGGCCTGCCCGTTCTCCGCGGCTCCGTCCATCACCACCACCACGTCCCCCTCCTCCTCCTCCTCCTCTTCCTCCTCCTCGGCCGGGGCCCGCCGCGCCGCCGGGCAGCTCTGCAGGATGGAGTCCACCTGGGGCAGGAGGCGGTGCAGGCGGCCGGCGGCCTCGCGGTTCTCGGAGCCCAGCAGGGCCAGGTAGACGATGAGCTTGGAGCGCACGGCGGGGTCGCGGAAGTCGCCGAGCTGCCCAGGGTCGCTGAGCCCGTTGGCCTTGGCCTCCGAGTCGCGGAGGCAGTGGTAGTCCTTGCGGGCCAGGTCCTCCAGGCAGGAGCCCAGGAATCGCAGCTCCAGCGGGTTGCACAGGTCCAGCAGCCCCACCATGAACTCCAGGCGCTGCGCCGAGCCCAGCACCAGCCCGAACCACTCGTACACCGTCTCCTTGTCGGTGCGGGCGGCCGCCGAGCCGGGACC